>JAJPUD010000532.1:106552-182230 GCA_023553655.1 Myrmecobius fasciatus | reverse complement strand
TCTCTCTCTCTCTCTCTCTCTCTCTCTCTCTCTCTCTCTCTCTCTCTGTCTCTCTCTGCCTCTCACATACATACACACTCACACACACACAGAGTTCTAGCACAAATTATTCAGTTATAATCTTTGTATTTATATCCCCAATGCCTAGAATAGTACTTGTTACATAGTTGTTGCTTAATAAATACTGAATGACCAATTTGAGAATAAAGTGTTAATAATAGGTCACTAGATTTAGAGCTCCAAAAGAGGGATATCAGAGAGTACCTAGTAGGCATGGATGACAACGGCTATTGTCCCTATTGTCTGCACGGAGAACATTTGTAATAATAACAATAATGGTTATCATTTACAGAGAGCTTTGAGGTTTGTAAAGCCCTTTATAGAGCCTATCTCATTTGTTTTTCATAACAACCCTTAAAAATAGGTTAAGTGACTTTCCTAGCATCCCATATCTAGTAAATGACTGAAGGTAGATTTGAACTTGAGCCTTCCCTATTCCAGTCTTGCAATTCTCACTTCTCACCCTTCAGTGAGATAACCCTTTTTTAATTAAATTAATTCAATCAGATATATGCAGTGGACCATTCTAGTCAGGACTTAATCAGAAAAGAGTATGCCATTTTGGGGAGGGAGGTAGGCATTGTAGGAATTGTGGTGGTATTTTTGGTGAGTGAGTTGGTTCACTAACTCCACTTGATAATCACTCAGCTGGGGCCAGGGTTTGACCTTTGGGGAGTACCAGTCTGAGGTGGTCTAGGCTGCAGAAATCCCCCCCTGCCTGGAAGGTTTGGGCTATGTGCTCCAGTCTCCCTTTCTCCCTCCCACCTGTAGTTCAGAGAATACAGACCAGATAGATTTAGGGTTATGGTTTTGTGGACTTTCTATGGGAATAACTTCCAAAGCTCAGCTTAAGATGTTATCTCAGATGTATTTCTGGAAGGTGGTGGGCCCCAGGCTCTGAGACCAGAGGAATATTCATATTGGTATTGGTCCTTTGGGGATTGTAGGT
This sequence comes from Myrmecobius fasciatus, assembly GCA_023553655.1. NCBI lineage: Eukaryota > Metazoa > Chordata > Mammalia > Dasyuromorphia > Myrmecobiidae > Myrmecobius > Myrmecobius fasciatus. The sequence continues at coordinate 181,221 of JAJPUD010000532.1, read as the reverse complement.
AAAGCTCAGGGGCTCCCCAGAATGATTGCCTAAACAATGGCTGTACCCTAACTATAGTAACTCTAACAGTGCCTCTATTTCTATATTTTACTGGGAGAGAACATGGGTTAGGTCTCTTAACTAGTCTCTTTTTGGCCACATATGATCTTGGTTCTGGATTGTTGCAATTAAGGGAAAAAAGACCTGACACAGACTGGGGGTGATACAGTGATAAAGGACATAGAAAGAGCTGTAGGAAGAATGTATGCATGGTAATGGGGATGGAATAACCACCAGATTTTACAGGAATATTGTCTCATTCTGTTTCATGTCCTGTGCCCTGTGCTTCAAGTTCTGAATCCTATAAGCCAATGCCTCCTGTCCTATGCCCTGTGGCTCATGTCCAGTGTCCAAATCCTGTGACCTCATATCCTCTGTCCTGTTCTTTGCCTCTTTCAGCCACATCCCGTGTTTTGTTTCTCAGACTCATGTCTCATGTCCTGTGTCCTTTGCCCCTGTCCCATGACTGGTTTCCTGGGCCTAGGACCCTGTGGCTCAAATTTCCCATGTGGTGGCTGGCACCAGCTATCCCAGCTATCCATTCCCCAGAGCTGGAAGACCCTGCTACCTTTGGGTCATGGAAGGACTTACTCAGAGACTGCTTTTCTTCCTGTAGGGGTTCCTCCTGAATCCAATCTGCTTGTTTAATGACCCTCTCAGCCATGCCCTTGCTCTGCCTTCTGTCTGGATTCTGAATTTGTTTGCTCAAGGTTTTCAGGCCCATTAGACAGGGCAAGGTTTTGTTTTCCCCAAAGATCTGCTAGTTGCTGGGGCACTGATTCTGTAACCTCTTCCAAGCCCTTATTTTGGCTCTTCTCATCCCCCATTCTGGGTTCTGCTGTTCACTGATTCCTAACTAATTGGAAGAATTGTTTCTGTCCCAAAGTATCACATGGTGACCTTCATTGCAGCCCTTTGCATGGTCTGTGATTATTAACCAGTTAAGTAAACAGTTCCTGGGAGTGGGCAAAACAAGCTGCAATAAGCAGTGGACTCTTTAGAATGAACCCTGGAGCCAAGATCTTTGTCAGTCTTAACACAGGAGAGGCTGGCATGGGGGGCACGGGAATGATGTCTAATAAGGAGATGGGAATCCAAGTTATGAAAACTGTTCCTGGTGAAGGCTGCCCTCCACCCCTGGGAATCTCAGAATATCAGAACTGAGAGGGTACTTAGAATATGGGGCACACTATCAAAGCTAGGAGGCTGTGCTGTAGTAGGTCAGAGCTAGAGGGAGGACCTCTAGAACATGAGAGTGTCAAAGCTGGGGGCAGAACTTAAAGATCATCTGGTCCAGCTGCTTCATTTTAAATGAAGAGGAAACTGAGACCCATTGGGAGGGTCACAAGAGCTAAGGACAGAGGCAAACACCAAACTCAGTGCTTTTTCTATAATATCCCACCAACTATCTGATACATAGTTACACAAGAAAAGAGACTGAAACGAAACATAAGAGGAAAAGGAAAATAAATTCATTGGTAATTTTGAACATCCAATTTGGGCAAGTTGCATAATCTATCGTTCTACCTCAATTTTGTATCTTGTAAAATAGAGATTGCAATTAGTACTTTGCTCTTGGGATAAAAGGTTGTGAGGATAAAATGATATGATATTTGTAAAATGCTTTGAAAACCTTAATATATTTCTATACATGCTAGCTGTCATCATCATCATCATCATCTGGATCATGATCCTCAATGTATGAAAAGAAATTTTTCCATATAGTAGGTTTTTCATAAAAAAAACTTTAAAACTTGTAACTTTTGCTTTTAGATCACCTTCCTTTCTGAATCTGTCCTTCCCCTTGCCCTCTCTGAGCCTCGATTACTTCCTATGTAAAATAGGAAAGTTGGACTAAATGATGTATGATTTCTATTAGCCTTAAAATTCTGTGATTTGGAGTTTACAAAACCGTGAAAGAATGTAGTTTATAAGTGAATCATGTATCAATTGCATGTGACATTCTGGAGTCACTTGGGACTCTATTAGAGAATAGACTGTCTTTGGGTATACTGGAACATACAGCTGTTAAGGTCTGACATCTCTTAAGGAAGCAGTTTGAGTTTTAAAGAACACTGAAAAAAAATAAAAAAGAAAGAAAGAAAAAAGGCTTGAGATCTGTAGATAATCCTAATGTAACTGGGATTGAATAGGACAAGCTGTCCTTGCTTCTGACTTGCATCATGGGTGTTAATTCAGAGCTTGGGTTCTTTGGGTTCCTCTGGTCATGTGTGATTCAACTTTGGGTACTTGGGGGATAATTACATAATCCCTTTATTGGCCACTGAACCAATGACTCAATGAGTCTTTAAAAAAAAAAAGAAAGATTCCACCCCTGGCTGTTTTCCTTTGACACTTCAGTTAATGTCATATAATTCTGGGATTTTCTTTGCAGATGGGAGAAAGCTGGCTCTCTGTCACCCTTCTAGTTAGGCAATTATTCCTATATAGCAGCTAGAAAATGAGGCTTTCCACTGGGCAAATGTAGGCTTGGACCTCTGCTAGCTTCTTGTGATTTGCATTTCTTTGCCTGACTCAATACAGATGTTTTTAGGTTAAGAGGTGACCTTGTGAGTCCAATAAATCTAGAGGTCTTAAGCCCATTAGGTAGAGATAACTAGGAGGAAATTTCTTCATAGGGGAAGGTGACCACCAGCAAGAGTTCCAGGGGGATCTCAAGTCCAGGCCTAGCTGGCTTTAAGGAGACAAGGTAGACCTGGGGTGAAATGTGAAATATATATCCAATAGTTCTACAAGTTGTTTGATGCTTCGATGAGGTTTGTTTCAACCTCTCAGGAAAGTATAATTACAAGTTATAAGGTAAATCGCTGAATTTTGTTTTAATTTTTTCAGTCAATGTGTAATTGTTCATGTTTTGTGTTAGCATTTTCTATGTATTTTGGAGAGAAATGTCAGTTCCCTATTGACTCAGAACTGATTCATATTGACTAGTGCTTTTCTATTCCCCTCTTTGGGGAGACTTCACACACAAACATAAACCTAAATTTTATGTATTTTGTCCCTAGGGCACCAGGGTGGAGGCCTAGTGAGCCCAAAGTATGAAAAAAAGATGTCTAACTTCTCTCATTAGAAGCCAGAATTCACTCAGATTGAACCTAGGCTGATCTGCATGTATGGTTCAGAGCTGAGAGGGTCCTCTTAGTGAAAAGGGAGAGGGCAAAGCACTCCAGGTCCTCTGGCTCCAGCGGTGACTGATATTGTTAGAGTAAGAGTCAAGTGCCATCAAAGTGGAAGATTAATGTGTTTCATGATTTGTGACATTAATATTTCTGGTTTGGGATCCTAACATGGGCCAGGTGACTGGAATAAGCTCCACCTTGTTGGGTCTCAAATGGAGTGTGTAGCCATATGCCCTGAAAGGAAGTTGGTGATGTTAATCTGTCTAGGAAATCTCAGTAGGTTTCATCTCAAAGGGGATATCCTAGGGTGGGTGGAAGAGGGAGCAATGTGGTAGTAGGATGATAATGTACAGAGGGGTCATGAATAGCACCCAAGCAAAAATAAAATTCTGCCTCCAAAATCTGGTAATGCGCAATTCTCCAACAGATTAGCTGGAAATTATCTAGGAAGACTGTCTGTGTGTATATGTGTGTGTGTGTGTGTGTGTGTTTGTGTGTGTGTGTGTGTTTGTGTGTGTGTATTCCTTCATTTTTCTGTTTCTTCAGCACTAAGGAGAGTTAGTATTTTTGTTACCATTAAGCATAGAACTCTTGATACAGCAAGAGATTATACACGTTTGTTTTATTGTTAGTTTTATGGTGTGTGTATGTAAGCATATGTGTTCGTGATGTATAGACACTCTCAAAGGGTTAATAAGACATTGTCAAGGCTACCATATTGTTTCCTTAATTTACAGGTCTGTATTTCATCATGGAAAAAATGAATGAGCACTTCTTGGAGTCAAAGGGCTATTGCCAAGGACCAGGAAGGTTGGATCTATGCGAAAACAAAACAAAACAAAAATGAGTTTGACCAAATTCAACTTTAAAAAAAGCTTGAAGGAAATTGATTTGGAGGTCTATTCTAAGTCAATTGAACTTTTCACTTCTTTGGGAAAATATAGTCAGTTTCTTTCTTACAATCTTATTTCTGGAACTCCTCATCAGGAGGTGTTTTTGAAGAATACTTCCAGCTTTCCCTAAGGAATTTAGTTATTATGTAAAACAGAATAGAATCCATTCATCCACCAACACAACTGCCTATGAAAATCTGTTTTCAGAGGGGAGAAGAGAGAACAAAGAGAGGAGGAGTAGAGGAAAGAAAATGCTAAAAATTTTTCTCTTTGGAGAACTATTTGAGAAATATTTCTGCTTTCCTGAGACAGGCTTGATGCAAGGCACCAAAATTTAATTTTTTAGGATATTTAAATAGAACATGGAAACTAGGTTCAAATTTACACTTTGTTCTTCTTTATCTGTGTGACCTTAAGCAGCTCACTTCACCTCAAGTAGTTTGAGTTTTCAAAATGAAGGAATTGCCTGTTTGTTCTATGACCTGATCAGATAATATATAATAATAGTTCATGGGATTTTAGAGTTTAAAGAGAAGTTGGAAATAAGGTAACTCTTCTCATGGCCATTCAGGCTAGGGTAAATCAGGGAAGGTTGTATCATTGGGTTAATTCTTATATAAGCAGATGAGGAAGTAGCCTGAGACTAGCAAAGGACATTGGGATCTGTAATCTTCTTCCTCAATCTGCAAAGAAATTGGATAATCATGAAAATGACCATTAGTGGACAGTATGTATGTGTGTGTGCATGCATGTACACATGTGCATGTTGTATAAATAAATAAACTGTCAAACCATTTCACTAGACACATATTTTACTTTAAAAACTCCTGATTAATCATGAATGTTGCTTTTTTATACATTAGTTCAATTTATAGGGAAAATGGTGGAAAATATGGGTTGTCTAAAATACATGATTGGAATAGGTCAGAGACTAAACTTTATCCTAATGATCAGAAATCATACTGATATAAAAGCACTGGATTTCTTTGATTTTTTTCATAATTTTTGTTTTAAATTTCACAAAATGGAAAGAAGGAAGATATATGAACCAGAGAGCCATTTCCCTAGGCTAAAATCATTAGATCATGTGTTATAGCCATACTAGGTCATTTTGTAAACAGGAGTACTTCTGTGCAGAAGAGAGTGAATAACAAGGTGAGAATCAGAGAAAAGTTGACCATGAGAGTAGGCTGGTATAGTCTGAGAAGAAATAAACCCTTTGCAGAAAGGAGGAGGAAAAGTTCTTAGTCAAACTCTTTTTTTAATTGTGATACCTGCTAGAAAAAGTTAGAAGATGTATTTATTTCTGGGTAAAGAAAGGGAATGTAAAGTTTAAGAATACTCATAAGACAACCAGTATGGAGACTAAACTACAGACTATGAGGATGAGTGTAAAGGGACTGGTAACATTTGCCTTAGAGAAGAAAAGACTTAAGGGACATAAGATCAATTACTTCAAATGTTTCAATTAGAATGAGATTAGTTTTACCTGACTTAAGAACGACTAGGAACCTTTGAGGGAATTTGTAGAGAGAGGTCAAGATAATTGAAAGAAAAAAATCTTGCAATTCCAAAGTGAAAAGAACTCCCTGGGAGATGAAAAGTTTTCTATCATTTAAAAAAAAATTAAAATAAACTGAAGAGGGAATATTACTTTCTGGGGGTGTTTCAGAGCAATTACTCTTTATTTATAGAGTAGTTATGTCTCTTCCTACTTTGAGGTGTGATGCTGTGGCTCTAGAGAAAACAAAAACGATTCATCAAAACCTAAGCACTGATTTGGAGTCCTCAAACCTGTCTTAGAATTTGAGTCTGACACTTATAATTATTTTGCCTCTGAATAAGTTATTTCCCTTCCACTGAGCACATAACTGCTACCTTAAAACTCAAAGCTGGAAAAGCAGGATCTTTTCTTTCCTAAACTCTTGTCACCTCTGCCCTTCATTCAGAAAAGAAAGTCTTGAGCAAATGAGCTTTTATCCCCTGGTTTTAATTTTTTGTTTAGCAATAACAATGTGATATCATGTGGGGTAGGGGATAAAAATATCAAACATAGTCAGGAAGTCCTGGGTTGATGATTCTCCTCTAACTAGTCATTTGTGGGACCATTATTAGCAAGTCACCCAACCTCTCAATATCCCCAGGTAACTAACTCTCTAAATGAATAACTTAGAGATAAATTGAAGATGTGCATTGATGAAATGATTTCCATACTAGGAATCCCTAGTTGGATGGAATTGAAGACCCAGACCAAATGCTACTACTGGCGATGGCTGATAAAGAGGAGAGGAAGAAAGAGAAGGATAATGAAAGTAAAATAAGTTATCTGTAGCTCACTGGTTCCCTAAAAAGACAGCTTATTAGAACCAGATTTTATTCTGCCCCTTAAAACTTCATTTCTGGGTTTATGATTGCTCAAGTTATAGCTCTCTCTGTCCCTGTCTGTTTGTTTGTCTGTCTCTCTCTCTCTTTGTCTGTCTTTCCCTCCCTCTCCCCTCCCTTCTTTTCTCTCTCTGTTTCCCTCTGTTTCTCTCCTTCCCTCTCCCTCCCTTTCTCCCTCCCTTCTCTCTCCCCCCCCGTCTCTCTGTCTCTGTCTCTCTGTCTCTCCCTTCTTCCCTCCCTCCCTTTCTGTGTCTCTCTATGTCTCTCTCTTTCTCTGTCTTTCTCTGTTTCTGTCTCTCTGCTTCTCTCTGTCTCTCTCTGACTGTTTCTCTCTGTCTCTGTCTGTCTGTCTGTGTCTCATGCGTGTGTGTGAGTGTATGTGTGTGTGTGTGTGTGTGTGTGTGTGTGTGTGTGTGTATGTGTGTCTTTTTCTCTCTCTTAACAAGGATATGGGAGCCCGGCAAATCTGCTGATCCAAATGCACCTAAATCTTCATCTTGGGATAAGTAGTTTTAAAAAATGATACAAAGTAGTCATAAATATAAGGGAATTAAATTGAAATTTTTATGAAAGGGGGTTAATAACACTTAACTGCCTCACCTATGTGTTGTGACGATTAATTACCAGCCATAAAGAGCTGTGAAAACCAATAAAGCACAAGGAGAAAGGAGCAGACACAGACCTGGTGAAGCTTCTCAAAGGGACACCAGCTCTGCCTTCACCCTAGGGCATATTCTAGCTGCCTCCTATAGGGGCACCTCTGACCAGTTTGGGTTTTCCTTAAGTTCAATCCCAAATAAACCCAGGCAGGAGCTGGAGGAACTTTGTGAGTTTGGAAAATAATCATCCTAGGATTAGTGAAAGGTGGAAGGAGTGTGACAGAAGACCTAATATTTTTAGGCAGTTCCCCCTTTGTCTCATTAGTATTTTTTTTAAGAATGAAATTAACTAGAATTTCTCTTTCCTCTTAGACCAATATTCTGACAAAATATGTGGCTATCATAACAATCAATCCATTTCCCTGGTAAAATATTTGGCTACTAGATCAATCAATCAATCAATTAAACATTGTGTTTTTATGGGTCTACTCTGTATAAGACTCTCTGCCAGGGCCCAGAGGTAGAAAAAGAAAAATACAGCTTTTATTATATCAGGGAGCTAGTATGTACATATTTAGATATTTTCACAATAAGTATGAGGTAGTTACCATTTGGGAGAAGCAAGAAAGGCCTATTGTGTAGAAAGTGTTACTTGAACTGAATCTTGAAGGAAGTAAGCAGTTCTAAGAGATTAAGGTGAGGAAGGAAGCATTCGTGCCATGGAGGATGTCCATAGAGACGGGAAATGGAGGACTTTGTGAGGAACTAAATACAAAGACAGATTTGACTAGTCCACAGCAGCCAGAAAGGGGAAAAACTTATAATGAGACTGGAAAAAATAGAATAGCATCCCCTTGTTGAAGGACTTTAAATGTCAGATAAAGGGATTGCATTTGATCTTAGAGGCAAGAGGGAGCCATTGGAGTTTTGTTGAGTAGAAGAGTTATAGACTCAGACCCACACTTAAGAAAAATTAAGTTAGCAGCTATTACCCATTCTCTCTGAAATATCCTCTCAAGTCTATGTATGAGTTTGATTCCATGTGACTTTGCTCCTTCCTTCATACTGGTCATCATCATCCATGCACCTCTTTCTTACCTTCAAGCTGTATAACTGTATAGTTCCCATTATTTCTACTTATGCCACAAGTTCCTCTTTGGTGGTCAGAATCTGGTTCAAAATTATATTTCCTCATATTATTTCCTCTAGCTTTTTAAAAGATGAAATTATCATTAAGGCAAATCACACAATTATCAACTAACTAGTCTGCTTTGAGGAGAAAGTTTCATAAGTTTTCCATATAGCTAGTATCCTTAATCATTATCATTAATAATAAGTGTCTCCAGGCCAGATTTGTGATCTATTTCCTGAGCTCCTCATCTAAGTAATGCTCCTGTCTAGGTAGTCTATAGTATATTTACTCTCCATTGTTACTGCTAGTCTTGCTTTCATCCACTCTTACTTGAATGTTATTTATTGAAGAGGAGAATCCTTGCATTTTGGGAATTGCCCATGTGGGTATATCATTTTAATGATAATAATTCTGCATGGCTCCTTTTATTTAATTCTGAGAAAGACAGATTCTAGATCCACATTTTAGTCCTGAGCTACTTCTCAGTTAGTCACAATGATAATTATAGTGTGATATTGGCTTCCTTGGGTTAGTATTTCTTTCTCATACTATTTATTATCCATGTGAATATTTGTGGCCAGGAGTTTCATTGTTGTCTCTCTTTTTGGGTACTGATACCCATGAATTATTGGTTTTCCCTTCAACCATTCTTCTTCCTATGTTGTACCTGCTGCACTCTGCAGTGTCAGGATTAGCAGATCTATGTGGGCAGGCTTCCACCCCCCTCCTCTCTTTCATCGTAAAGCCCTCCTGATAAGATTTGCAAGACTCAGGCAAAATATGTTTTTACCAGCCCTTGTTAGACATACTATATCCCTGGCCAAGTGCCCATCATTTGTATGTTTTAAGCCATGGTCCAGAAATCCAAATCCCTTTCTCAGACACTGCCCACTTAGCCAGTTGCTCACTTCCCAGATGGTTTTTGTTTTCTAAATCCACTAACTTCAATTGACAGTAGTGTTTAAAAACGCCACCTGTGCCTCTAAGGTTGTCAGTTTTTGTCCAGGATTTCATAGATCTCAGAGATGCTTTTCTAGGTTTCTTCTGATGACTTCACTTGTTTCCATGTGAATCACCACATCTTTGTGAAATCCTCCAAAGAGTATCCACTCAAAGCATGGGAAGTGGGGAGGATGAGGAGGGCAAGGGGGCGATTGGGTAGGGTGAAGGATCCTCCTTTATTTCTTTTGTTATCTTGAATTACCCACATGGCATTTGAATTGTTCATCTTTCATTCTCTCAGGAGGACTATCCCATGTCCCTATTCTTGTTGTTTTTGTCTTGGATGCTAACAAAAGATGTGCAATAGAGTGAAAAGAGCTTTGGATTTGAAATCAGAGGACCTGGATTCAAATTCTATCTTTGTTTCTTATTGATTATATGGCTATGATAACTTATATGGTCAATTCATTTCTTTGAAACTCAATTCTTATCTGTAAAATGAGGAGATTGTTCTAAATTATCTTCATAGTGCTGTCAGTTTTAAGTTCCATGTTTCTATTTCTACTTTTCCATTCCACAAAAATCGACCATAATTTGTCATTTGAGGCAGACTGAGAATGTTTATGATGTGTCACTCCAATCTTTTTTGGGTCACGTATAATGTTGATTCATTTGAAGATATGGATTTCCATATAATTTGTAGCCATGGAGCAGTATTGGGAGATGCTCAGTGTATAGGAATGTACTTTAAAGTAGAGAGCATCTTGGTATCATTGGAAGTGGCTACTAATTTTCAAATGTGATCCAGTACCATTGCCTCTTCCTATTTATGTCTGTGATCAGTTCATTGATCATCTACTGTGCCTGAGTAAGATAAAGAAATCATTGCTGGAGTTAGAAAATTTGGGTTCAAATCCCTTATATAACTTGGGCCTTAGGTTTCTCATGTCTAAAATGAGGGAATTATGTTAGATGGCCTCTGAGGTCTCTTCTAACACTAGGGTTGTGATCCCATTATTTAATTTAACCAGCAAAATAGAAAGAGATCTGTTAACTGAGTTCAAATGTCTGATGTGCTACTTTCTATTTGGATGAGTCACTATCTTTCTGGAACTCAGTTTTCTCCTCTCTAACATTAGGGGACTGGGCTAGCAGGTCTCTAAGGTGTATGGAGTGTTTAGGGAGGACTAGTACCTCCACTTTGAAGGCTCCCCAAGTCCTTTTCAGGCCCTCTTATTTACTTTCAGTGTCTGCTTTCACCTAACTCTCACGTATGGGTCCAAGAAGTTGCAGGGTCCATTCCCTGGTAAAACCATCTGGGCAGATGGGCTAAACCAAGTTGAGGGTAACCAAAGAGCTTCAAACCTATCCATGAGTTTGGGGGATTTCTACTTATGCATGTAAGACTTCCTCCAGCAGATAGGGGAGATGAGAATAATTTGTTCCAATGATTATGAAGACAACTTGAAGCAGGTGCTGTGGAGTGCTTTGAGCTTATTCAGATATTAAAGATGGCAAGGTCAATCATTGTATCCTAGGCCATTGCTGATTATTCTGACTTTTGTCTTAACTTTGTTAGGTCTAGAAGAGAGAATGAGAATAACAACTTTGCTTAACTCTGCCCATCCATGCAGGAGTCAAGACATTACCGGTGAAATCTTAAAAAAAAAAAAAAAAAAAAAACAAGAACAAACAACAGATGCTTTCCAGGCATGATTCTATCACCTGGATTCATTTTCTGTCTCTGTTACTTTGAATTTGTGTGACCTTGAACAAGACCACTAAACTACTATGAGTCTTAATTTTTCTATCTATAAAAAGATGTTTGGATTAAATCATTTCTAAATTCAGTTGTAGAGCTATATACTATTGAACCTATAAAGTACAAAACTTAAAATATTATATCAATTTAAGGTATTTTGATTTTAATTTATAGTCATTCTCTTTCATACCTCTAAAAGGTAGATCAGGAATTGACATTTAGATATCTTATTATGTAGATAGAGGCTTTATACATACTGACAAGTCAAGAAAGTCCTCATCCACATTAAGTTCCTTAAGGCTATTCTGCTACTTCATCATTCCAATGAGACTAAATCTCCAATCAGTTTGTGAATTACTTTCTCCATTCAAACCAGAGCTAGAGGGTCCTGGCCTTTTCTCTCCTGGAGGGCCTTTCCTACAGTTCTCATCCTTTGCACACAAATACTCTCTGAACTGGTTCTCATCTGTTCTTCAAACAACTGCAATTGATTTCCCTTTCATATTTTATAAGACATTCATAAGGGGATTTCCTCGACAATTGTCATCATGACAAAATGGCTGCTATGGTTTCCCGAAAGGGTGAAGGGCTGAAGAAGAATGGAGCCAGAGCTAGGGAGGGGATATGGGCAATGGAAAAATGGTGTTAGAGATGTTAACTGATGAATTTTCAGAAAGTATTTTGTACATTTTCAGAGCTGTCTACTGTATTGTTTACTAACCCACCATGCACTCAATTCATTCTAGGGACCAAACTCATCTCCCAATCCCAAACTTTCCTTGTTTAATGTTCTGAGGTCCTTTTCATCTTTGGCTTTCTGTATTTTGTGTTCAAAAATCTAACATTTTATGAGATGTGAGCTAAGGTCTCATTCATTTCTGCTAATCTACATCAGAATTTCATAGACCCCTTTTGCAATCTTGGTGGAGCCTCTCTCAGAACTGTGTTTGTAAATGAATGAAATAAAGTACATATTTTAAAAAAAGAAAAGCCATTATGTTACAATACTATTTCAATTAAAAATTGAATTCAAGATTAAAAAAAAGTCAACTGATCTAGATTATAACCTCTCCCCTACATTTCAGAGTATGAGGCAGCTAAATGAATTGGTAAATAGAGTGCTAGATTTGGAGTCTGAAAGACCTGAGTTCAAATGCTAAGATATTGGTTAGCCTGGATGTGACCGTGGGCATTCAATTTACTCTCTGTTGAGGGGATTTAACTTAATGATGGAAGGGAAAGGAATAAATATTAATTCAGGGTTAACTATGTATTCACCTTGGAGCAGCTATATGGTGCATTGAATAGAGCACTGGGCATGGAATCAGAAAGACTCATCTTCCTGAGTTCAAATCTTGTCTCAAACTTACTTACTAGCTGTGGGACCCTGGGCAAGACACTTAACCTTGTTTGCCTCAGTTTCCTCATCTGCCAAATGAGCGGAAGCAGGAAATGGTAAACCACTGCAGTATCTTTGCTATGAAAACCCCAAATAGGGTCACAAAGAGTCCAGTACAACCCAACAACAATGTGCTCAGATATCTAAGGACCCTTCTAACAATAAATCTTTGATCTTATGATTTATGAATCTTAATCTCTTTTTCTCCATGGCAGAAAAACTGGGGTTCTCTCTTCCCCTGAGTATATTCTAAATAAACTAAGAAAGAAATTGGTTTATTCTCCCTCTTCCTAACCTCATTTATTTATGCCAGAGTCCTTATGGAGGATTGAAGGGAGGGAGGGAAAATTTTCCCTTGTTTAATTGGGAAATACCTGGGTGGGAAGAGGGAATCAGGGACTTGCCTGAGGCAGCAGCATTGATTTTTTTTTTTCTCACCATTCAGAACAGATTGCCTTTTGTTTACATAAGATGTTAAGTAACAGGGATGAATAGGAAGAAGAGAGTGGGCTGGATTACATTTGGGAACATGAACAGCCATTTCAATGATCTCAAACTGCTACCCAATGCAAAATGAAGTAAAACATAATTTTTAACACAAATGTATTCCCTGCTTTGTGGTTGGAAATCTTGGAACACCATCATTTTCAAAGAATCAAAGTGCTTTGTGGGTGACCAAAAGGGAAACAAGAGCAACAGGGTAGATGCTGGAAGGCTGCCAAACATTTCCATTGGAAATGACCTTTGGGCCAGGAGTAACATAAGGGATGTCATCAGAGAAATTATGATGGGAGCTGGTAATGTAGTGAGGGCAAAAAATAACAGATAGGCAATCTAAGAGCACTATGTATACCCATGAAACAAAGACGTCCTAGTGAGAGACCTCTAGCCTTTTTAGATCCATCCTTTGGGAAAGATGCATGAGAGAACATGAATTACATTTATACAGGGTAAGAAAAACACAGGATGTGATCTATGCCAGCAGCAGAGGAAGAGTATATACTGATGAGATAACACACATTTTGATCAGGCTGACAAAATTTCTCACGTTTTATCCAGTTCCTTAAGCATCAGCTTCAGGCACTGAGAGAATCTTAGCTAATAGTATTCATTCAATTCATTTAAGTACTCATTTTATGTTAAGGTTTTTGTTATATTATATTCTTTGTATAGATAGATATAGATATGTTTAGAATAGATATAGTGATAAATATATACATGTATTATAGTTTTATATTTATATATGTATATAGTTATATATGTTCTTATTGTCTCTCCCATTGGAATATAAGTTCTTTGAGGACAAGAATTGTTATTTTTATCTTTGCATCTTCAGCTTTATCATACAATAAAGGCATAATGATTTTTTATTGTGGTGTATTGTGATTGCTGATTAGGCACTGGGCTAATAACAAGTTAGAAGAGAGTTTCTACTCTCAGAGGATGTAAGAGTTGGTAAGTTAACACAAGGCAGCTTTAACATTTTTTTGAGAGAAGCATACATAATTCCATTGGTATGGGCACTCATTCCAATGAACCAAAAATCCAACCCCTCCCTGCCTTAGTAAATGATCTTTGAGTTGTTGTGGTCAAATATATTCATTCCCTAATAGACAGTTCTCTATTGATGAGCCTCTTCTTACTTAGCTGGACTGCTTTTATATATAGATAAATAGATATAGATAGATATCTACATAAAGAGAGATATCTATCTATATCTGTAGAGATATATGATATATAGAGATTTATATCAGAATATGTTCCTTGAATCGAGAGTCTTTTTCATGTATTTCTTTTCTCCTGGCAGTGTGCCTGGCACATAGTAGGTGACTAATAAATGTTTATGATGACACAATCTGTGTACATGATTAAGATTTTTTAGTGTGATAAGACCTGACTCCACTTGTACACTAGAGCAAGGCTTCTAAAGCTTTTCCCACTCATGACCCTTTTTTAAATGTAGCTCAGGGAATATAGGTATATAAAATATATATACAAATCAAACATTTACTGATAATAAATCATAATTTTGATACCCCCATATTCTGTTACATGCTCCCATGTGGTTTGCAACCCACAGTTAACAAGGTTTGCACTAGAGAGCCCAGTGTCACTTCAATGTCTCATGGAAGCACTAAGGTAAGACATGGTTACAAATAAAGTGATACAAGCTAGATTTCTCACTTCCTCACAATAGTTTTATGCTGAAGTCATGTTTGACAGCAGGATAAATGATCAGGAAGCAGTCAATGAGTCATATAGCCTGTGTCTGGAATTCTTGATTTTCTCTCTTGCCCCACCTTAGGCCAATGTTTTCCTGTAATCAAATAGAATTTATTTGTAGTATGATTATAAAACAAAACAAACAAACAAAAAACCCACTGAATTTTGGCCTTAAATCCAGTCTCTAAAATCCATTTCATGTGTAAGAAGCTGGCCAAGTAATTTCCAACTCTAAACCTGTTTCCTCCTTTGTAAATTAAGGGATTTGGAGGAGATATTTTCCTAGGTCTCTTCTAACTTGAAATCCCATGATCCTGCCCTCCAAGGTCTAAATGAAACCATCCCTCTCCTGTGAAGTCTCCTCTGACTAGTCTAGCCCACATGGATCTCTCTATCCTCTAAGATATAGCACTTAAGTCCTGGGAATTCAGAATTTATCTCTTTATCTTATAAGCTCTTTTATTGTCTCCAATTGTGTCATGAATCTCTCTTGTCTTCCTGGTTAGACTGTGATCTTCCCAAGGGCAAAGGACAAAAAAGGAAAATTCTTTCTTCTTTTGCCCAAAGGACCCACATATCTGACTGGGAACATCATAAGTGTTTGAACACAGAAGCACGGAATGTCAGAGTTGAATTAAAACTACTTCATACTGATTGACTCTGAGTGGGGTCCAATTAATTTTCTCAACAATCTATGAGTCAGCAAGGAAGGGCCACTCTGCTTTAAGCTTACAGAGCTCTCTCTGTTCTAGTTACAATGAATTGCCCATTTTTCTTCCCTAATTTGTCTTACCTGTGCCCAGGATATGTAGGAGAACTAATAACATGTTATGGAGTGAAGTGTTCTGATCTTTTCTCCAAGGATCTGTGCTGAGGAACAAAAAAGGATAGTATGATTGTGTGTGTGTGTGTGTGTGTGTGTGTGTGTGTGTGTGTGTGTGTGTGTAGTAGTAGTAGTAGTAGTAGTAGTAGTAGTAATAGTAGTAGTAGTAGTAGTAGTAGTAGTAGTAGTAGTAGTAGTAGTAGTAGTAAACACTAATATTAGTAGGGATGGAAGTGGTAGGAACTGTTAGGGCTGGCCCTTCTCAATAACTGGTGTTTTGTTAGAAGTTGTCTAAGTCTTTTTACGCTAGCAACCTGGAATATAAAGAAAAGAGTAAGTTGGGACAGTGCACAGGTACAGTGTATGACAACTATAGAAACACCTCCTGCAGGGTATGTCCCATCTAGGGCAGAGATTGCTCTCAGGTACATACAAGAAATGGAGAGCTGCCAGGGATTCTGAGAACAGCTCATCATTCTGCTGTTGCAGGATGCAAGAGATAGGAATGGACTCCTAAACCATAATGATTACTCATCCTCTACTGAGTTTTTTGTGCTTCCCCAGGAAAGGATAGGACTTAATTGGCTCATTGGGGCCCCAGGGGATATTGATCTGTGTCAGGTTTGCAGACATAATTTTAGGAATCCAGGGGAACAGAAAAGTTCTCTGTGACCTGAAGTCTACCAGAGGGATCTGGATGATCAGTTTTCAGGGATGGTACAGAGTGGATTACTGCTTCAGAGATGGACTAGATGAATCTTTGAAAGAATCTCTTCAGACTTAATTGCATTCCATTTACATAAGCTAGTTTGATGGAGGGGTTGTGGTATTCCCCTCCCCCTGCTCTCAGAGAGCAGCTGTGACTTTGCCACTTCAACTCTCGAAGACCACATGTGGGTGTTCAAGTATCTGAGCTAAGCCAGCTTAGCATTCACACTGATTCACTGTTATGTCTCCTTTCTAGACAATCACACCCTTAATTATTTGGGATGAAGACTTAATCTGACTGTAATCATATTTTCTTTTACCTCATGTCTGTCTTTCACAAAGTAGAGTCCCAGTGCAGCTAAACCTGGAATATCAGAGAAACCCAGTGTCTCCCAAATCACTTCTCAGCCCTTTTCTCCTCTGGTGCCCCAAACTCTGTTCTTGATACTCCCTCCTTCTCTCTTCTAAAATTTTCTGTCCCCTGATTCCTAGGATGGGAATGATCTGAAGCATTAATTTATACTAAAGGGCTAATGATTGAAATACTTTCACAAGATAGTGTAATCTAATAGAGCACTGGGTCTAGAGATAAAAAAAATCTAGATTTGAGTTCTATGCTCACTATTTATTATTACCAGTGTGACTGCAAACAGATTACCTCTCTGGGAAGCAGTATTCTCATTTGCAAAATCAGAGATTGAATTGATTGACCTAGACAGCTCTAATAATTTACATTTCCCTTTCTTTGTGCTTTTCAATAATAAATAATACCTTTAATCATAGAAATAAAAAGCTGATGGTAATTTTTTTTTTACCAATAGCAGAGGGTCTATCACTTCCTGCTGCCAACAATCTCTAGCTTCTTGAAAAGAGAAGTCAAACTAAAGGCTTCTGATCTTGTATCTCCCATCTCTTGCTTCGTGGCATCCTCTGAGGGAAAGTGGCAAGGAGCCACTTACTATGAACCAAATACTTGGTGACACCCTTCATATTCCAGTAATTTTGAACTCCTGTAGATTATTATCCACACCCCATCCCCTACCTCCCATCTCTCTCTTTTTTAATGAAAGTTTTTTATTTTCAAAATATATACATATATAATTTTCAACATTCACTCTTGCAAAACCTTGTGTTCCAAATTTTTTTCCCTCCCTTCTCTCCATGTTCATCAGAACTGAACAACATATAATCTTGTTGTTGTTGTGTACTATGTTCTCCTGGTTCTACTAATTTCATTTAGCATCATTTCATGTAAGTCTCTCCAGGCCTCTCTGAAATCATCCTACTGATCGTTTCCTATAGAAAAATAATATTACATAATGTTCATATGCCATAACTTATTCGGCCTTTCTCCAATTGATGATTCCCAGCTCTCTCAATACTCTCATCCCAAAATTCCAATCACATCATACCTTGACTCCTCCTGCCATAATTCAATACACTCCAGCAGCTTCCTATTGCTTCCAGTATCAAATACAAAATGGTGTTTGGCATTCAAAGCCTTTCAATAACTGGTTCTCATTTACCGTTCCAGTCTTCTTATACCTTATTACCAGTCATGTACTCTGATTTTCTGGTTGTTCCAAGACACTGCATCTAGCTTCCTCCTTCTGTATTTCTCACATCACTCAGGTTTTCTGTTAGGTAGATTTATTCCTTAAGAAGGCTAACCCCTTTATTATTCAAATGATCTCATTACATCTTGTCTTCTTTAATAGATTGCCCACTTTATCACCTGTTTTGGATCTTTTTAGTCTACTGATTCCTATCCTATTGACTACAAAAAAACTCAAGTCTCACTCATGCTGAAAAACCCCTTTCTTGATCCTTCCATCCCTGCTATCATCATTTGATCCTTTTGCCCTTGGTACATAATCTTGGAAAAGCCATCAAAAATAGATTCCTCCACTTTCTCTCTTCTTAACCTCCTACAGTCTGATTTTTCTGACCTTATTCCACCAATTACTCTTTCCAAAGTTGCCAGTCATCTCTTACCAAATCCAATGACCTTTTTTTGATCTTTACTCACCTTGACTTTTCTGTAACCTTTGACACTTTCTGTAAACTTTGACACTGCCAATCACTTCCTCCTTTTTGAAACTCTCTTTTCTAGAAGTTTTTGGGACATTACTCTTTTTTGGTTCTTGTCCTATGTATCTGTTTCCTCCTTCCCTATCTCTTTTGGTGGATTCTCCTCTAGATCATGTCCCTTAACCATACATGTCCTATGGTTTGATTCAGGGCACTTTTCTTTTTTCCATCTATATTACTTTACTTGCTGATCTTGCACATTTAATCACCAGACTGATGGTGAGAAGTCTCAGATCTACTTAACTTATCCCAGCTTCCCTTCTGACCTCCACTATTATAGTTTAGCCACATTTCAGACATCCTAGATGGGATGTCCAGTAGATATCTTAAACTCAACATATACAAAATCAAACTCATTATCTTTCCCCTTAAACTCTGAGTTTTATCTTTCCTATTACTGTTGAGAATAAAACCATTTTCTTAATCCCTCAGGGAAATCTAGGAGTCATCCTGGACTTCTCACTTTCTTTCACAACCCCCATTGAGCCATTGCCAAAGTCTGTTAATTCTGTCTCTGAAATATCTCTTGATATGTCCCCTAACCCCTCTAATATTTCCATCACCCTAGTACATGCCTTCATCACCTCACATCTAGATAATTACAGTGGTGGATATGCCTGCCTCAATTTTATCCCTACTTCAGTCCATCCCCACTCAATTATTGAAGTAGTTTTGAAACACATCTTTGGCCTTGTTAGACCTCTATTCAAAGACTCCTGTGGTTCCTTATTGCCTCCAGGATCAAATACAAAATCTTCTCTTTGGTATTCAAAATCCTTTATAACTAGCCCCTCTCCTATCTTTCCAGTCTTCCCCAATATATATTCTTTAATTTAATTAAAAACCTCCTGGTTGTTCCACAAACAAGACACATCATCTCTCAACTCTGGATATTTTATCTAGCTATGTCCCATGCCTGGAATGTTCTCCATCTTTATCTTTATTAATTCCTTTTTCTAACTTCATTTAAGTGACAGCTAAAATATTATCTTTTACTGAAAGCCTTTTCTAATCCCTCTCACTTCTAGTACTTTCCCTCTCTAAATTATTTCCTTTTATTCTGAATATAGCTTGTTTGTACATATTCATTTCTTTATTATTTCCCCCATTAGATTGTAAACTCCTTGAGGATAAGAATTGTCTTTTACTTCTTTTTGCATCCCCAGAGCTTAACACAGTGCCTGGAATATTCTATGTACTTGATAAATATTTATTGATAATTGATTATTGAGCAGGAAAGAACATATTAATGATCACGATCACAATTGACATCTCTGAGCAGGGGAAAAATCACTTTACTTGGAAATGTAAAACTTGAGTTTGAGTCTCAACTCTACCATTTAATTGAAATGATCAAGAATAAGCAACTTTATTTCATTGAGATTCTATTTCTTCATTTATGAAATGAGGGTATTAATGTTTTCACTACCTACTTCACAGAATTGTACAGAAAGCTGTATGTATCAGTATATGGCTTTAACATTTACTATGGGTAGAGATTAAGGTTAGTGGATCATTTGAATTCAGGACTTCAGAGCTACTATGGGCTAAAGCCAATCAGGTATATGCACTAAATCTGATACTTATGGTGACCATTTTTGAGGGTAAGACCTTCTGCTGTCTAAAGAGGGGCAAACCAGCCCATATTGAGAAATGGTACAAGTCAGTGATCCTATGTCAGAGTGGAAGAATAAGACCCATGAATGTCAACCTCACTTCTAAGTTGGGTAAAATGGGTAGACTTGGTGTTAAAAAAAATGTGGTGCAGAAAGCACTTTATACATAACATGTCCTCATCAAGGGCAGGTTATGCTCCACTAACCTCATTTCATTTTTTGACAAGATTGTTAAATTGATAGATGAGGGGATGTTGGAAATGTAGCTTACTTAGATTTGAGCAAAGCTTTTGATAAGGTGTTTTATACTATTTTTTTTTGAGAAGGGGAAATATGGATCCAATGATAACACAAGTGAGTTGACTCAGAATTTATGGAATTGCTGGATTCAAGGAGTAGTTGCCAATGATTCAGTGTCACTGGGAAGTGATAGAAGGAAGTTTCCTGTAGAATACTCCAGAGATCAATGCAGCTTGAGTTTGTCAGTTGCTTGAATAAAAACATAGGATTTATAAAATTTTCAGATGATACATAGCTGTATGGGATAACTGTAATACATGACCAAATCAGGATGCAAAAATATTTTTTTTGCAATATTCATTTTATTTTAGTGATCTGGAACCAAGCCTGCATTAATTCTGAGCTACTCATTTATGCAACATCATCAGCTGCAGCTGATTAAGAATAAACAACTTTGTGTTGCTTATTTGTTTGTGTGACTTTGACCTTTTTTTTTTTTTAGCAAAAAGTATCTTGACAGGTTAGATGCTTCTACTGAAGTTAAGAAGATGAAATTCAATATCAATAGAAATCATTGTTCACTTGAGTACAAAAAAAGTTCACAAATATAAGATGCAGGAGATATAGATAGATAGCCACTCTTCTGAAAAGGATGTAAGGGTTTTAGGGGACTCCAAGATCAGTATGAATTAGCAATGTGATGTAGCCCAAAGTTGCATTAGGAGAGACAGAGCTTCCAAGAACAGGGATGTGGTAATCCTATTGTACTGTATATCCTTCTCAGACTTTATTTGGAGCTCTATGTTAAGTTCTGGGAATCAAGGCTTAAGAAGGACATTGGTAGACTGAAAAGATAGACATCCAAGATGGTGGATGTCAAATGAGAATTATTGGAGGAACTAGGCACATTGAGTCCGTGGAAGACAAGACTTATGTTGGATGTGATAAATATGATCAAGTATATGGAGAAGGGATTAGATTCCCCCTTTTTTTTGCTGAGGCAATTGGGGTTAAGTGACTTGTTCAGGGTCACACAGTTGGGAAGTATTAAGTGTCTGAGGCTGGATTTGAACTCAGGTTCTCCTGTCTTCAGTGCCATCACTCCATTCACTGCACCATCAAGCTGCACCCTAGACTTTTTCTTATTGGTCCAAAAGGGAAAAATACAGACCAATGGGTGGAAACTGAAAAAAAAGGAAACTGAAAAGGAAAAAAAGATGCCTATTTAGTCAATAGACATCTAGATAAAAAACTTTCTTAAAAAGAGAACTTTCCAAAAGTGGTTGGAGAAATGATGGTTTCCTCTTCCTCCCTGGAAGTTTTTGAGGAGAGGCAAAATGATACTTGTTAGGTATGTCATGGTATGGATTCTATTTAACATAGGTTGGATAGATAGCTGGTGAGGTCCCTTCCCATCCTCAAATTCTTTGATTCTGTAATGGTTTATAGAAATGGAACTTATGATTTTTATGCTTATTATTAATAATAACAATCCTGGTCCTGGCCGTATGATCTAGAGCTACAGAGGACTTTCGTGGGCTACCTAGTTCAGAAGCTGGCATAGTAGGACCTAAGGGCCAAATCCACCATTGCATGGTTTGTATAGTCCACAAGGTAAAAAATTTTTCAAAAACATTTTAAAATACAATACAACTTTACTTATAAAGGTTAAAATCATTCTTAGTTCACTAACCTTACAAAAAATAGGCACTGGGCCAGATTTGGCCTTCAGGCCATAGTTTGATGGCCTTTGAATTAATTTAATGTCTTCATTTTGCAGAGAAAGGGAGGCACAAGTTTACTCAAGTGCTAGAGAGGGCCTTTGAACTTAGGTACTTTGAGTCCAAAACCATTGCTCTTTGTACAGTAATTCTTCACTATTATAAAAACCTTGGTATCTTTTCCTCTATACTTTAAATCATGTCCCCCCACATACTTTATATAGGAAGAAAGTGATTTGAGTCAATAATATGGCTGGGTGTCCTGTTCCCTCTTCAAATAAGTGCTATATAGATTTTTATTAAAATTTTTATGTATGTATTTTGTATCACCATAATTTTTCCCAGCATCAACCATTCCATATAACAAATAGTATCTAATTACAAAAAACAAGAAAAAAGGGGGAAAATAGGAATGGAAAAAAATTAATGGACCAATACATTGAAAAAGTTTTAAAATATGTTTTTTTCAGGGTGGGTATTTACTTTATTAGAGTCATTGTGTATAATGCTATCTTGATTTCATTCTGAATCAGTTTATAAACATTTTTTCATGATTCATTGTATTTATCATTTCCAGCATTTATTACAATAAAATAATATTACTTTATACTTGTGCACCACAATTTGTTTATGCATTTCTTAATCAACAGGCTTCTACTTTGTTTCTAATTCTTTGATATCACAGAAAGTGCTACTATAAATATTTTAGTGTATTGAGGATTTCATTCTATATCTGGATCAAAAAGTTTGATCATTTTACTCACTTTTGTTTTCTAACTCCACATTATTTTCCAAAATATTTGTACTCTTTCACACCTCCTCTAACAATGGCTCAGTGTGCCTAAATTCCCATGATGACTCAAACCTTGACTCTTTTCCTTTTTTTTTGGTTATCTTTGTCATTTTTAAAGATTTAAGATAAAACCACTTTGTATTGTGTATTGCTCTTAATATTAGTGATTTATGGCATTCTTTCATATTATTGTTAATAATTTAAACTTTTCTTTTAGGAACTATGTCTTCATATCATTTGACCCCTTAGCTTTTATGAAATAGCTTTTAGCAATAGATAGATATAGATATATTTATAAATGTAGATGTAGATACAGATATAAATTGTATATATATAATTTATAAATATATCTGATAATTATTTATATATTTTATATATCTAATCCTTATCAAAGAAATTTAATACATATATTTTATGCTCATTTGATAGTTTATTTTCTTATTATAGTTATAACTGAATAAAAGTTTTTCATTTTCAATGCTGGTCTTGATCTAAGCCTAATTTCTGCCAGACTACTTTCAAGTTTTCCTAGAAGCTTTTAATCAAATAAAAAATTCTTTCCTAGGTAATTTATTTTTTCTGCTTTATCAGAGTTTATTTCTGATTCTCCCTTGTCTAGGCTTTTCCACTGAAAACTAAATGATTTTGTTGATTGCTGCTTTATAATATAGTTTGTTATTTCTTTTTATCTCTCTCCCTTTCATCATTTCCATTAATATTCTAGATCTTTTGCTTTTTTAGAATGAATTTTGTTACTATTTTTATTGCATCCTATAAAATGCCACTTGGTAATTCAATTGTCATACTTTTAAATGTATGTATTTATAAATTTAGTATTAATATTATACTGTTGCCTATTGTTCCTTTCAGCATGATATAATTTCTGTTTATTCCATTTTCATTTTGTGAGTATATGTTCTTGCTCTGTCTGAGAGCATGATTGCAATGCCTCATCTTTTGAATACAACTGATATATAGTAAAAATTATTTTTCAGAACTCCATTTTTATCCTTTGTATATCTTTAAAAAATATTTCTTAACAAAAGAATGTGGAGTTTTAAAAAATCTTTCAATCTTTTTTGTATCATTGGATTATTTAAATAATTTACACTAAAAGTTACTTTTTTATATTTTCCTCCATTTGTCTCTAACACTATTTATTTTTCCAAGTTAGTATTTTTCCCTTTTCCACTATAAATACAATTAATTCATTGCCTTTTCAACTAGCTTAGCTTAATCTATGAGGAAGGCTATTTCCTTGTTTAAAATTTTTTTGTAAAGCAAAGTAAGTAAAAGAAGGGATGGGGAGAAGAAAACAATTCATTAAAACTACCCAGTGTGTTAGTTATCCTGTTTCATATCCATAATCCTCTACTACTTCAGTGAAAGGAGGAAGGTGCATATATTTATATATACATATGTGTGTTTTCCTTTTTCAAGGACATGCTTTTTAGCAGATTTTTTAATGAAATTTCATATTGCCCAGTTCAAGTTTTTGTTCTTTCCATCATACTTCTTACAGTCTGTATATTATCCTCTTTTAAGCCCTTCCAGAACCTTGGATTCTGCTCCTGGAAAGCCAGGCTTTGATAAATAACATTTACCTTGTCCATAACCAGGTCTCTAGGCCACTTCGGGAAAACTAAGACATCTTCATTCCATGCACACAGCCTTCCCCCAAACACACATGCCTTCAACTCTTTTATGTGTTCCTTTTCCTCATTAGAATGTAATTGAATGTCATTAGAATGCTCCTTGAAGGAAGGAATAGCTTGCTTGCTTAGATTCCCATCCCTTGCTTTCAATCCAGAGAATGGCACATAGTAAGCACTTAATAAGTGCTTTATCTGTCTCTCTGTCTGGTCTCTGTGTCCATCTTTATATATATTATCTGCCTTTATATGTACATACATATATATATATACATGCATGTAATTATATCTGTCTATGTATGTATATATTTCTCTAAATCTGCCTTTAAATGTATCTATCTTTATCTGTTGATATATAAATATGTATATATGCATGTATGTGTGTATCTGTCTATCTATTTTTCCACCTATCTATTCATCTATTTATCTGGCACAAAGAAAGACAAACAAAATTCCTTCTCTCAAGTTTCCGTTTTTTTAGTAGGTGACAGTTAATCTTAGGCAAGAAGGCACTAGTGTCCTGGGGGCTTAGGAGAGGTCTCATAGAGATGGTATTGTAACTAGAGTTGCTTCTAGAAGGAAGTAAAGGAAACTAAAAAGCTAAAGGGAGGGAGAAGAGCATTTATGGTCTGGAAGACAAAGGTGGGAGGTGGCAGAAAGGGTAGCAAAGTAAGCCTGTGGAGTGGATTTTAGAATGTGTAGAAGGGAGAAAAGTGAAAGACTTGTGAGAAGGGGGGGGAATAGGCTATGAAAAGCCCTATATGTCAGAGAACTTTATTTTTATTTATATAAGATTACTGTTTAATTTATATAAATATATGTTATATAGAAAATTATAATATATATTATATATAATTAAATATTATATGTATTTCTATATCTACCTTTATTCCTAAGGTAATAGGAAGTTACTGGTATTTATTGAATCAGATGGGGAGGAGAAAGGTAAACTGCATCAGCAGGGATACATTTTAAGAATTCCCCTTGGAAAACTGAAAAGGATGATGAATTGGAATGAAAAGACTTGAAGGAAGTAGATCAGTTAGGAAGCTATCCCAATAGTCTAGGTAAGAGATGATGAGGTCATGGACTAAGTTTGTCTCTATAGAGAGATGGAAAGTGGAGAGATGGGGCTACATATGAGAGATACAATGAAGGCAAAAAAGAAATCTGCCATTGGATACATCTTTACATAAGTCATAGTAAGTCATCTCAGGCTTCTTTGAATTATTTGTATTCATTGTTTCCCATCAAACAGTAATATTAAATTACATACATGTATCACAATTTGTTTTACAATTGCTTAAACAGTATCTACTTTGTTCCTAATTACCATAAAAATAAGACATGTAAAGTTCTTTGCAGACCTTAGAGAGTTATAGAAATGCTAGCTTATTGTTATTATTTTGGTGTGTACAGGACTGGTCCTCTCTTTTTCTGTCTCTCTCTGTCTGTCTGTCTCTCACTCTCCCCATATCATTGTATTTTGGGACTTCTGGGCCTTACCCTGGTGGAACGAATGAGCAAACTAGAATCTCATCCTATCTCTGCCATTAAGTTTCTGAGTGACCCAGTCATTTCTTCTCTATGACAGAGTCTATGGATCTCCATTTCTTCCCCTATAAAATAAAGTGGTAGACCAAATTACCTCCTGAGTCCCTTTCACGTATGACATTCCCTATTGCATATTCTAAAAGTCCTGCTGGCTCTGATATTCTGTTCTAAGCTCTGATAGTGTAAGTTCTATGAAAGTCTTAACAAATAGCCTCAAACTCTGAAGCATCATAAGAGATTTTCGGCTCCACGATTTGTCTTAATTTTAATGAAATGTCTTTAATGCCAGCTTCCTAATTGTGTCTTCCTGAATGGATTTCTGAAGGAAGTCCTTTTTTTAAAATCCCAGGAATAAAGACAAGCATGTAGCAGGCCAATGGCATTCACTCTATTGATAATTATACACTTTCTCCTTACTGTAATTGCCCCCGTTTGAACTCTGTTGATTTCAGCAGAAAGCATTCATTATTTTATCAACAACTGGCAGACCCCGCTGGTATTTACCGACTTCCCTTTAACCAAAACAAGGATTACAGCCCAGGCCACCGTTCAGCTGCAAAATCTTTGCTAAGAAATTCGGGGACTCCTTTTGAATGAAACACTGTACAAAGCTTTAAGCACTCTTTGCAACTGAGTTGTATTAAATGATAGACAAAAAAAGCCCTCTGAAGAATTGGTGCTTAATTACAACTTAATTAGCATAATTATGCATGCTAATAGCATCTCAAATGAATAGCAGTTGTCAGGAGGTTGGGACCATCTGTAAGAGTGTCGGATTAATACATCATTTTTTATTTCTAACAACGCTGTAACTCTTTCCCTGAAAGTGATTTTCATTAATCAAGTTCATTTTTATTATATAGAAAATTTGGCATTTTTCATTATGGGCCATTATCTGTTTCCCCATGCAGTCCTAATACAATACTAATGAGCCCCCACGTGGCCCTCTGCACTGACAATAAGAGTACAGGTGTATTAGTATAATTGTTACAAACAGCACATTGTACCTTGGGAAGAGGCGAGTTCTAATCTCCAGGTATCAGGGTTTCCACTTTCTATTTTCCCCAGGGCCCAGTACAATTTCCAGAGCTTTAGGAGAAAAAACATACATGTTTGTGGTTGGGAAGCCGCTGATTTAAAGTGAAAGCCCCTTGTTTGTTCAGAGCCCCTTATACTTCAAAGCTGGAGAGATTCCTGGGTATAGCAGACCTTCTCTAGAAACAGAAAGCTTGGGGGAGGTGGGGAGGGATGGGGAAAGGGAATAGATGTTTTTCATCTGTGCACTTGCTTTCTGGAAAGGATCTCAGCAGGAGGCCTAGGGAAAGGCTCCAATGTTCTTTTGGAAGGTATTCTCAGGAGGAAAGACAGACAAGAGCCTTGACAACATTATTCATCTGATAACTATGGTCATCAAACAGCAGGGGGAAAAGCAGCTTCTAAGCCTATAGGTCCCAGAAACATTTCAAATGGGGGTCACTGAGTGTACACTGAATGAGTCGTAGTCTGAGAGCCAAGAGCTTCAGCCTAGAGATTTTTCATTGTCCTAGAGTCATCCTGGGCTGGGATTATATTGTTTTACTTGGGCCATTTCCCCCCTTATTTGAATATTTTTCCTTCTTTCTGATTGACGTGAATTTTCTTGTATTAGTGACTTCCCTGCCTTACTGGAAGAAAATTCTTAACCCTGGGTCCACAGACTCCCCCAAAATCACAGATAAATTTCAAGATGTTGGTGACCTTGGTTTGGAGAAAATTATAGCTTTATTTGAATAAAATTTGTTTTCTTGACAATCTTACCTATTTTATTCTATGAGTTTAAAGACCTTATTCTGAGAGGGGCTTTACAGGTTGGACTGGACTGCTAAAAGAATCTGGGATACAAAAGGAGTTAAGAAATCCTGGAAGATTATAAATAAGATGTAGGCAGAATAAATAACAAAAGAAAAGTATTAATATCAAGAAGGAATAGGAAATGCTCTGAAGCCTGGCTTAAGGCATGAATACCAGGTGATAAGGGGCATCTAGGTGGTAAAGTGGATATAGATCATTGGGCCTGGAGTCAATAGAACCCAAGTTCAAATCTGACTTCAGACTTTTATTACCTGTGAGACCCTAGGCAAGTCACTTAACCCCAACTGCCTTTAAAAAAAGTATTAGATATTGAGCAAGATTACATGATGAAAAATTCTGATTAATGTGGCTCTCTTTATCAATGAGATGATTCAGGCCATTTCCAATGGTCTTGTGATGAAGAGAGCCATCTGTTCCTGGAGAGAGGACTGTGGGATCACAACATAGTATTTTCACTCTTTTTGTTATTTGCTTGCATTTTGTTCTTTTTCTCATTTTTTCCTCTTTGATCTGATTTTTTTCTTGTGTTGCATGATATTTGTGGAAATATGTAAAAAAGAATTGCACATGTTTAACATATATTGGATTACTTGCTGTCTAGGGGAGGTGGAGGGGGAGGGAGGGAAAAATAGAACACAAGATTTTGTAAGGGTGAATGATGAAAATTATCTACATATATAATTTGAAAATAAAAAAGCTTCAATTAAAATAAACATAGGCCAAAAAAATGTTGAGTACCAAAACCTACTTTGAAGTTTTGGCTCTGATATCTATCATGTCACATTCATGTGACTTTAATTAAGTCTCTTGTCTTTGAGATATTGTAAACCAACGGGATCATACCTAATGATGTCTAAGTTCTTTTGCAGTTCTAGCAGGCTATGCATGATGAACTTCTCCTCTTACTAAAACTGCAAGAGTGCAGCCATAACAATGATAGTAGTGTTGAGGGGTGAGATACCCTAATAATGATGGGGGCCCCCAGGTCGGTGTCACAGGTTTTGTGAAAGAATTCACAGTCCTAGTCACCAAGTGAGGTTTGGCAAAAATAGGTTTATTTTCATTGAGAAGCTCTTTCAGATCTCAGTGGGTCCCTTCCTCTTTAGGAAGAGAGCAAAGACTGGGGTACAAAGTTTTGATTTTATTTAGCTTTCTATGGTTTGGGTCTAGGGAGCAATGTGAGAGACTAATTTCCAAATCAATAAAGGGTGGTGATTGTTTCCCAGGTCAAACTGATTCCCAGATCAATTGGAGGTGGGAGTTTCCTGTGGGAACCATTTAGGAGGGTGGGGATCATTTTAGGAATTTTCCCAGCAGTTGAGACTCAGGGTTTTTCTAACCCAGGCCCACCTCCTCAAAGATCAGGGGGACACAGAGTCCTATTACATTACTAGTATGAATGTTGTGTATTGCTTTAAGATTCTGATGATAGTCATGTATGGTAAATGTTATAATTATCTCTAGTTTATAGATGAGGAAACTGAGTCTGAGGGAGTGTGATTTATCCAGAGTGTCAGAGCTGGTAAGTCTCAGGTAGGATTTAAAGTCCCATGATATTGGATAGGGGACAAGATTTGGAGTCAGGAGGCCCTGAATTCAAATTTCTCCTCTGAAACTCTCCAGTCCTCTGAATCTTGAATTTGTCAATGAATGTAGACTCTGGAGTTATTGAATTATGAAATTTCTGTTTATTTTTGGCATCCTAGAGTGAGAGCAAATTTAGAATCACAGAATTCTAGGGGGAGAAAAGCTCTAAGATCACTTTATGATGGGTATAGAACAACTCCCTAAGACTATTAGTTGAAGAGCGTGTTGCTATATGCATCCATTGGTATGGGGAGTCTCCTCATCTGGAGTTTTTTTCTAGAAGTTGAAATCCTAGATCCAGTCCTAGAATGTAGAAGACAGTGGGCTCTGATGAGAAAGACTGTCCTGGCCTCAAGGCATTGCTTCAGGGCACTAATTATAACAGAGATAGGACACAGCACACAAATCAGTGTGATGCAGTTTATCCTGCAACATACTATGTTGGTTGTTAGAATTTAATTCTCTTTTCCACTCTTCCAAAGCCTCTGACCCACAGATGAATGGATTTTTTTTTTTATCCAGCTATTTCAGAACTGAAATTGAAATGCTCAGGACAGTTGAGAGGCTAGAAGAAAAGAAAGGAAGATAAAAATAGTGCGCAGTTATTCAGTCCTATACTGTACCAGAAGCTTTCCTCATTAAAACCCCATGAAGAAGAAAAGCAGATATCATAACCCCCATTTTTCCAGGGGACAAATAGATTCAGAAAGGTGAAATTCACTTATCTCCATAGGATTTTCCAGTTTATAAGAGGATTTGAACTCAAGTCTTTTGTCTCTGGGTGCTTCATTCTTTCCAGTTTGCCAATGATGCCCAGCCTATATCCAACAGATCCTTGGCAAGCTGAGAAACTATTTCAGGAGAAGACAGAGAATTCATGTGTTCCAGCCACCTGAAAATTCTTCAGTATTATAAATAAGCCAATGTATCTTCTGTAGGCGGAATAATTGTGTCTCATAATAGTCATAACTATTTTTGAATTCATGTAAATCCTATTGTGATGAATAAAACTCATTCATTTAAAAACATTGTTAGCTTCACAATAACTTCTCATCATAATATTTTCTCAGTCAAAGAATGCTAATAATACAACTAATAATAGTTAACATTTGTATGTTTTTTAAATGTTGGTAAAGTGCTTGACATACATTATTTTATTTGATTCCCACAAAACCCTGTGATATGGATATTATAGATATTATAATCTTGATTTTATGGATTAGGAAACTGAAGCTGAAAGTTTAAGTGATTTCTTCTGGATTAAACATCTAATAAGTGACATACAAGGTACTTGACCTAGTTCATCTTTAACTCTATGTTCAGTATCCTATCCATTAAGCCACACTGCTTAGGAATCCATCTGTTTTTTAATACTGATGTTTTATCAAGGCTGGAGAATATGACATTCTAAGGAAATGATACTGCTAAGACAGGGGAAAATCCAAACGTGTAAGCCTTGAAGGAGAGAATTAATAATGAAAAAAGCTAGAGGAACTTTTAGAAAAGGGGGAGCATAAAAGGCATTGCTTTGAAGAAACAAGACAACTTCAACAAACATATTAATATCTACTGTAGTAAGTACAAGGCAGGTCTTCTGAATTAAATGGATCACACTGGAAATTGACATATTGAATGACAGTGGACAGTAGTGAAAATATGAGAAAACTGGACAAGAGAGGCTTAAAGACTTGCTGAAAAAAATCTTGGACAAGATAAGATTTCACAGGTAGAATTTGGATGATTTGCAAAGAGTTGATGGAGAACTGAAAAAAACAGCATGGAAACTAACAAAGTGATTTAGGAGCCCATGAACGAGACCTGGAGGTATGCTCTGGCCTCTGAACCCAGCTGGGAATGAGTTATAGTTGAATTAATGAAAAAGCAATACATCCATGGTGTAAATGACAAGACTTTAGATAGTTCTAAATAATCGCTGGGGCAGTTAGGTGGTGCCATAGTGCATAGAGCACTGGGCCTAGAGTCAATGGATTCATCTTCTTGAGTTCAAATCTAGTCTCAGACATTTAGTAATTGGGCAAGTCAACTTTTGGAGAGGAAAATGACAAGCCACTCAGTATTTTTGTAGAGAAAATCCCAAAGGAAGTCATTAAGAATCCAGCATGACTAAATAACTGAACAACAAAACAAAAACAAATATCTGGTGGAGAGAGGTGAGACATGGTCCATTATGGTAGATAAAACATTGGAGTTGATATTAAGAAGGTTTAGGATGAATTATTTTAAAATATTGGTTATCTCTGTGATCCTGGGCAAGTAATTCTCTGGTTCTCAGTTTCTTCATTTATAAAATGGGGATAACAGTGTCTATTTTATGGGGTTCTTGTGAGGCCTAAGGGAGATGATAAATATAAAATGCTTTGTTGATTCTAAAAAAGTTATATTAGTGACTGTTAGTGTTGCTTTCTAGTCACATGGCCTGATACTGTTACCATATTATTTTCTTCACCTTCTGTCTTCTAATCTTGGAGATTCCTTGAGGTCCTGGTCTACTGATCAGTTAACAACCTCGATGGACCACTATTTTAGGAGAGACTCTAGCAATGTTCAACTTCACTCAAGACTTGACTACGAATTTTCTCTTCCTCCTGTCCAGAAGTCTTGTTCTTGCTTATATACCCTCCTTAAGGGTGTGTGTGGTTAGTGAAATAACTGAGGAAACAAAGGTTTGAGCTTCCAAGAATGTTTTATTGCTATACTTTATCTTTGTGTTTTACTTAGGTATGTTATTAAATGTTAAAATATGTTTTATTTAGTTCTATTAATTGGGACCAGATCCCTCAGTAGGCACTGAATCCTGAATAAAGATATTGCACATATTTTTAAACTGTGAGTCATGGCACCATAAAGAGTCTCATAATTGAATGAGAGGGGATCACAAAATTGTGATTTATTATCAATAAATGTTTGATTTGTAGAAATCTACAAATAGATATACATAAGTATATTCTACAAATATATATACACAGATATATTCTCCAAATAGATATATGTAGGTTTATCTATTTTATATACCTAGATACTCAGGGCCACATAAAAATTTCTCAGGTAAAAAGGGGTCATGAGCAGAAAACGTTTAGGAGACCCTACAGCCTAAAGGAAATGACCCTTCAAAGTAGGTTACCTCAGGCAAATGATGAAACTTATGGAGCCCTGCAAGCAATCTAAAGGATATTCCTTGTTGACAAAATAATAAGCTCATGTGTGTCTTCTGTGGAAAATCTATTTCTATTTCCCAATTCATAGTATCCTCCATTTAAAATGATTTTATCCACGCTTTACATATAATTTTCCATTTCCCATGTACATATTGCTTTCCAACTAAATGGAATATGGAATAGAATTGAAGCTTGTCAATAACAGGTGCAATCTTTTTTTGTCTTTGTATCCTAGCTCTAAACATACTACCCATATCTGATAAATACTTGTTGAAATTAGAACACAGTAAGATAAAATTAGGCCACAGGTAGAATTGATCAAGGTCATATATCTTAAGAGGGGAAAATTCCTAATAATTAGAGCCATTTCAAAATGAAATGTGCCGCCTTGAAAGGTGATGAGTTTTCCTTCATCACAATTCTTTAAGCAAAGATTGAATGTTGAATATATTTGATTTCTTTTCATATTAAAGAAACAAATAATAATGGTATTGATAATATAATAGGGTATACTTAGAATGACCATATAAGGCCATTAAGATATCAGAATCTCAAAGGAGAGCTTTTAGTGTATGTCTACACACAAAACCCTAGGAAATAATACATTTAACTTGATCAAAGTTTGTCTTGCTGATTGATCAATCCTCCTCACAACTGAATAATGTAACCAGATTGACAGAAGGATGAAGCTGATGTAACAGTGGAATGGAAGCTATTTGAAAGTAGGAATTGTTTTACCATTTGTTTTTGTGTCCTCTAATATTCTTGGCCCTTAATAAATATTAGGACCCTAGTAAATATCTGCTGAGTTGAATCGAACTAAATTGTACTGGCATGATTTGAAATCAAACACTCTGGTCCTGCCCTAAATAATTTTGTCACCCTAGCAACTTCCTTATTTTTGGGCTTCGGTTTTATTATCTGTAAAAATAGGCAGTTATATTAAGTGACCCCTAAGTTCTTTCCCAACATTGCCATCCTATTTCTCCTATCACTATTAGACTGGGAGCCAGGGCACCAATGTCTTGTTTGAATTCTGCCATTGAATCACTGTGTAACTGAAATAAATCCTTTTCCTTACTTTAATTTTAATTTTCCTTTTGTTCAAGATGATGGAATAGAACTAGATTTTGAATAAGATCATAAAATTTTGAGCCAGATAGAACCATAGAGATTCTTGAGTCCAAACCCATCATTTTATAGATGAGACAATGAAACTCAGAATAAAAAAATGGCTGTCCTAAAGTCACACAGTAATCTTGAAGGGACCTCCCAGGGTTGTGATTTCTTCTGAAGTTATTTTGGTGTTAGTGTGAACATAGCCACAATGGCAGTTCCCTTAAGGTTGACCTGTTACTGCCCCTCAGCATCAAAGAGCAAAGATTTAGTCTTTTTCTGTCAGGTCACCTTCTAAGGAAATGCTGTGACCTCAAATAACTTGAGGGATTCTGCAGTGCTGTTGTTTAATATCCCAAGAGAGGAGATGGAACCAAGATGGTGGATGAAAGGCAAGGACCCTCAAACCCCTCCAAATACCTCTAAATAATGATTCTAAACAAATTTTAAAAACATTAAAACCCACAAAAAGATGGAGTGGAACAATTTTCAGCTAAAGACATCATGGAGGATTGGTAGGAAAAGTCTATTGCACCAGGGAAGGACAACAGACTAGAAGTGGGCTTTGGGAGTCACTGAATCAGCAGCAGCTTCTGGAAGTTTTAGCCCTTAGGTAAATGTGCCAAACAGATGGTGAGAAGGAGATTACAAGATCTCTTTGCTAGCACTGAGGCAGGACTTTGTATCCTGCCTATGGGATCCATACCCCAATCCAGGTAGCAGTACAGGTCCATAGAAGGATCTCTGAAAACAGTTACACAAAATCTCTGAAGCTTGAGATACTGCACTCTCCACTCTAGAAACAGAGCCTTAGTTTAACAGAGTTAAAAGCTGAGTAATAGGCTGTGGAAATGAGAAAAAAACAGAAAAAGATTCCAACCACAAAAAGTTACTATGGTGACACTGAATATCAAATTCCAGCTTCAGAAGCAGATAGCAAGTCAAATCTCCTATATCTAAAGTCTCCAAGAAAAATAACAATTGGTCTCATGGCATGGAAGAGCCAAATGGGATTTTGAAAATCAAGTAAGAGAAGTAGAGGAAAAATTGGGAACAGAAATGAGAGTGATACAAAAAGAAATATAAAAAAGCTAATGAGGAGAAGAATGCCTTAAAAAACAAAATTGGTTAAATGGGAAAAAGAACTATAGGAAAATAATTCCTTAAAAAATTAGAATTGTGGGGCAGCTAGGTGGTACAGTGGATGGAGCACCTGTCCTGCAGTCAGGAGAACCTGAGTTCAAATCTGTCCTCAGACACTTAACACTTCCTAGCTGTGTGACCCTAGACAAGTCACTTAACCACAATTGCCTCAGCCAAAAAAAAAATAGATTTGAGAAAGTGGACTTTGTGAGAAATCAAAAAACAATCATTAGAGGGCTTGGAATATTATATTCCAGAGAGCAATGGAGCTAGGTTTACAACCAAGGGTGAGAAAAATTTAGTATAATCCCTCAGGGCAAAAGAGGAAAATTCAATGAAATAGAGAATTTTCAAACATTCATGATGAAAGGACCAGAGCTGAATAGAAAATTTGATTTGAACATACAGAATTCAAAAGCAGCATAAGGAGGTGACCAGGAAAGAAACAATTCAAGTATACCAGGATCCCAAAAGGCCAAATGATCAGGCTGGAGATTCAGAATAACAATTTTGCAACTCCATACTATTTCACAAACCTTTTTTCTCACAACAATCCTGGGTGGCAGATAATACCATTACTGTTATTCTCATTTCATAGAATAGGAAAGTAAACTTCAGAATGGGGAAATGATTTGTCTGCAACTATACTTTGAATATGTAGAAAATATGGAGTCAACATTCTTTGACTTTCCATATTCTAAAATCCTATTGAACATCTCTAGTTGAAAGGGATCAGGATCCAGTTAGAAGACTTGGATTCAAATCCTGCCTTTATTACTATCTTATCAGAACTTCAAAGCCATCTTGTTCAAACAGAAATTCATTTTTTCTTATCTGATGATCTTCCTTTCTTATTGATGGCATCATTATTCTCAGTTATTGAGACTTGTAACTTGGGGATCTTCTTTGATTCTTCCTTTTCCTTCATCCCAACTACAGTTGGTTGCCATATCCCATTGATGATTTCCTGGTTCCATTCTTTCAACTTCAGTCTTCCATTCTCATCAAAATGAATGACCACCTGCAAAACACTTGGAGAATATTAAGGTGCTAGATAAATTTAGCTACTAGAACAGTTATTATTGACTATTGTGATATTAGCTATATTTCTTCTATTCTGTAGCATTCATCTCCTCTATAAAATGAGGGAATTAGGCTAAATTATCCCCAAGATCCCCAAGATAGGTCTGTATAAAGAGTAGGTTCTTAATACTCTCTGATTTAAGACCTAACTGACTTTTTCAGTAATGCTGCTGCTTTCCAAGGCCAACAGGTTGGTGGCCTGTGGATTTATGACTTTATGAAATACATTTTATATTTATAAAAAAATCTTTAACACTGCCCCCCCAATAGCTCAGAGAAGAAGGAAATAGCTGTTCATTAAGAGTGCATATAGAGTAATCAGCTCTTTTCATTCAGATGTGCTTTATTGCATTGATATTAATATTAGATCTGATTTTGAAATAAGCATAATTAGGGTGACTTTTGGTATTTTCTTTATTTTTGCTGTATTTGCATAAAGCCCATGTTCCTATGCTGATATATATAAGTTAAAAATACTGTTTTTCCATCCTTAACTTTTATGACTGTTTGAGCTGAGACAGGGGTTTGAGCTAGCACCATAATACAACTTAAGGGAACTTAAAGCATGACCTTTTTCAACTGGATCTTGCTGCTATCCTGGGTCTGTCTCTTTCTTTTTCTCCATATATATATGTGTGTGTGTGTGTGTATACATATATATATATACATACATGTATATGTTTATATGTTGTATATAGATACATGTATATCTATACCCATAAATATACATCTATATGTATGTTTATATATATACATATCTCCATATATCTCCATATATACATATGTATATATGTATTTGTGTGTGTGTATGTCTAGATATATACCTATTCTGTCCCAGAAAGACTTGCAGTGAAGTTGCTATTTCTATTTGGCACTGAAAAACATTTTTTTTTCATTTTCCTTATTATCAATGTCTAGCCAATCATTCTACGAGCAGTTATTACATACTTATTTTATGCTTTTGTACTTGCCATCACCTTGTGTGAAATGCACTTGCTTCTTAGGCTTCCCACAGCTCCTCCCCTTCTTTAAACTACATTTCAAGTATCATCTTCTATAGGAAACTTTTCCTGATCCTGACCTCAAACTATATTATAGTCAACTACTTTCTCCCCCCCCCTCTCTCTTTCTCTTTCTGTCTGTATGTGTGTATATATGTATCTATAACCTTCTATTAATGGTCTCTCTTAATTTACAAACAAATTGTGTATGTGTGTGTATAAATACAGTATTTGTTGTCTCCTTCATTAGAATGCAAGCTCGTTGGAAGTTGAGATTGTTTCATTCTTTGTATTTGTATTTTAATGTTTAATGCCTGGAACACAGTATTGCTTAAGAAAAATGTTGTTGTTCAGTTATTTTTCAGTCATATCCAGTTCTTCGTGATCCAATTTGGATTTTTATTGTCTACTGAGCTCTCTTGCTTCTGCCCTATAGATGGACCCAAATACTGTCACTGACTTCTAAATCTGACATTCTGGGACAAAGTCCTTATTGCCCTACCTTAGTGACTGCTTTGTAACCATAAATGTAACTCTTCTCCAGCATTCTGAGGGTAAAGGGAATTTATATTTTCTTGGAGTGGTAGCCATTGGTGAACTATTGTGTTCTATGTGGGATGAGGGACCCATTTCCCCTGGGAATGGGAGGATTGCTCTTAATAGAATTCTAGATAAGGATGGAGGGAGTTCGATGGAGAAGTTATTTCTCTGGAGAATGTTAACACCCTGTTACCTAAAGTTTCATGTTTTTTTTTTTTTTTTACTGGCTCATTTGACATTCCCATAGATCTCCCCAAGAGAATGGTAAGGATTCCCCAAGTTCATGCTTTTATTTCTCAATGTTGCCTTATAGGAAGTATGGAACGCCCAAATAGTAAAGTTGGTTAGGTCTCCACAACACTTTAACAAAACCATATCTTTTCTAGTCCTCCTTTTTATTCCCATTTTACAGGTGAGGAAACTGAGCCCCTGAGAGGATGTGGCTTTTCTACAGAATGGGAGCTCAAGCCCAGGCTGCCGACTATAAGAAATCATTTATTCTCCTAGCTAGCAGCCTGGGACCAAGGAATGATTTGTGGAGAACCATCTGTGTTGGCCACACTTCTATAAACACAGACACACTTCAGAGCTGCTCCATTTGGGTGTCCAACCTGCACAATTCTCCTATTACACCCTTGATTAGAAAGCAGATGAGACAAATGCGCTTTCTGGTTAAAAGCAGCAAGCAGCAAACCCTGAGCCACAATTCCAAAAGTAACTCAGTTATTATGTTGACGAAGTCCCCAGTGCACCCTCTTTGAGTTTTTGTAATGTGTCAATTAAGTATTTAACTACATTGGAAAGGGCACTTACTTCGAGTTAAGAGTGGATCATTAGAGGGGATGAAAGATACCTGTTGAACTCTACTAACAAGTCTGAACCTAATTGTGATTGTCAAACTCCAAGTCTCCAGAGTACCTAAGTTTGCTTTGGTCATTGGTCAGAAGCCTTGAGCCCTTCCAAACTGGACTTAAACAACACAAGGATGGTAATTGAGGTTTCAATTACCAAACTAATGAATTGCCAGTTTTTTGAGCGATAAATTGCCAGCTAATAAATTTCCCATTACTTCCTTGGTAAATGCCAGAGAAAGGCCTAAACATCCCATGTAGATTTAATTACACGTTTAGTGTGCATGTAATTTTGAATTAATTACATGCCAAACAGATTTATGCTCTATGTACTTAATAAACCTCAGTAAGTGCCCTTTTAACAATCAATTGGTATTTAGGATCTGATTTGTTTTTAAAAAATAAATGAGTCACATTGTTGGGTTGCAGCATTTCTTCCATATGCTGGGATGTTAGTAGGGGAATGTTCCCCAGATGTTGACACTGGAATGAAAACATCACCCTTCATCATTAGAGGCTCAGGGTCCCAAGGTAGAGAAGGCTGATAGAAATTAGTGCTTACTCATACATCAGACCTCAAAGATTGGAGCCACTCTCAAGCCCTGCTTCAGAGAAACTCCTAAAAACTGTTCCCTTTACACTGTAATGACAGTAGGGGCCAAGGGGGTTAAATGTAGCTTCCTTGATTAATTGTTGGCAGTTTATATTTTGATTTATCTCAGCAGAAAGAAAATCTGGTTCATTTTGGGGAAATAGAATTCTGGAAAACCACCACGATCTCTTCATTTTTATTCTCTTCTCCTATAAAGGATTCATGATATGTTTTACAAGGGAGAAAAGTTCTCTTTTGGTCTCCTCTTTGACTTCAACCTAGAATATAGAATGCCAGAAAGGGAATGAATCTTTGAGGTTATCTATTATAATGTCTTCATTTTATATAACAGAAAACTTGTGACCCAGAAAAAGTCACTCAATGGAGTTCACAGAGGTAATTAGCCAATAATACCTATTAACATCTATCTCTGACTATAAATAGTGTTCTTTCACTATGAGTCCTATTCTTTTTTAAAAGCATTTATTTAATATTTTGTTTTTCCATAATCACATTTTAAAACACTTTTTAATACTTACTGTTAAAATATGAGTTCTAAATTCTATACTTTCCTCTCCCCTGCCATTGAGAAAGCAAGCAATTTGATATAGATTATACAAGTGTAATCATGCAAAATGTATTTCCATATTAGTCATGTTTTTGTTGCAAAAGAAAAATAATAAACCCAAGAAAAATAAAAGTAAAAAAGTATGTTTCAAACTATTCAGACTCTATCAATTCTTTCTCTGCAGGTGTATAATATTTTTCATCATAAGTTCTTCAGAGTTTCTTGGATCATTGTATTAATGAGAAGAGCTAAGTCATTCACAGATGATTATCTAATAATAATACTATTATTATATACACTGTTATAGTTCTACTCATTTCATTTCGCATCAGTTTATGTCAGTCTTATCAGGTTTTTTGAAGCATCCTTTCTTATAGCACATTGGTATATAATCACATTC
This sequence comes from Myrmecobius fasciatus, assembly GCA_023553655.1. Classification (NCBI taxonomy): domain Eukaryota; kingdom Metazoa; phylum Chordata; class Mammalia; order Dasyuromorphia; family Myrmecobiidae; genus Myrmecobius; species Myrmecobius fasciatus. The sequence continues at coordinate 141,604 of JAJPUD010000532.1, read as the reverse complement.
TTAAAACTTTGTTGGATATTATTTATCTGTGGTATAGTTGCTATTGTAGTTAATTCCAATTTTCTTCACACTATTCTTTTGTGGTAGGCTATGTAAGCATTGCCATACCCATGAGGGTAATGAAGAAATTGAGACACAGATAATAAATGGAAGTGATTTTTTCAAGGTCACACACATAATAAGAGTCAGATATATATATATACCACAACTTGTTAAGTCATTTTCTATTTGATGGGCATCCTTGAAATTTTCACTTTGCCACTAGAAAAGAGTTATAAATATTTTTGTATATATCATTCCTTTTCTTTTTTTCTTTTTAAATCTCTTTTGGGATATAGACCTAGTAGTTGTGTCTGATTATTGTAACCCCATTTGGGATTTTCTTGGCAGAGATACTGGAATGGTTTTCCATTTCCTTCTTCAGCTCATTTTACAGATGAGGACACTGAGGGAAACATACTTAAGTGACTTGCCAGGATCACATAGCTGTCTCAGGCTAGATTTTAACTCATGAAGATGAGTCTTTCTGATTCAAGACCACTGTTCTCTCCACTGCTGTCTCACAACAACTTGGTTAAGAAGGTTTTGCAGGTACCAAAAGATAATAATAGCTGACATTCTGACATTTATATTCCTAATTAAGGTTTGTGAAACACAATATGTATGTTATCTTATTAGGTTGTCACAACTACCCCCAAGAAATAGGTACTTTTATTATTATCCCTGTGTTACAGATGAGAAAACTAATGCTCATTGAGATTAAATAACTCATCCAGATGGAGTCTAAACCTTAGGGGTTTCTCTGCCTCTGTGTCCAGGTCATCATGGCTCTAAATATTAAGAGCAGGAATTCTTACCTTAGGGCTCATAAATTTGTTTTCAAAACTATTTTATATGATCTGTTTTTCTTTATAATCCCATGCCTTTTATGCATTTAAAATGTGATTTGGAGAAAGGGTGATAGACTTCACTAGGCCACCAAATAGGGCCACAATGTAAAAAGGTAAAGTAATCCTGAGGGTTTCTAGACCAATGCTTAATCTGATTTTCCAAAGAGACTTTTGCATCCACAGAGGAAGAAACTGAGAAGGGTCAGGGAAAAAAGCAGCAGCTGCTCCCTTGGGGAATTGCCATACAGGGCCCCACCATCACAGAAGTATCTCCTTGCTCCACCCTTCCATTAACCCTAATATCCATGGTTAGTTACCTTCTTGTCTCAGACTTGACAGCAAGTTTGCAATAGTACCTTAATGTTTTGGAGTCCTAGTATGTCAGGAAAAGAACTCCCTACCCTAAGCCAGATAATGGGACTTTCTTGGGACTTGTATACTAGGGTTTCATATACAATAAGCTTGAACTCTCTTTCCCCACCATAGATGCTTCTCTTGTCCTTGGAGGCTGGACAGGCATAACAGGAATTATTTCTTACTGGAGATGAGGTCTCCATAACTCATAGACTTCCCTTTCTATTCTTTTTTACAAGTTTCCCCAACAAACCAGAAGGAATAGATCCAGGAACACAGGAACCCCAAAAAAGACTTGGAATGTTATAATTATTTTGTATATCAGTGCAAGAAATATTGTATCAGTTGAGGAATGATTGGAAAAGAAAAAAAAACTATAATTAAGATAATGAAATATCATTGTGCAATAAGAAATAATACATGAGGAATTCAGAGGAATATGAACTTTGAGGTAGTATGAAATAAATACTATTCTTAAATAGTACAGCTTTGGTAACTATTATTTATTTGTGTTATTGTTGCTGTTATGGTTAATTCTTATTTACTTTGTCTTTTCTTCACACTATTTTTTTTTGTGGTAGGCTATGTAAGCATTGCCATACCCATGAGGGTAGTAAAGAAATTGAGGCACAGATAAGAAATGGAAGTGATTTTTTCAAGGTCACACACAGAATAAGATTCAGATACAGATATCAAATCCAGTTTTTCTAGTACCAAACCAAGTTGCTCTTCCACTGTGTACTTAATAAATACATGCTGGTTTCTTAATTCATATCATGGCTACTAATGATCTTCAGAACAGTTATTATAAAGCCAGCCATGGCCATTCCTTTTTGTCTCTGGCTATCATAATGCACTTACTACAGAATATGAGAATGCAGATTGGTTAAAGCCCATCCAGGGAGAATTGCCCCAGAACCACACAGGTATGGCAAAAAGTGTACTCAGGAAGAACCCTGTATTAAGTATGGAGCAGCAAGGAGGAAAGGCCTTTACTCTGAGAAGATAAAAGCTGAGCTGTTGGGGAATGCTAAGGCAGATTGGCTGTAGAAGAAAGGAAAGGACACCGAGTAAAAGAAAATGTGGCTTCTTGGGGGTGGAGATGGAATTCTCCATAAGATGATGTTTTCTTAATTTTTCCACTGTTCTGGAAATGCCTGATTTCCCTTGTTGTTGAGAGGTTAGAAAGGCCAGCTTATGAGCAAAGATAATGGATGAAGAACACTCACCAGACATGCACCCTTTGGGGGTGGGTGAATGCCACTCAAATGGATTGTGCCCAGTCAGGCTGATAGTTGCACATGGCATCAAACTGATAGGGGAAAAATGAAGAAAGAGAAAGAGGGAGGGAGAAAGGGAAAAGGAAGAAAAGAAAGAAGGGAAGGAGAGAAGGAGAAAGGAAGGAGGGAGAGAGAAAGGAAGGAGGGAGAGAAAGGAAGGAAGGAAGAAAGGAAGGAAGAAAGAAGGAAAAAAAGAGGGAGAAAAGAAGGAAAGGAGGGAGGGAGGAAGGAAGAAAAATGACATTTCTCTTGATTACACTACAAATGACAGAACCATCATCAAATTAGAAATTGATTAATATTAGGGAAGGGAAAGAACTTGCTATTTTGAACTGGACTGTCTATTTGTCTGGGAGATTATCAGAAGCTGTGAAATTAAGCAGTAACATAGCATGCCACAGTCATTCTTGCCAGATAATTGACTATGTATCCCAAGTGAAGCAAAGGTTGTTACAGAACGATAAAGTCAATTATCGTTTATTAATGGCTGTTAGAGAGCCAAGCGTGGCTCCTATGAATTGAATTTGAAATTGAACATCTTTTTATTTATATATTTTTGAGGGCAGGGGACCAAATAAAGAGAAGAAAACATATGACCTTATTAGTTGGAGTCAGGAAAATGTGTGCTTTTTGACAGGGATACAATTTTTGAAGCATCCTTTCACAGATTGCCTTTTTAATATGTCCTAGAGTGATGAATGTATTGCTAGAAATGAGAGCAGAGCCCTGCCAATTGTACCAATGATTAGCTAATTGAACACATATAGAATTAAAATCACAGGATCACAGAAGCTCAGAGCTGGAAAGAAACACAGGCACCTTCTGATCTTACTAGGATCTATATAAGAATCCTCTTGTCTTGCGTTGCTGACAAGTAGCCTCTACTTAAAGACCTCTAGTAATGGAAAATTCACTTCCTTCTGTGGAAGCCCATTGTGCATTGGAGGATTTGTGAATTGTTAAGAAGATGTTCCTTGAATTAAGTAAAAAAAATCTATCTCTGCAACTTCACAAGCTGATGGAATCATAGATTTAGAAGAGAAGACCTTAATGGTCATCTGGTCCAAAAAAGTTTCTTTAGATAAGAAAACTGAGGCCCATGGTAAAGTGACAACCTAAGATCCCATAGGAAGTGAATGACAGAACTAAGATTTGACCCAGATCCTTTAATGCTAAAATCTTCTCAGCTGTTATTCCTAGTTTTGCTCTCCGGGCCAAACACAACAGGCCAATCCCTTTCCCACATATTGGTCCTTTAAATACTGAAAGGTATAATATACAGAGAAATAAGTTTGCACCAACAATGTCACTTGTAGACAAAAGTTATTCCATTTGCAAAGCTGAAAAGATTGCCTATTAAACTGATGAATAAGGCTTATAGATATAATATAATTAGCATTCAAGAGCAGATTTCCTTGTGCTATTAATATAGAAGCTTGTAAACTGCATTTTTCCATTTGTTATAACTCCATCAATAATATACATTTATTAACTGCTTAGTAAGTGCCTGCCATTGTGCTATTATTATTGGATTGTAAACTTCATGAGGGGAGGGATTAAGTGTGGTTCAGCTCTATATCCTTCAAGTCATAGCATTTCAGAAAGACCTGTACATGCCACATAGATGATAGTAATAATAATAATGATGATGATAATAATAACATATGTGTAGCACCTCCTTGTGCCAGGCTCTTTAAAATATTTTCTCATTCAATCCCTAAAACAGGGAGGTAAAGTTGTACTATTCCCATTTTAAGTTGAGGAACTGGAGTAGATAGCAATCCGAATCATACAGGGTCACATAATTGATAAGTGTTTGAATTTGAACTCAGGTCTTCCTGATTCTAAGTCCAACACTATCAATGGTACTCGAAAAGATATGAACAAATAATTTTCAAATGAAGAAATTAAAGCCATTTGTGGTCATATAAAAATACTTTAAATTAATATTGATTAAAGAAATGCAAATTAAAACAACTCTGAGGTACCACTTCATACTTCTCACATGTGTGATAATGATAAATGTTAGAAGGGATGTGGGGAAACTGGGATACTAATACATTGTTGGTGGAATTGTGAACTGATCCAACCATTCTGGAGAGCAATTTGGAACTAGGCCCAAAGGACTATCAAACTGTGCATACCCTTTGACACAGCAGTATCTCTACTGGGTCTATATCCCAAAGAGATCATAAAGGAGGGAAAGGGATCCACATGTGCAAAAATGTTTGTAGAGTTTGTAGTTCCTTGCGGAACTGGAAATTGAGTGAATGGCCCTCAGATGGAGAATGGATGAATAAGTTATGGTATATGAATATAATGGAATATTATTATTCTATACTAAATGATCAGCTGGTTGATTTCAGAAAATCCTGGAAAGACTTACATGAACTGATGCTAAGTGAAGTGACGAGACCCAAGAGAGCATTGTACACAGCAACAACTAGATTACAAGATGATCAACTGTAATGCACTTGGCTCTTCTCAACAATGAGGTGATTCAAGGCAATTCTAATAGACTTGTGATTGAAAAAGCCATCCACATCCACAGAGAAGATTATGTATACTGAATACCAATCACAGCACAGTATTTTCACCCTTTTTGCTGTTTATTTGTATTTTTTTCTTGCCTTGGCCAAACAGCTCAAAAGTTGCCCTTCCATCATATAACTTTTTAAGACCAATTGACTTGAACTTCCTGGATGTTGGGAAGAATTTGGGATAGAGCTTGTTATAATTGGGAGGCCATGTGACTACCAAAAAAAAAAAAGCTCTTGATTAGGAGCCAGGAAACTTGGATACAAGTCTCTGCTCTGCCACTAATACTGAATAGTATAAGGTCTTGGGTAGAGCACCTTACCCCAATATGAGCTGGGGTAATTATTCAGTAAGTTAAAAAGTACTTATTAAATATTTCCTATATGCCAAGCATCAAATTAAACACTAGAAATACACATTTCCCATTTGGGGTTTTCTTACCAAAGATCCTAGAATGGTTTGCTATTTGCTTCTCCAGCTCATTTTATAGATGAGAAAACTGAGGTAAACAAAATTGAATGACTTGCCCAGAGTTGCACAGCTGGGAAGTATTTGAGGTCAGATTTAAACTCAGATCTTCAGTTCTCCAGGCCCCATGCTCATCCCCTGAACCACCAAGCTGCCTTATTCCATTCTTAATCCTATTATCTCAGGAGTAACAGGGTTTTGCCCCTTGCCCAGAGTTCTAAGCATTGTATTTCCAAGTTACCCCAAAGATACCTATGTGCATGCATAATACATATGTGTATATAGTCACTTATCCTCACAATAAACCTATAAACCATGTGCATGTTTGGTTATAGGCATTTTTGCTAGATTTGCTTGTTTAGGAGAAAGGGACCCTGATCTGTGATTTCATTAGTTTTAAGAACTTCCAGTAAGAAAACTCATTGAAAATCCCTGTTTCACTATTAGTCAAAATGAAAACTTATAGAATTAACCTTGAGAGAGATTAGGGTTCTTGCTCAGAGCCCCACAACCAGGACAAGTCCACAGGACACTTGAATCCATGTCATGAAGACTCTGAGGTCAGGTCTTTCACACACAGGACATTGTACTGTTTTTTGTGTGTGTGAGCTCATAGGCTAGAAAATATGTAAAGTAAAAATGCAAGAGAGAGACATGGAGGAAAATGAGAAAGGAAAGACTCAGAGAAATGTGAGATAATCTATGGAGAATTCCAGGATCCAAGTGGACAATTTTAACTGAACCCTGAAATGGATGGAGGGGCTGGGCAGGAACAAGAAGAAAGATAATCGATATCAGGATTATATTTTAAAAGACACTAGATTTCTTCCTGTTCAAATTGCTGATTGATGCAGCCTTGCTGTCGTTCAGATGAATTTTACCTCCAAATAAAAAATTCTAACTTGTTGGCACCATTGATTTGAAATGATAATATGGGTTAGGGTGAAAAGCACTAGTTTTAATTTTTTTTCCTCATGACATTAGAATGAAAACAATATCTGCAGTGGAAAGAGAAGTGAATTTGGAGTCAGCAGACTTGGATTCAAGTCAACATCCTAAAGGACAATGGGTAAGCGCTTTAACCTCTTAGCTTAAACTAACTAACTTTCTCATCTTTTAAAAAGAGATTGAACTAAATGTCCTTTAAGGTAAGAGTAAGTGTCCTACAAGGTCCCTTCCAAGTATATGAAAGATAGGTAAGGGGATAGAGATAGAGAAAAAGAGACAGATAGATAAGATCCTATGAATTTAAATTAATTGACATCTCCAAATGAGTGAGCAGTTTTAACCCAAGTCTGATAGACATTTCCAAACTTATACCTAAGAGACTCTAGGCAGAAAAAGTTTAGGATACTGAGTGAGGAGACCTGGATTTGATTCTTCACTACATCTTTGACTGCCTGTGGGAACTTGGGAAAACGTCTTCCTCTAAGCTTCTAATTTCTCAACTATAAATACTACTACTAAAACTCACGCTATCTACATATAAAGGTTATTTAGAGAAGAAAATGTTTTGTTCTGTAGAATATTTATAGAAATGTTTGTTTTTTCTGTTATTATTATTATTATTTTCAATAATTCCAAATAAATTACTACTAAGTAATATTACTACTAAGACTCATGCTGCCTACATGTAAGGGTTTTTTCAGAGAAGAAAACATTCTATACTATTGAACATTATAGAAAGGTTTGCTTCTGCTGTTGCTGCTCTTGTTCTTCCAATAATTCCAGAGTCAAAAACATTCCTTCCTCTCTTCTATTTCCAAAGTAGACCTGGGCTACCAGATCACCCCTTGAGAAGCTGACCCTAAAATGAAAAGGGTCCCCACATGAGTTGTCCAGTGTCTTTATCTTAATTGCTTACCTCATACTACATAGAAACAGAGCAGACTGTTGACAGCTTTCCTGTGATAAATTAAGGACAGAGTATCAGTTTCTCTCTCTTAATTGCTTATTCTCAACTATATTTGAGAGACAATAATAAAATGAAACAAAACAAACAAAGCATCCCATCACACCCCTTGCCTTTGGCAGAGCTAGGAATCAGAAACACTCCCAGCTTCATAGAGTTGTTGCTTCAGAAATCTTAGGCACAGGGAGGGAGTACCACAACTGGAATCCACCAGAGCTTTTCCTTCACCTCTGGGTTCAGAAGATCTTATGCCTTTTACTTCTGGATAGTGCCTCTGTTATTTTCGATGGATGGTTCACTTTGCTATCTTAACTTCAAAATATAAGGCCTCAAAGCAGGAGACCTGGTGGGCTAGGATTGTGGGGCCTCCCAGGGAATGAATTAGGAGCCAAATCCATTAATCTCCAATGGAATCTTGTAAATCGAAAGACTGTGGGTGGGGAAGCAGCTCTACACAAGGGCTAAGCCATATTTACTCAAATATCCGAAGAGGAAGCCATTTGCTAGAGAAATTGCATAGGCAGCTGTGGTTTATTAATGCTTTGTTTTCCCTTTTGTATTTTGATTGGCAAGCTGGTTCTGATTGACTCCTTCTTTCCTTTAGTATTACATTGAGCTTGGAATCAGGAATTGATAGATACGTTACATATAATATATGTTTAAAGGCTGCTTTATACACTTAACAATTGTGTGAAACTTAACAAGTCACTTAAAAATTCTCCAAGTCTCAATTTCCTCATCTGTAAAATGGGAATAATAGTAGCACCTCTCTCATAAACTTGTGAGGATCAAATGAAATAACATGCACAGAGATGTGCACACCTTAAATCACTATGTAAAGACTAGCAATGGTTAGAATGATGATGAGAATGATTATGGAAAATGTTTTGTAAGCTTTGAAAGACTATATAAATGTGAACTTCTATTATCATTGTTATATCAGCCTAGATCCAACTTAAAACATTTGATATGCATTTTTGGAATTGTGTGGGCCTTCATTCAAAAATGTTAGAAGTAGAAAGGATCTTCAAACACAAGATGTCATAATGTAGTACTGAGAACTGAAATTCAGCCCAGAGAATAAAGTATAGAATATCAGAGTTGGTAGAAATCTAAGAATATAGAAGAATGATATCAAAGATGGGAGGATCAGAGAATGAATACAGAGTGAGAGCAAGAGAGAAACAGAAAGAGACAGAATGAGAAAGACAGACAGAGACACAGAGAGAGACAGACAGACATAGAGACACGAGAGACAGAGAGACAGAGAGAAACAGAGACAATCAGTGAGATGGAGACAGTTTGCCACAGAGAGAAAGACAGAGACAGAAACAGAGAGGTAGAGACACACTGAGAGTGACAGAGACAGAGACACACAAAGACAGAGAAAGACAGAGAGAGCCACAGAGAGACAAGACAAAAACAGAAACAGAGAGACAAAGACAGAAACAGACAGACACAGAGAAACAGACACAGAAAGACAAAGACAGAAACAGAGAAAGACAAAGATAAAAACACACAAAAAGAGACACATAGAGAGATAAAGACACAGAAAGTGACAGAGACAGAGACATACAGAGATTGAAAGACAGAGAGATAGACACAGAAAGAGTAAGATAATAAAAGAGAGAGAAGAAAAGAAGGAAAAAGGAAAAAAGAAAGAAAGAAAAAAGAATATTCTTGGAATATAGAGCTGGGAAAGTCCTTAGAACCATAGAATATCAATGCTGGAAGGTCCTTTTAAATATAAAACACAAGAGATGTCAAGAACTGGAAGGGGTCTTTGTGATCCAATGCCCTCATTTTAATGAGGTTTCCATAGGAGAGAAAATTTGCCAATATCTGAGCTAGGTTTTGTGAAGCTCCCTCCCTTACCTTTTGCTCTATACTCTGTGTGGAGTGGAAATACTGCCATGATTCCTTTGCTGGGTTACGCTGCTTAGGAATAGGTTCCAGCCATGACTGGAACATAGTAGGCACTTAATAAATGTTTATTGATTGATTCACTGGGTTATATACAGCAGGGTTTGTGGCTTACAAATATAATTTGCATCAGGACAAAAAAGGCCTTATAGATATAAAGAAAAGTGCTTATTTGCTGTGTTCCCCCACCCCCCATGCAATGAGTCACTCCACAAAGTGGGACTGTCTGGAAGCTCTCAGCTTTGGCTCTGACTTGGAGCCTCAAACACAGCCTGACTTTGAACACCATAGAGCTCGAAGTTAAACAAATCTACTCTTCCTCATCTCCGCTACTGCAGGCAAACTTCTTGCATTGGCTATAAATATTTCAGGCAACAGTCAACAAAGTTGGGAGATTGGGAAGCGGAAAGAAACCTAAGCCGATCTATAATCTCTTTTTTCTACAAACTGTAGCTAGCTGCTTACAGTATGAGGACATGGCCCTTCTGATTAAGGTCAATAATTCCAGTGCTCTGAGGACAAAAGATCTGAACATTCACTTTCAATAATGGAAAAATTTAACCCCAATGAACAAAGTCAACTTCTCATGTTATTTCTGCATGTTCTGAGTTATTGCTGGTTAATGACTTTCAGGGAAATGTGTATTGGCCTGGAAGTCAGGAGTCCTGGAACCTCACTGAAGACTGTGGTTAATTGATAAAGCAAATCTGGATTCTACTTTCTTCTCTGAGACCAAATTTCTTCTCTATTAATTGGGGAAGGTTAAAAGAGGATGAATTTGTTTTTGAGACAGAATGGTATAGCAGGAAGAGTGCTGCATATGAAGTCAGGACACTTGGTTTTAATTCTCATTTACTAATTCAGGGAAGTCATTTGACCAGGTCTGAGTTCATTTTCCTCAACTGTAAAATATAGGAGTCAGAGTAGGGAGATTTTAAGGTCTTTCTAATTCTCAACCTATAGTCCTTTGACTAGATGATCTCAAAGGCTCCTTTTTTCTTCATCATCCTATGTTCTAAACCTTTTTCAGTTCTGATATTCTATGTTTGCAACTATCTGGCCATAACATTCCATGTCTACATATTGTCATTAAGCCATCAGTCACATCTGCATATGACTCCATTTAGGTTTTTCTTGGTAACTACTGTAATGATTTGCCATTTCCTTCTCCAGATAATTTTACAGATGAGAAAATTGAGGCAAAGTTGAATGGTTTATCTTGAGTCATACAGCTAATAAGTGTCTAAGGTCAAATTAGAATTTATATCCTACTCACCCCAACCCTAGTGCTCTATCCACTACACCACCTAGCTGCCTGTTCTACATGCCTCACTATAAATAAGTATTTGGAGACACATGATCTTTACTCCTCAGACTCTGTTGGTAAAGAAAATGTAATTCAGTAAGAATTTGTAATGTTGTTACTTTTCATTTATTTCCAAAACAATTAAAAAAAATAAATCCACAGTCATAGTCAGATGACTCCAACTCATTCAATAATTTCAGTCTTTATTCCTGAATATAGAAAAGATTTTTTTAAAGATGACTATCAGATTGTCTCTGTTGTGCCAGTGAATTGTCACTTCTTTGTATATCTATATGGCAGTATCTAGACATACAGCTGCCAAATTGTGCTTCCAGAGTGGATTCGCTTCCTTGTTACAGAGATAAGTTGTACTGGTCCCACCACCATATGAAACAGTGGCAAAACCTCATTTTAAACTGAAACTGTAGCCATCTCCCTGCCATGGGATATCAGGGAGAGCTTAGCTTGAGGTTGAACATGAAATCACACAGTTAGTTTCCCAGCCCTGGGGTTCTGAATGTAGTCAGTTGCTAGTTAATATATGTGGAGCCCAAATTCACCCTGTATGTCTCTTAGAAAAATTCTGCAGGGCACTTAGATTTGCAATAAGATCTAAATGCTAGTCCTAAGTCTCTTAGTTCTTGGGCAAGTCCTTTTCCTATTCCAAACTTTATTGATCCCATTGTAAATATGTTAGGATATAGTAATTCTGCACTCTGAAAAGAAAAAAAAAATAAACTGAAACTGCTAATCTTCTCCTATTGCCTTACTGATTCCTAAACTGATCTGTCAAATCTGCAAAAAGGAAAAAGTTGGACCAATGATCTTTAAAAGTCCTTAATAATGAAACAAATTATTTATATAATGATTTAAGTTTTGCATAGTGCTTTCTTGTTATTTCATTTGACCCTCACAACAATTCTGTAAGATAAGTGTTATTATTACCCCCAATTTACAGATAAGAAAACTGAGACTAAAAGAGTGGATTGCCTATGCCCATATAGCCAAAATCTATCTGAAGCAGGATTTGAATGTAGGTCTTCCCGATTCAGAAGCTAGCACTCTGCCTTTTGCTATGTCTAGTTGTCTATGAATGCATTGGTCATGTCTGGAAAATATGCCCCATTCTGAACCTTTAGCACACTTCTTTTCCCATGCATATTGACAACTCCATCTTTCTTGCTCACTGGTTCCACCAGCTGCTTATAGGTGAAAAAGCAATTTTTCCTATTCTTTTAGAAATGATTTTACAATTTATTCCATAGGACAAATGGAGTAGAGGGATGCTTTCCAGATTTTTTTCTAGGATTCTCTCTGAGTATTTCCCAGGAAGATTTACACACTGAAAATACATGAAGATCTTCCGATTTCTGGCTTTTTAGACATGCATGAGTTTTGATTCAGAGAATTGACATAAAAATATCAAGCATTTCTAGTTTGCAAATCTTTCTTTTAGATGATCTCTAAGACTCCTTTGTCATTGTTATGTGTTAAGTTCCTCTCAGTTCTAAAATTCTGTGTTGTAGACTATGCGACTACAATATTCTATTTTCTATATGATTCATTATAAATAGAGATATATCTAAATATTATATTTTATTTGAAAATATATTTATATGTGCCTTATGTAAAATTTATGTTATATAATTACAATATTATAGGCAATTATGTATTATGTAATTATAATATAATGATATATAATACATGAAACATTTATTCAGCATAATATTATATATTTATATATGCACAAAATATGAATATGTAAATTCATTTAAAAGCATGTTTAAAAATCCAAAGATTTGCAAAACTTTACATAGTATATTTTTTGATCGCGGGTAAGGCTTTTTTCTTCCTGCTTTATGGAAACTCCCAAATCATAATGATGTAATGAGGGTCAATGCCCTGGGAGGTCTCTAATGGCTTGGTGATAGCTGGCTTCCACAGGAAGGCTACTCTCTTATGGGCTAAGGCAGAGCCCTTCCTTCCTCAACTCAGTCATTACTACAGTGCTTGGGGATCCCCTGGGTATCCGCAAGGGCTTTTGTTCACAAAGTCCAGAATGTTGGCGAACTCAAAGACTAATCCTGGTGGGGTCTTGCCTTTTAAGCATCATGATGAAAAAGTTTGTCCTCTGATTATTTGTTTCTGAAATCAAAAGTCGTCTGTAGTAACTCAGAGCATCCTGAGAGAGGCTCCTTGGTCTTTGAAGATGTGTCTGGATTCTCAAGCAGAATATCTGACAGCCTGAACTTGAGCATGCTGTCATTTGCCCACATCTCTGGAGGGGGACATGTTTTCAAGCATCCCTTTGTGTGCACTCACATTTATATACTGGCCATTTCTGTTCTTTGCTCTCTGGAAGGATGCTCTCACTGGCTTAGTTGATTCTCTCTTCTTGAGAAATGTTCTGCTTTCCCATTATCTGCCTGAAAATGTGTCAGCTTAAGGGACAGAGCTCTGAGCATGCCCGAGCCAACCTGGTAGGATCTGAATTTGTAAAAGGAAAAAGATAAGTTGTGTCCAATTGCAGTCAGTCCACAGGGATCCAAAACATCCAGGTTGAGTCAATATGCGATGTTCATTCCATTTTTCACTATACTCATCTTCTTCCAACCTGTTATACCTCTGTCAATAATGGGAGAAGTAAATGTGAACACAGAGTCCTTCCTCCCCAAGAGGGATCAAAGGTTACTTTCTATGATGCATCAGCTTTAACTAAGTCATTTTCTCCTCTTACCTCCCATTTATTACCCTCCTCTCCTCTCTTCCTTTCTCTCTCCTTCCCTCTCCTGCCCTCCCCTTTTCGCCTTCCATCTTTTCCCCTCTCCTCCTCTTCCTCCTTCTCCTCTCTCCTCCTCTCCCCTCTCCTCCCCTCTTCTTCTTTACCCTCTTTTCCCTCTCCTCCCCTCCCTTTCCGTCTTTTTTTCCTCCCCTTCCATTCTCCTCCCCTCATCTCCTCCTCCCCTCTCCTCCCCTTTCTTCTCCTCTCTTCTCCTCTTCTCTTCCTTTCTTGTCCTTGCCTCTCCTCTTCCTCTCTTCTCATTTCCTTTCCTTTCTTCTTTTCTCCTCTTCTTTCCTCTCATTTCCTTTCTTTTCCTCTCTTCTCCTCTCCTCTCCTTTCTTCTCTCCTTTTCTTTTCTCTCCTTTTCTTTTCTCTCCTCTTCCTCTCTTCTCCTTCTCTCCTTTTCCTCGCTTCTCCTTTTCCTCGCTTCTCCTCTCCTCTCCTCTCCTCTCCTCTTTTCTCCTCTCCTCTCCTCTCATGTCCTCTCTTCTCCTTTTCCTCTTTTCTCCTCTCCTTTTCTTTTCTCTCCTGTCCTTTTCTTTTCTCTCCTCTCCTCTGTTCTCCTTCTCTCCTCTGTTCTCCTTTCCTTTTCCTCTCTTCTCTCATCCTCTCCTCTCTTCTCCTTCCCTCTCCTTTTTTCTCCCCTCCTCTCCTCTCCCCTTTCATTTCCTCTCTTCCACCCTTCTCTATCTCTCCTTTATGTCCCTTTACAAGAAGGCTCAAGTCTGTGTTTTGGCCCTGTACTAATTAGCTGACTTATGCTAGGCACATCATGTAATTTCCATATGTCAGTTTTCCTTTCTGTAAAATGGGGATAACCCTGCTTTTAACCCCAAAGGTTGTTGTGAAGAAAAAGAGCTTTGCAATCTTGAAGGGTTAATGAAAGAGAATTGTTGATGTTATTACTTTTCTGCCCAGCAGACCACGCTGCTGTCACATCAAGAACAGTTTTCCAGGAATTCATTCTAGTCTCACTATTTGAACTTGCATAAGACAGCAGACCTAAAGATCTTTTGAGTCTAATCAGACTCCAGAGAAGGAACAACTTGCAGAGACAACTTCAGTAGCAGTCTGTTTACTTAAATTCCAAGTAATTGAAATGTATGCTCCCATGCAGGAAGATATAGTCAAGACAAAAGAAATTCAGGATACTTAGCTAAATAAAAATGAAATAACTGATTCTAGGATGTTTGGAAGGGGAGCTAGGTTTGGGGAATTGCTAGTCAGCCACATATATCTCTTGTAGGGACCCAAAGAGTAAAGGGCTGGCTAAGGTTTCATCTGTAATTACATTAGAAAATTCCCAAGAAAATAATAACTGCTCATATCTCTATTATCTTTTAAGGTTTTCAAATCACCCATATCACAACAAAAGGTGGATGAAGCATCAGTGACCATGACACTTAATGATAGTTTTTAATATATTTTTTAAAATTCAAAATTTTATAAAAATGAATTTTGAAAACTATATTTACATGTAATTAAAAATAAAATACTATCGAGAGAAATAATTTAATATATTTTATTCCCCTCCCAATTACATGTTAAAATAATTTTTAAACATTTGTTTCTTTTTTTAAAGTTTTGGGAAATCCCACAGAAATCCCTGTTGTTTAATCAGCTTTTTTGCTATTCCTTGTATAAAATATTTCATATCCTGCCTTTTCCATGCCTGAACTGTTTTCCATGTCTTGAAGATCCCTTCTCCTTTGAAGGCTCAGTCACAAGACCTAGACTGCTCTCTAGTTGTAAGGGTCCCTTCTCCTAATCACTTTGTACTTATTTGGTATATGCATTGAGTTAATCTACCTCTTTACAGAGAGTACTCAGAATTATCTCCTTATTTGTTTTGTCTTTGTATGTCCTTGACCTGTGAAATAATAAGTACCTAATAAATGTTTGGTTAAATTAATTGAATCAGGAACTGGGGCTAGTTAGCTAGTTAGTTCAGGGCCAGGACTTGAGTCTAGATCTGCTAGCTTTCCATACCATGGGCTCACAAAGATCTAATATGAATGGACAACCAATTAGGAGAGAGGGTCTCATTCATGGTGTGCAAACAAGATACAGAAACTGCAGAAAACCAAGAGATGAGGAAGAACCATTGCTTGTTTTTCTAGCAGAATCCAGAATACAGCCCTAAAACCATTTTGAGATCCCTGCTAATAATCCACTGATCAGTTTAGACAAGGAAAAAATTTTCTTTTAGCTTTGCCCAAAAGATAAGAACCATTCTAGCTATGAATACTTTAGGGAGAATAATCTAGCTAGCTTACCTCTTGGACAAACCAGTAGGAAGATATAATACTACATCAATAGAAAGGTCAATCAGGCAAAAAATCATTTATTAAGAATGTGCTGTGTGCTAAGTATTGTTGGAAGGAAATTATCAGATGCTCTTGTTCCCAAACCTAATAAGGCAGTTAGAATCTGTGTGGATTTCATCTTAGTACTTTGGTCTCTCTATGATCTCATTGACATGGGTACTGATCTGCTACTGCAGCTTGCAGTGCATCCATATGGTCTCATCCTGTGTGAATCCTTCCCATATCTTTCCATAGAATATCCACCCAATATGCTGGAAACCTTTCTCTGACTTGTGACTATTTCAGCTGCTACTAGAGCACTGGGGCTATCTGTCTATTATTCATCATTCGCACTACAAGACTGACCAACTGACCCCCTTTTTTTGAGGGAGGAGAGGTAGACTGAGAGTGATATATGACTTCAGTATTCCATAAATGTTGATCTTCACACTGTTTCTTGCATTCTAGCCACTATGATGATACAGGTTTTATGCATTTTTTTGTTTTTGGAAGTAGTATGACATGGTAGATAAATAGCAGGGCTTGGAGTCAGCAAGACTTAGGGCTTGACTCTGGCAAAAAAGGTCCACTGATTTAAAGCTGGGAGATACCTGAAAGGGTATTTAGTCCCAACATTCTCATTTTATATATGAGGAAATTGAGATTGAGAGGTCAAAGATTTCTCAGATAACAAGGGGAGTAAGTGGCAATGCCATAATTCAAACCAAATTGAAAAAGTCTGTGATCCTTTGATATTATTTTCCAAGATGGAGAATAGGAAAATGACATCTGTTCAGCTCCTCAAACTGCTGGTTTATCAACCCTGAGAACTCCTTATGGCTCCTAATTCATCTGAGTTTTGTCCTCATCAGTCCATTGGGAAGCAACATACTGGGCCCATTCCCTCCTGCCTGCAGTGAATCTTCTCTGTATCTTCCCCTCAGATTCTCACTTTTTCTTTAGCAATGCAGCTCAGACACCATCTTCTACATGGACCCTTGCCTGGACCCATCCCCCTGACTTCACTGCCTTGAGTGACATTTGCCATTGGACCAACTGCCTTCCACCCAGCTCTAAGGCCCTGGGTAAATCACTTAGGGTGGCCAGTCTAGATCTTTAAAAGGAGGAAGTTCTATATCTATCTATACCATAGATCTGGTCTCCTATATGTACCCCCAACTTTTTCTTCTCCAAAATACTTTCCACACAATTTGCAACATCTTATGTACGGTTAAAACCCAAACTCAGTAATCAAACCTATGCCTGTCCTGTTTCTGGAACTGATGAATTATCATATGTTTTGAGGTCTGCCAAAATCATCTCAGCTATTGATTTCCAGAAAGATTTTGGAAGTGGTCTTTAATAGGAAATCCAAGTCAGAAACCATTTTTTCAACACCATGTGGAAAGTAAGACTTTTTGCATTTGTCCTTTTGGTCTGAGGAATTCCCCTGCCTCTTTCCCTTTGGCTACAAGTTTAGTAGGTAAGTTCCAACTACTGACCTCCCTGGCTCCCTTTTAGTCCCGATCAAAATCCCACATTCTACCAGAAGCCCTCCTAATGCCTCTTCTTTCCCTTTTAAAATTATTAAAATTATTTAATATTAAAATTAATTAAAATTCCCTTCCCTTTCAAAATTATTTTCTTATTTATCCTGTATAGAGCTTGCTTGGTATATATTTCTTTGCAATTTGTTGCATGTTGCATCTCCTCCATTAGATTGGAAGCTCCTTTGGGGGTGGGAACTATCTTTAGCTTCTTTTGTATACCCATATTTTAAGACAGTTCTCAGACATATTAGGGACTTAAATGTTTATTGTTTGATTTCTTAACTGTGGGTGTTTGTCTTGCCTATTTTTATGACCTTATTTAGTCAGAAGGTAAGACATCTGGAATCAAAGAATCACAGACATTCAAAGTGGAAACGAATCTCAGGAACACTTACCCCAACATTCCCAGTAATCAGTCATTCAAAATTTGCTTAAAGACCCTCAGGAAACATGAACATTTACATTGTCTGTTTGCTGTCTTTCCTTAATCAAGCAGAGATTTGTCTCTTTGTAACTTCTGCCCAACACTTTTGATTCACCTCTTTGAGATGAAACAAGAAAAGTTGAATCTCTTTCCCTCCTGAGTTCCTTTCAAGTACAGTACAGGATGACCATTAATGAGTTTCCACTGTCTTCTCTTCTTCAACCAAAATGTGCCCATTTCTTTCAGCTGATTCTCAAATGGCATGGAGGGGAAGCTTTAGCTAATTAGGCAGCAAACACTTACCTCTGCTTGATGAAGCAATCAAATATGTTGAGGCATAATAATGTAGACCAAAACTACAGGCAAAATGAATACAAATTACTGCCTGGATAGAACTAATTTTCTTGAGTTCTAATGTAACCTTATATACTTCCTAGCTCTGTGAACTTGGACAAGTCACTTGACCCCATTTTCCTCATTTTAAAAATCAGCTGAAGAAGGAAATGACATAGCACTCCAGTATCTTTGCCAAGAAAACCCCAAAGTCGTAGAATATATCATGATTTAAAAAATGATTGAATAACAGCAGGACTGAGTAGTCTAGATTTTCAATTATGTCATTTACTTGATGTCCATGTCCTTGGGCACTAGGCTTAACTTCTGCACCAAAGGGTCACCGTACCAATAACCCTTTGGTTTGGGAAGGCATGTGATGTTAAAATACTACCTCTTATCTGGACATTTGCTTCTCCTTATGGATGCATTAAATCCTTATTGGAAAGGGATGGATAGAGGAGGAAGTGATATCTTTTAAATAAATTGTAGATTGTGTGGTGTACATGGAGCCAGGAAGAATTAGGCTTAAATCTCTCTCCCAGTTACTTATAGTCTGTGATCTCAAGAAACTTCATTTAATGTTTATGTGCCTCAGTTTCCCCAACTTTGAAATGAGAGGTTTGAATTTGAAGACCTCCAACGTCTCTTCTAGCTCTAAATCTAAGATTGTCTAGGATCTTATCTTCTAAAAGTGGAGGACAGGAAAAGGCCATCTCCTTAAACTACAAAGAGGTCAACTCTGTTAGCTTCTTATAGTTTTTAATCCATTTGAGTTTTGTAATCTCCTATTCCATCTACTGGGAAGCAATGTACTGAACCTACCATCCTTTCCTGCAATGCATCTTCTCCTACCTTTCACCTTGGAGTCCCACTCTTTCTTTCTGATGTACTCAAACACTAGCTTTTATAGGAAGCTTTGCTTAATTTCCCTGTAATTGCTAAAGCTTTCCTTCTTCAACTACCTTGTTTTCAACTACTTGGTATATATTAGTGTCTGTGTATAGAAATGTAAGTATATCTACACACAAATATATGTATATTTGTACACAAACACACGTATATTTATACATAAATATATTTACACATAAAGTATATTTATACACAAATATAATTACATACACATGTGTAAATATGCATATCCATATGTGTATATATATACAATACTTATATAAGCTTTATTTTGATAATGCATATAATATAGTATATACCTGTCAAGACTTGATAGACACACCCCCTCTGAGTACCAACTCCTTCCATCCCCTTTTTTAATAGATCTTGTTTGTAAGTTAGCATTAGATAAGGTTTCCCCTGATATCCCTTATCACTCTAAAGTTCTGTGTTGTAAGGAAGATCTGACAGTTGTTCAGGTTTGGGGCAAATTCAGGCTATGCATATTCAGACATCTCTCTAATATGGCCCCTCTTCTCTTCTGACACGTTCATCACTCTGGCATAAGGTTATCTCATTACCTCAACTCAGGATTATTTCAATTGCTGCTGGTAGATCTGCCATCTTCACATCTTGTCCCATCCCAGTCCATTCTTCATTCAGCCACCAAAGTGATTTTCCTAAAATTTAGGTTCAATCATATCATCCCATTACTCAATAAATTCTAGTGGCTCCCTGCCCCCTCTAGGATCAAACACAAAATCCTTTGTTTGGTGTTCCTTAAACTAGTCCCCTTCCATTTCTCCTCTTCTTACTATTTGATCCTCACTATTTTATCCAGTGACAAGTTCTTCCCCAATGAGACACCCCTTTCTCAATTGCAGCCATTTTTAATGACTTTCTCCCTGCCTGGAATTCTCTCCCATCCCATTTCTGCCCTCTAACTTCTTTAGTTTCCTTTAATTACCAGTTAAAGTTCCTCCTTCTACAGGAAGCTTTTTATGATGCTCCTTTATTCCAGTGTCTCCCTTCTCTTGAGTATTCCCAGTTTATCCACTACATGCATAGCTTTCTGCATGTTGTTTCTTTCATCATATGGTGAAATCCTCAAGGACAAGAGCTTTTTAGGGATCTTTACATCCCTGGTAGTTAGCAGAGGTCCTGGCACATAGTAGATACTTAAGAAATGATCACTGACTGTCTAACTGGAGAGAGATGATGACTGGACAGAGACTGATCATCAGATTCACCCAAGAATAGAGATAATGCACTAAGAGCCAATTGCAGAGCTGGTCATGGATGATTTAAGACATCTAGGGGAATGTTTGTGATGCTAAGCAACTATGTTCTCAAGCAAGAAACCATTCAGACTGATGTACTTCTGAGAAAGAGGATGAGAAAGTCTGAAGAACAAGCCTCTCATGAACTTAGATTAGTTAGGTAGATAAGGGAAAATGCTCTGCTCTAGAGAAATGTGAGAGAATATAAACAATTTTAAAAAATAGTTCTTTTGTTTTTCAACATGTTCAGAAAAATATCGTTTCATATTTCTAATGCACGTCATAGCCTATCAAATCAATAAACATTTATTAAGCATCTTAGACTTATCTGTACTGATGTCAGTTCAGTTCATTTCCATTCAACTAATATTTACTAAATAATAACACTACCAAAGACCCTGCACTAAGCATCTCATTCTCTTAATTCTGAGCCAGGGATTGTATTATTTTTTTTTCTAAAAATCTCTCCATTGCCTGCTCTAAACACAAGTAGGGACTTAATAAATAATTGTTTATATCCTGTCTCCCCCATTAAACTAGAAGCAATTTGAGAATAGGTAAAGTCTTTTGCCTTTATTTGTACTACCAGAGCTTAGCATAATTCCTGGCCCAATTAGTTTTTAACAAATGCCTCAGAAGAAGATATATAAAATATGCATATATGTATACATATATATGTATATATATATACATATATATATATGTATATTTATATACACAGACATAGAATATATATACATATACCTATAATACATATACATATATTTATATGCCTATATGCATATATACACACACATAACTATGTATATATTCATATACATGCATACATATACAAACATATGTACATGTGTATATATGTATATATTTATATATACACACACTCACATACATACACACACACACATATATATATATATATATGTGTGTGTGTGTATACTTAAAATATCCTTTCCTTCCTTAAAATATAGAGGTAGGGGATTATGGATATGAAATATTACATATACATACTATTTATGTTTTAATTAGTTTTGTTGATTTGAATATTTTCTTTTTTATTATTTCTTACAAAGGATTACTTACTGTGTAGGGAACAGAGAATGATATATTTAGAAATGAAAGTGATATCAAAATAAAAGATAACTAAAATAACTATTTGTTGAATCAACAACAATAAGATAGCTCCCTTCAGAAATTAAATAACATGGTTTAGCTAAAAGCTAGAATAAAGACCTTAAGAAACTAAAGAATTTAGAGGAGAAACTAAGGCCTTCTAATGCCTGTACTTTTGCAAGGAGAGTTTATCCCTAGCAATACAAACACATTAATAGGCACTTCTGTTTTTCCAATAGCAGCTAACATAATTGCAGTCCTAATGCCTAGGAGCAAATTGTTCTTTACAGGGCTGGGTTGCATTTCTAAATCTATTTAGTAAGACACTCCCCACCATCCTCCCTCAGAATTCTGACTGGGCTATGGGCCTGTCCTGCTTTTGGAACCATACAGGGCAGTGCACTCAGTCCCTCTGTCATTTGGTTTTTGGAGAAGGCCCTCTCTCACCTCCTATGCAATCTCACCATGGGCATAGATACTAAGGGTGCCCATTCCTACTCTGTCTCCATGTTGAGAGTGGATTCAGATTAACCAGCTAGTCACTCACTCTCAAGCTTATTTGGCCAAACACAGACAAGGGTCCTGATTGCCATTGTCCTTAACCTCCTTGAATTCATACTTATTCATTGACTTATGACAACTCCTTGGGAGAATGTAAGTTTTTCAAGGGACAGGGACTATTTTTTCATTTTTGTCTTAAATCCTTACTACCTATAGAGCTTGCCTAGTATTATATATGTATATCTGGGACAGATAGTGCAGGGAGATAATGGATTTGGTCCAAAGTTGAACAGGAGAAGAGTGGGCCAGTTCCCCTTCAAGAAATTGCAAACCTCCTTTATTGACCCCAAGCACGACCTATATCTTCAGTACCAATATTTTGTTAGTGCTATATGGCACTGAGACCTGGAACACCACAATGCCTTTGAAGCAGGAAAGATGAGCATTCCACAGGAAGCAATGGAGAAGGGCACGGAGAGTGTACACAGGCCATAATCTTAAATAATTAAGAACTAGGAAGAAAAAATGTCATCAAGGAATTGTATGATGGGACAAAAAGGGCTGGTTACATAGTGGAAACAAGGCATGACAGGTGGACAGACACAGGTAACTTCCCTGCTATCTTCCTTCCCTTCCCAACCATTCTCCTCTCCTCTAAAGAGCTAACATTTATAGAGCCCTCTAAAAAAAAGGTAGTGATGAAATGTTTTCGTATATATTACTGCATTTAATCCCTCAAACAACCTCAGGAGGTAGACACTATTATTATTCCCATTTTATGGATGAAGAAACCAAGACTGAAAGAGAACTTGATTAGGATCACATAGCCAGTAAGTGTCTGAGATAGATTCAATCTCAGGTTTTCTTGATTCTGTGTGTAGGATCCACCTAAAACCTTAATACAATGTTGGGGGAAAGCAAAGGCTTCCAGCACATGGTTTATATCCCCAAGGTGAAGAGGGAAAAGGATAACAAGGATGATAATCACACAGAATAGGCAGGTAAGAGTGACCTATGATCATTATATTGAAGGAAACTCTTGTCCTTGTGAAATCACAAGTAATATATTGAAATATTTGAGTACCACTGGTGATTGGCATAATGCCTTACACAAAGTAAATGCTCATTGAGGTGAATTTAATTCAACCAGATTGTTCAATATGGACAAACCCCTCCATATATCTTCAAAGAAAAGTCTCTGATGTATCTTTAGTTTTCTTAGGCTATGCCATCCGACACCCGGTTGTACGTCCCTTGGTAATTGGTCAAGTATGTCTGCATTCCCTAATGGATTGCATATTGAGGGTTCCAGCTAGTGCTGATGGTAGAATGTCATGGCAGATATTCTTTGAGGCCAAGAATTGTCTCTTTCCCCATGTAGGGACGGGAACACTTTGGGGGAGCTGTGACATCTTTTTCCCTTTGGTTCATCAAGACAGAACTATTAGGGACCTTTTCCAAATAGCCCCATGGGTAGAAGAGAGAGCTTTCCTGTTAGGGAACTGCTGTCTCAGGATGGATCTGACACACTGGGAGCATCTGGTGTGCTAAGGAAACCCTCTTGTGTTTTAACTACTAATGGCCAGAAGGGCTACCCAAGCTCTGGGACAATTGCTTGCACACCACAGGCGAGTCTGAGCAAACGGCACACACGTTCCTCCCAATGGCGTGCTCTCACTTACCAGCGGTTAATGGGCTGTGGCCAGAGAAGGTTAATGCCCTGTGAAATCAGTCATTAATTGTGGAAACAACTGATTTCGAAGAGATCATGGCAATTATGAGCAGTTTATGATAGTGGCAGCAGAACAAAACACACTACCAGGTCACACATTAGTCAGGAGAGGGAAAATGCAACCCAGGGACTTTGATAATTTCTACTATGAGGATCAAAGCCCTGGTAGCTTTGGCTACCGAGGCAGGCCTGCTGGATGGGACTCTGAAAGCCCAAAGTGAGCAAGTGTGTGCTCTCTGCAGAGAGGGTGAGGCTGATAAAAATAAGCAGAGGGAGGCAGCATAGGACAATAGATGGGAGGGACACCTCTTCTTGGTTCTCTTGGCTGTAGGCTGGGTACCACTGGTCAACCAACAGGTGCCTACAGGTAGCTTGTAGCCTGTTTATGCCAATGATAGCTGCTTCTGGCTTTGTCATGAATTACACTCATGCTTATTTTTGTTTCATGAAAAATTATAGATCTGCTTATTTTATTTCATGAAAGCCTGACATAGCACCTTTTTGGGGAGGCACCGAAAACCCTAAGTCTAGTTTGTGTCTGTGTGTGTATGTATGTATGTATGCATATGATTTTTCCTCAACTGATGGAGGGAGAATGAATCTGGGGAAAATAAAGTGATATAGAAGACATAAATATAGAAAAAAGATATAGAAAAGTCTTTAAACTCATATATCTATACACTTCACCGATTCCAAAGATTTGAGTCCTACTTCCAAGGTCTATCACTCTATCAAATGGATTGGATTAATTTACAAGCCCAGTTTCACTAGTTCTTAAATAGGAATATTGCCCCATGCTCTCTCCTTACCTGCTCCTAATCTATCTAAAAATTCCATGAGCCTATGGAAAGTCAGATTGAATAGAAAGCATGTTGTATACAGACCTCCAGAAGGCACTTACCCAATGGGAATAGATGCCAGGCTGGAAGGAAGAAGGAAAATGGGAAAAGAAGAGGACTCTCCATTGTAGTTTTCACATCACTGGAACTGAATTGGTTGCCAAGCAGGGAGGCTGGATAATCATAGTGGGGTAATCAAAGCAGATTGCCCTGGACTCATTCTTCCTGACATTTTCAAGTCAGTAACCCTGATTGTGTCTCTCCTTTCCCTGAGACAGTATTTTGTCCAAGAGAAAAGAGAGTACAATTTAAAGAGCAATGGATTTGGAGTGGGAAAATCCAAATTCATATTCTAGCTCTTCTTCCTACTTCTATACACTTGGCCAAGTCATTATTTCTCTGAGCCTTCATTAACCTTGTCTATAAATGAAGGTACTGGGCTAAATGGTCTGTAAGCTTCCCTTTAGACTGTCATCTTAGTGAAGGTAGAGACTGTTTTATATATTTAATTCCTATTGGTTTAAGGCCAGAGTAGATTCTCAGTGAATATTAATTTGTTGATTCAAAGATAGTGTGATGGAAAAGACCTGGGATCCTAGTCTTTTCTGAGCAGAATGTGGTAATTGCACATCCTTTACTTCCAATACCTATTGCTCACCACCTTCCCCCCTTTTCACCCCTAATTTTTTTTTTGGACTCAGGGATTCTTTGTGTCAAGTAAGCACAGCTTGAGAGTTGATGGTGTATGGGTCACTTTTTCATAAGCACAATTTTTGGATTAAATTGACTGTATGTTTTTGGCTTTCCATAACTTCAGGACTATAACAAATCTAATCAACAAATTAAATTCAATGCAAACTAATAGAAAGTTGGAAACATTTGTGACTAGATGAATTTCACAGTTTGAGAGATTTTTGTCCTTTTATTTTATTACCCGGGGCTTTCTGATCAATTAAATGAAGAAGAGTTGTCTGTTTGCCAAAGTAACCCTTAAGTTTAAAATGAATTTTAAATCTTCTATGGGCTTAGTGAGTCAGCCCTGATGGGGTGTGGTCAGGAGGGATTTGGGTCATGTGGGTCATTTTTTTCCTCTGACCATACTAATGCCAGACCTTTGACCGCTTTTGGAGATTTCATCAGCCTGTCTTTGAACTGTTATTTTTTCCTCTGACATACAGGGAGTGTGAATGGACTATGTATGTGGAGGAAGGAACTTTAATTAGTACTTTGAGTCAGAAGAAGTACTTTTCTGGTTTGCTATAACACCCATGTAAATTTTCTGGGGAAGACAAGAAATGGTAGTTGATGTTTGATGTTAGTAAGGTTGAGAAAGTCTCTTCTCAGTTGTGTCTTTTTAAAATGAAAATCTAGGTACAATAAGTGGAATAAATATTGAAAAGTAAAGTTCTGTAGTGACTCTCCTTTGTTCATTAACAGAAAACTACCTAGTATGGGACAATAGAAAGACTGCTGAATTTGAAGACAGAGACCCAAAGTTTAACTTTCAGCCCTGTCATTTCCTACTTGTGTTGCCTATATAACAACTTATCTAACTTCTCCAGGTCTCAGTTTTTTTTCTTTTTCTGTAAAATGAGGAGGCTTGGACTAAGTAACTCCCATCTTTAGATTTGTGATTTTAGGATCTTAATGGTCTAAAAATTGGAAATTGCTGGAGAGTTAGCAATAGACTGCGAATCACTTGGAAGGTGTCTCATAAGTCACCCACTCCAGCCTCTCACCCAAAAAAAGAAATAATCTGGATGGATATTCCTATAGTCTTTTAAAAAATATTTTCTAAAATATATTCTAATTGTTTGACTTCCATTTCAATAAATCCCAGTGACACCCTATTGGTAAGTTGGTTGGAAAGGCCAAATGACATCACTTTGTTGGAGTCAAAATAGTATATCTCATTTTCTGATCAGACCAATATGAGTTCAGAAGCCTATACCACAGGTGAGACACAACTAATCCACAAGACCTACAATGTTGATAAATTTTTTTGGGGCAACCAATTGCTCTGTTACCTCTAGAAGCAATACCTTTAGAATCAAATTTAATGCCTTCATAGTCAGTCTTTTTCTAGTTTTTCATTCTTCTTGTTCATTACTTCCTTCTTCATAATTAGACTGGTTATTCTTGTTTAGCCACTAGGTTTATCCACATGATGCTCCATTTCTTATCTTTATGCCTTGGCGCTGGCTGCTATCCATACCTGGCATTCATTCTGTTTTCATCTGTTCCTTTCGTCCTCTTCATTCGAGACTGTATTTAAATATCACCTTCTACATCCAAACTTTCATAATTTTCCAAAGTTCTTATTGTACTTCCTTCCAAAACTACTTTGTATTTTTTGTGAAATACCTACACACATTCATCCAAATCCATGGTGTCTACCTCATTAGAATGTAATCCCCCTGAAGGCAGGAATTGTTTTACTTTTGTCTTTTCATTGCTAGAATTTAGCATAGTGCCTGACATCAAGCAGGCATTGAAATGACTCTTGCTTGTTGGTTGGATGAATGATTAATAATTTGGGGATTCACTCTTCCATAGGTAATTTATTTCACTTTTTGGACAACTCTGTTTTTGTTGCTGTCTCCCCTTCTAATGATCAGACAACTGTACCACTAAAATTTCACATTATTGGTTCTAGTATATTGGTAGTTTTTGAAGATCTGTTTTTGCATTTATTTTGACTTGGAATCTCTACTGTCATTTTCTGATTTCTTGTGATTTGCCCGTGACCCTCTGTTTCTCATACTCTGTACAAGGATATACAAGGCAATGGAAACTACTGAGACAAGAAAGAACTTGTACTATGAGACCAGGAATAGACTATACTAAGTCTGCTGCCCAAGGATTAACTTAGTTAAGTTCAGAGAGGCCCTTTATAAGATAGGTAGAGAGTAATGAACTTTATACTAGAGAAACCCACTCAAATTGCCCACAAAGTCCTAATCTTAACTACATTGATAGAGGAATAGTTACAGTGGAAGATCATAGATTTTGAAATTGAAGCACAAATTTGACATAGTAAAGGTTTAAAATGTGGCATGGGCCTAGTAGTGTAGGATATTGCACATAGTAAACATTTGATAAATGTTTGTTGAAATAAATTGACCAGAGCTCAAGAGGGAGCCATGTAAAGGAAACCCAGCTGAACTCTCTCAATACTGCCCTCCAAATAATTGAAAAAAAAACCCCACACAATTCAAATAAAATTTTGGAGCAACAGAGCCATTTAAATGTCAAAGTAAGACATTTTTCTGGCCTACAAAAACATAAGAAGTTAGTAGAAGTTTGTGACAATAGGGTGGAGGTTTATCTGGAGCCCACACATGCGGCAGCAGTAAGAACAGCCACTGAACCTTCAGAAATTCTCATCCCAGAGCTGATAAGGGGGTCAGAAAATTGGTTAGAAATAGACTACAGGGGACCCTTTTCTGGCATTGGGTATAGCTGGCACTGATTAGCAATTCTGCTGCCCATACACAGGTCTGGTTCACAATTCCAGGATGGAGAGGAATGCCTACGATTGGTCACAAGGGAGAAGGGTCATGGTTGCACTTCCAAAGCAAAGAGAGCATTAATGCTGCTAGGGAACAGGGCCTGTAATGATAAAGACCAAAGAGCACACCAGTAGAGCAGTGACCACAGCTCTCCCAGAGTCACACAATTTTGGAAGCACCAAAATGTGGTTTTCCTTAAATTTTATAAGGTTTGTAAGCATTCAATGAGAGAATTAGTGAGGTTGAGACAGACATATCTAAAGAATGTCTCCTCTATGGTGACTACATACTAAGAATCAGAGGCCACATCCAAGAATTTTTTCCCCCCTTGATGATTTTGTCTCAAGCTTTCTATGAGGGAATATATTTTATGTCTATTGAAATTTTGGGGTTCAGGTTGATGTTGAGATGAAACATTTGCAGAAATAGGTTACTAAGTAGGAGAGTATCCTAAGTTAAAAATGGTTCAGTCTTTTAATTTGCTCCTAATCCTATTAGAGACACAGAGCTCAGGACTGCTGAATCCTTTTAGGGCTCTTTGATCAAGTGAGTGCTTTCCAATAGGATGGTTCCTGCCAATCCTCTTCCCTCCCTCCCCCTGCAAAAACAGGGCACCCAATTCATATCTAGAAATGTATTTCCCTCAAGCTTGACGAAAAAGACTGGCTTTTGTGTAGATCCATATTGAGCTTGCTAGGGTATCTCATGTACCCTGTGCTTACCCATACGGTTCCTAATTCCCCCCCCCCAAATAGAGGAAGGCAATAATAATAATGACAATAAAAACAACAATAATAAATCCCATTTCTATAGTGCTTTAAGGCTTACACAAACTCTTTGGCTTAGTTCCACTAAACTTTCCTTTGGCTTTGAGAGGTAGAGAAGGATTAGATATAGTTTGGTGATTAGGAGGATTAGAAATAGTTCCATAATTAAGGCAGCCAGTGTTCATATTCAAGGGCTTAATGGTATGCAGACTGGGGAGCTTCAGGTGGGCCACAAAAGGGTTTTTATTAGGGAAAATATGTAGAGGTGGATGATAAGGGAAATGTGAATTCTGAAAATATTTCATACACCTGTGTTACCAGGTTTATTATAAGAAAATAATGATATAATAAGTGGAAGTCAATGAGCATTTCTTTATTAAGAATTTACTATGTGCTGGGCACTTTGTTAAGCACTGGGAATACAGAGAAAGCCAAAATCTCTGTCTTCATGGTATTTAAATGGAGGACACAATATGTAAACAATTATGTACATACAAGATTGTGTGTGCATGTAGGTATATATATATATGTATATATATATATATATATTTTTATAGGGAGACACACAAAGAAAGGGAGGGAGAGAGACAGAGAGAAGCAGAACAGAAAGAGAAAGACTTAGAGACATACAAAGAGAGACAGAGACAGAGAGAAAGAGAGAAAGAAACAGAGAGACAGAGACAGAGGAGAAAGAGAGATAGAGAGGAGGGAGAAAGAGAGAGAAGAGGAGAGGGAGATTTGAGTTCCAGTTATAAAAATTAAATTGGAGAAATGAAACTTAATCAGAAAATTGAAATCCACAAGGACATCAAAGAATAATCAAGGATGGAGATTTTCTCTCCCAAAAGAATGTAAGCTCCTTAGGGGTAGGGACTGGGTTTTGTATTCATGGCTGGTGGTCTGAGTTTTGAAAAGAATATTTTGTTCTTTGTCCTTAACTTTCCACTGTTTTCTTTCCCTTCTAGAATGGAAGCTCCTGAGGGTCCAGGACTGGACTGAGTAGGAAACACCTTGTCCAGTAAGCATTTGATAGTCTCAAGCTTTCTTACCTCACAGTTTTAGAAACTGCACTTTAGAAACCCCAGCTAATGGAGAAAGGAGCCAGGGCCTTGGGGAAGAGCTTTCATTAGAGAATAAAAAGGGACTGCTCCTTGCTTGTATATGTGTGTGTCTCTCTCTCAAACCACAGAAAGTTTGTGTCAGAGAGTGCACACCCTTTTCTCATGAGAAAAAATAAATTTCCTTTTTGTCTTTCCTAAGACAAGCCTCAGACTGAAAGGGGAGGAATGACCCTTACCACATAATATTACAGATTAAAATGGATACTTGAAGGGATAGAGGACTCTCTGAGATTTGAGGAGAACAGAGAGCCACATTTTTTCTGAGTGGCTCAAAAGAGAAATGATGATTATGGGAGCTAAATTTATGTCCAGCAAAAATAACGAGCAGAAGAGAAAAACCTGAATGTGCAATGGCAAGTTTCACCAAAGAAACAAAAAAAGAGAATAGTAGACTGGGAATCCAAATGCACAGAAGTAAAAGACAATATAGAAGAAGAAAAGTAAAAAAAAGTTATTTCAAAAGAAAATATACTCACTATGTAAACAAAACATTTTGAACTCAAAGACAGGATATGTAGACAGTAAGGTTCATAATTTCTTTCAGAAGAACCTGATAGGACAAAAATACTTAGCATCATAATGATAGAAATAATAGAAGATAACTGTCCAGAACTTCTGAATATACAAAATGAAATTCCAATTGAAAGAATTCCCAAATAGCCTCTGGGGGTGGTGTGGGGGTGGGGAAGGAACACAAAGCTACAAACTCTATGAAACATAGTGGTTAAAATGAAAAATTAAATTCAGAAACAACAAATTCTGCAAGCCATAGGGAAAGACTTTCAAATATAAAGAAAAAGACATTTAAATGATGCAAGACTATTCTTCATTCACTAGAAAAAGGAGGAAGGAATGGTATAGTCTTTTCCTAAGAGAAATGGAGCTAAGGATGCAGCCCAGATGATGCATCTTGCAAATCATAGCTTAACTGTACTGAACAAAAGAGTGACATTCAATAATAAAGAAGAGTTTGAAACATTTTTAGAAAAAAAAAAAAACAGAACTAAAGAGATTATTTGCCTCTCAAATACCCCAGGAGAGTAAAAAATATAGCAGGCAAGGATAGGAACTGCAATAGAGTGACAATAGAGAAACCAACAAGAGACTTCTTTGTAAATGAGACAGGCAGAAATCTGGTAGAGATAACAATGAGGAGATGGACAGGGAATATTATGGATAGAACCTGGTACCTCTGCCTGCAGAGAATGCTCTTAGTGGTACTACATTGCAACTTGGGAAAGTACATGACAGGAAGTAGGGAAATAACAGGATAGAGAAGAATGAGATATGGCCTGAAGTCAAATTAAGGATTAACAATGAGGAGAAACTGATGTCTGTGGTCTCAGAAAGTGAAATGAGTGGGAAAAAAGGATTGAGACTGAAAATGAGGGGAAAAGGAAAAAAAAAAACTTAGAATGTTTTTCTTCCATAGTGAGCATATTTTCTTTTGAAATTACTATTTTTGTTTTTCTTCTTCTAGATTGCCCTTTACTTCTGTGCCTTTGGACTCCCAGTTCATTGTTCTCTTTTTTGGAAAGGAAAAGTGGTCCAATAATAGATATTCTTATGAGTGAAGAGAGATGGATGGTGAAGGAAGATGAGGACTTTACACTGGATGAGGTGTAAGGGATTTGGTACTTGAGAAATCTTCTTGTCCTGGAGTGGTAGGACTTCTTGGGGCAATTGACAGTGGAGAATACCAGGAGGAGATACCCAGGCAAATGCACAAAAAAGAGTATAGAAAAGAAGATAGAGACTGGTGGTGAACTGAATAGTCAGGATCTTGGTGAAAGATAGACGCCACCCCCCATGGGTCAGTTAGGTGAAATAGTGGAGAGGGCGCTAGACATAGAGTCAGAATGACATGAGCTTAACTGTGTGATCTTAGGCAAGTCATTTAATCTCTGTTCACTTCAGTTTCTTCATCTACAAACTGAGTAAAATAATAGAACCTACCTCCTAACATTGTTGTGTGGCTCAAATGAGATAATAATTCTAAAATGCTTAGCACAGTTTCTGTCACACTGTAAGCACAGCATAAATGTTAGCTGCTTGTTATTATTATTATTAACAGACATTGTTATGGAAATGAAGGACAATGAAGGGTAATTTATTGAGTGAACTCTACTGGGCAGTGGTAGAAAGTGCCTAGAGTAGAATTCTGTGGAATCTTTGATTTCATTAAGAATACAGAGAAAAGAGAAACAAGTTAATTACAAAGTCATGAAGCAGAGAATGAGGGTCTAAAGTAAACAGAAAGAGAAGATGAATAATGAAGAGAGTGAGAGAAATCCTTTTTGGTAAGGAGTACATACAAAAAAGAAATTAAAAATTAAGGAACAGTACTAGCTGAAAGAGATGAGAGAAAGGGGGAACAGGGAATCAGAAGTCACGGGGAGAGAGCATATAGAAACAGTTCAACCTTAAAAAAAAGATTAAAATAAAGCAACTGAAGGAATATAATGCTGAATTTAAAGCAGAAAAGGAAACTTGAAAATAAAATTAAAAAAAACTTATGTGCAGAGACTATTAATACATCTAGAATAAGAAGGGAACTGGTTAAATGGGGAAACAATCTATTAAAGTTCTTGAATAAGTGTATTCAAGATTTAAAAACATTTATTTAATTAAAGAACTAGACATACATATATAAAGTAGATAGTCAAAAAATATGAACAAACAGTTTTTAAAAGAATAGTAACATATACACAACCGCATGAAAAAAAAAATGCCTCAAATCATTAATCACAAGAGAAACCATCCAGAGGTTTACCTTAAACCTAAAAACTGACAATAACAAATAAACAAAATCAACACTAAAAGTTTGAGGGTTATGGAAGGATAGGCACCCTAACACATTGTTGGTGGAGCTGTGAGATGGTACAACTATTTTGGAAAGCAATTTAAAATTTTGTAAATAAAGTTCCTAGAATATCTGTGACTCCATTACTAAGTTTTTATCCCAAGGAAGCCATTGATAAGAAAAATAGTAACCCATATGCTCTAAAGCATTTATAGCAATATTTTCTATAATACCTAAAAATTCTAAATAAAGTAAATGTCCATCAACTGGGGAATGTCTAAAAAATATGTTACATGAATGGAATGAAGTATTACAATGCCTTAAGAAATTATATGTGTGATGAATAGAAAGAGGCATGGAAAATGATGTGGAATGAAGTTAGCTGAGCCTAGAAAACAATATACATGGTAACTGCAATAATTTGAATGCAAGAATAATAAAGTAAAAAAATCAAAATTAAATATGACAAAATTATAAGGATCAAATGGACTCAAATGAAGAGATGTGAAAAGGCTCTTACCTATGCTTTCATGGAAGTGGAAGATGCAAAAGCGTTACATATTGCATACATTTTCTTACTTTTTCAGTGTATTGATCACTTGTGCTGACTTTTTTTTCTCATTTTTCCTCTCCAAAAATACTATTTGTGTTATGGCATGGATCTCTGGGAGGGGAATAAGAAGAAATAACAAAGAAATACAAAATATCAATAAAATATTTTTTAAGTGTGCTGAACATGGAGTCAGGGGTCCTAGGTTCAAATACCAGTTTTTACTTACCATTTTCATGATTTTGATGAAGGCCATTAATTTATTTGGACCTCAGCTTCCTCATCTTCAAAAGATGAGGAAGAGCTCTGAGATTCTTTTTAGCTTTAAATCTATTTTTAAAGAAGGAAATCACTGATTGACTTGATTTGCTGGACAGGGTGTTTTCTAACTCCCACACTATACAGAGAGTCAGGAAGGAATAGGAACTTACTCAAGACCAGACAGTCTCCTGATCAATTGTGGAAGGCAGCCTGGTCAAATGACCAAAGTACTGGTTAGGGATTGGAAGCCACACATTCCAGCACTGACTCTGCCACATACTACTTGAGTAGCCTTGAATAAACCACTCTCCCTATAAAAGCCTCAGTTTCTCCCCCTATAAAATGCAGGGGTTAGTCTAGACCATGGCTCAAATCTCACCCAGCTCTACTCTCACATTCTGTGATCTATCCAGTCTACATATTAATCAGCGAGCCTCAGTA
Source organism: Myrmecobius fasciatus (assembly GCA_023553655.1). Taxonomy (NCBI): domain Eukaryota; kingdom Metazoa; phylum Chordata; class Mammalia; order Dasyuromorphia; family Myrmecobiidae; genus Myrmecobius; species Myrmecobius fasciatus. The sequence continues at coordinate 107,730 of JAJPUD010000532.1, read as the reverse complement.
TGCTACAAGATCCAAATCTCTTCCAGGCAACGAGCCAGTCAAGATGAAATATTAGTTACATTGTATTTGGAAATACATATTTGGGGCAATATGTCACTTTGTGCTCCACGTGGTCTCAGAGACTTTCGATGGCAATTCACATTTTTCACGGTCAAGGAAATGCAATTTGTTTGCTGGAGTTCGGTGCTAAATCTTTCCAGACGCTTTACAAATTTAACTGATGGATTAACCAATCAAATTTGTATCTGAATTTCACCCAAAGTTCCATCTTAGAAGTTTTTAAGTGTGGTTCAAATGCAGCACATCTAAAATATTGCACATAGTAACATATGTGGACAGATACACAGACACGCACACATGTGTGCACTTTGCTTCACATCCATCAAGTGATTTCCCCAACTTGACAAAGAAAAATAGCCATAGTTGTAGTCGTGGAGAGGCAGCAGTAACAGGCTTGATTCTCAGGCACTTTTAGTGGGCAGTGAGAAACTCTGTTCTATTAACTATTAAACTTTTGGGTTTATAGAAAATATATTGCTTCAAGTACTGGATCTACCATTAACCAGCTCTGGGGATGACTTGTGTAAATCCCTCATCTCTTAAGCCTGAATTCCTCTTCTATAAGATGGTTTGCACTTATGTCTCTGGTCTTAACATTTTTTTGGTTCTGTCATTGATGGCTCCATGTGTAGGAGTGATGGAGTGCATAATCCAATAACCCGAGTTCAAATTACTTATTTTCTCTATGAACTTGGGCAAGGCATTTAATTTGGCCTCAGTTCCCTCAAAATGAGAGGGTTTTGTGAAATGATCTGAAAGAACCATTATTATTCTAAATCTATTATCCCACAAAAGAGAACTAGCCTTGGAGTCAAGAGACCTATTCTTTTGCTTTGGCACTGACTCTTGGAGTGGGACACAACAAATCACTTCCTGGAATGGAATTCGAAAGCAGATACAGTTTCTTTCTTTCTTTCTTTTCTTTCTTTCTTTCTTTCTTTCTTTCTTTCTTTCTTTCTTTCTTTCTTTCTTTCTTTCTTTCTTTCTTTCTTTCTTTCTTTCTTTCTTTCTTTCTTTCTTTTTCTTTCTTTCTACATTTCTTCCTTCCTTCCTTCCTTCCTTCCTTCCTTCCTTCCTTCCTTCCTTCCTTCCTTCCTTCCTTCCTTCCTTCCTTCCTT
>JAJPUD010000532.1:96400-106542 GCA_023553655.1 Myrmecobius fasciatus | reverse complement strand
CTTCCTTCCTTCCTTCCTTCCTTCCTTCCTTCCTTCCTTCCTTCCTTTCTTTCTTTCTTTCTTTTTGTCTTTACACAGTACAGATAACAATTCTGAACAAATACTTCTTAATTGATCAACTTGGAAAATAATATTTAGAGACAGAAGAAACCACCTAGTTTAACCTCATTTTATAGATAAGAAAATGGAGGCCCAGAAAAGAGAAGAGATTTATTCTCACTTATACAACAATGAAATCATCAAGTTTGGGCCCCTGGTTTCAAATTAAGAATTTTTTCTATTTATTGTTCCTCTTGGGGGTTCAGTCTATGAGTCTTCTATGGAGAGAAATCCACCCAGAATAATGGAGCAAGTGCTAGACTTGAACATTTCCTCCTGCTCCCCCCAAATCCTTCTTTGTGTCAGCAAAACCAAAACCATGACTCATTGGTTGTGCAGCCTTCTGAGTCCAGAGCAATCCACCTCTAACAAAAAAAGGATAGAACATTTCTCATCTTTTTCACAACACTCAATATATGTCTTCATTCACATGTTCTTTCAATTCATATCATTATAGATACTGTACATATCATCCTTATGATTGATCCTATTTCCCCTTGTATCAGTTAATACAAGTTTTCTTTCATTTCTCTGAATTCTTCATCTTCACCATTTCTTTACATTTCATATACCACAATTTAGTAAATCTTTGCCTACCGAAGTACAGCCGAGCTTCTGGTTTTTGATTACCACAAGCATTGCTGTAAATACTTTTGTCTATACAGGGCCTCCCCTGCAACCATAGCATTCCTTCTCCCAACCTTCACCCTGACATTATTGAAGATATATGGTTCTAATTAGCACATCCAGGGGACCGTCCTTCATAGACTGCTCTTGTCTAGAAGCACTTAAAGTTTGCTTATGCATTTTCACTCCCCAAGGCATCCTGTGTTTTGATGGATCACATTCTGAAGCATTCAGTATTCCACTATGAGAGAATCAAAAATAAGAGAGTTCCTTTCATTCTCTCCTCAGTTACTTCCCACCCTACTTTGCCTCCCAGGGCTGCCCTGCTCTGCTCTTAGAGCTTGGAGCTCTGAACTGTGTCCTCTGTAAATGTTGTCCTGCCCGCAGGGGACTGGGATCTAGAAGGCACAGCCCAGGAAAAAAGCAGTTCTCTAGACAGTGAGACTTTAGGCATTGTCCCAGATGACTTTGCAGGGCATGGAAAGCCTTTTTGCTGTGTACAGAAGTTCTCTTTGTCTCCTGCAGGTTTTCTGAACATGTGTTCAGGGGTTTTCACAAAAGTTTTAGATAAATGCATGACTGATTTCTAGTCCCTCATCCCTGTTGAGACAATTATCTGGACTGCTGTCTGCATCCAGGCTTCAAAGACCCTGACCTAGAATCACAGTCACAGGCTGGGTCCCTTTGTATCCCTGCTGCATAGTGCCTGACACATAGGAAGAATTTAATAAGGTTAGTGACTTAGGCAGCCTCCACATTTTACAGAAAGAGAAATTAAGCACTTGGAAGTTTGAAAAGATTTCTTCACAATCACAAAAAGAGCTGATAGTAAAATCAAGACTGGAACCCTACTAGGCTTGCTGGTTCTGAGGCCAGAGCTTTTTTCCTTATCTCTACCTGGGGCTCTTAATCTGCTGTCATGGACTTGTAGTGTTGTTTTTTTAAATGTTTTGGTCAGTGTTTTTGAATATAGCTAGTTTCCTTTGTAATCCTGTTTGTTTTATTTACTGCTTTTAAAAACATCATTTTGAGAAAGAATCTATAGGTTTTGTTGTTTATCCTTCATTTTTGAAAAGAAACAATGATATCACAGGGTGATCACTTGACTTGCTCATGAAATAGATTTAAGTAGGCAGAGTTGTGCAAGTCTTATTCTCTCCTCCAGAGTTATTGAGGTCCAGTGGCAAGAAAAAGGTCAAGATGACTGGTGGTGGCGATGCAGCAGATGGACTTAGTCTTTGATGTCTGACCAAGTTCTGAGTGCTCCACAGCACCTGCTTCTGACTTGGCCCTTGGAACAACTAGTTCTCATATGACATTTCCCTAAACTCAGTCTGGCTTAGCTACCTGTTGGGAGTGGCTGCTGTGCATCCTATGGCCTTTTGGAGCCACAGGTGAAAGTTGAGTGAAGATGAAACCCAAAGATAGATGAAAAGGGTTGAAAAGATTGGAAGAAAAGTCCTGAAAAAAGCTCTGCAAACCTTCACATGGGGGGCAGCTTAGTGGTACAGTGGGTAGGATGCCAGGATTGGAGTCAGAAAGATTCCTCTTCCTGGATTCAAATCTAGCATCACACATTTCCAAGTGTATGACTCTGGACAAGTCACTTAGCTCTATTTCCCTCAATTTCCTCATCTTGCAACATGAGCTGGAGAAGGAAATAGCAAATCACTCTATGTCTTTGCCAAGAAAACACCAAAAGAGATCACAAAGACTTGAACATAACTGAAAAAAAGAATGAACAACAAAGTACTCAGTCCAGAAGTTCTAGTCTTCCTTGAACACCCCATACACCCCAAAAGGCTTTGCCAGACTCCCAGGGGTACTTGGAACACTTTAAAAATGGTTGAAAGTTTCTGTAAGAAGGTCACAGTGTAAACCAAGTTGCACTCATGGGCACCCAGCCATCAGTGGCTTGCTTAACTCATCAAAGTAAGATAATGCCAGAGGAAGGCATGCAATTGAAGAGGTGTCATGATGTGAATCAGATGTATTAATTCTAAGGCAGCACTTAACATTAACTGCATGAATATCAGTGTCAAATCCAGGCATCTCTGAAAATAAAAAGACTCTATAAGCACGATTCAGCCTACAGTAACCATAGCATGTTTCTCAAGTGGCAGTAGAGTTCACAGCAACCCTTTGAGATGGTGTTCAGGTATTATTGGGCAGTGATATGGACAACTACACAGTATTAGGTAGGTAGGTGGTACAGTGTATAGATATCAAAAAGATGAGGTCCAATCCAGCTTCAGTGGAATCTGTGCCTCTGTGACACATAGTAGGTGCTTAATAAATGTTTTTTGAATTGAATTGAACTCAATGGAATATTATAACTGGAAGGTCAGAAATTGAGGTCAGAAATCCCTTCTGAAATCATTCTGGATATGTGATTCTAACTTAACTTGGAGTAATTAGAGCAGGTCAGGAAATAGAGGGCATTTTTTGAAAATCTTGTTTTAGGGGCAGCTAGGTGGTGCAGTGAATAGAGCACCAGCCCTGAAATCAGGAGGACCTGAATTCAAATCTGGTCTCAGACACTTAACATTTCCTAGCTGTGTGATCTTGGGGAAGTCATTTAACCCCAATTGCCTCAGGGGGAAAATCCTGTCTCCATTCCTTATTATTTGTGTAACTTTGCACAAGTCATTTCTCTCCACTTTTCCTCAGTTTTTCTTCCTTAAAATAGAAGGGTTTGACCAGATGACCTGTAAAGTCTCTTCCATCTCTAAACTTTTGTGGTCCTGTGAATTACCACAGTCAATACTCAAATAGCTAGTAAAGTTGATATCAGGAAGACCTGAGTTCAAATCTCACCTCAGATATTTACTAGACAATCTCTTTCAGCCTCGGTTTTCTCATCTGTAAAATGAGGATAAAAATAACATCTTTGTCACAGGGTCATTGTGAAGATCAATGAAGATAATATTTGCAAACATTTAAAGTACTACATAAGGTAGCTAGGTAGCACACTGAATAGAGTGCTGTTCCAGAAGCTTGAGTTCACGTCTGAATTCAAATACTTCTTAGTTGTGTGACCTTGGGCAAGTCACTTCACCATATTTATTTCAGTTTTCCCATCTGTAAAATGAACTGAAAAAGGAAATGGCAAACCACTCCCAGTATCTTTGCTAAAAAAAAAAAAAACACAACCAAAACAAAACCCAAATGAGGTCATAGTCAGACATGATTAATGAACTAAACAATAACAACAAAAATGCCATATAAAGGTTAGCTATTGTTGATGATATTCCCACTCTTGCTTGAATATTTCCAACAAAATCTTTTCACTACCTTATAAAATAGCCCATTCTTCTTTTTCAGAACTCTGTGAGAAAATCTTTTATTTTATATTAATCTGAAATCTTTTTTCGTATTATTTCTTCTCATCTTAGTTCTTAGTTTTCATCTTAGTTCTGTTTTCAGTCATGTTCATCTTAGTGAACAAAACTCGTCATATCACATTCTTCAGTGCTTTCCCAATCTCTACAGGACAAAGTCTGAACTTCCTAATACTTAGCCTGGCTCTCAAAGTCTTCCTATAAGCTGGCCACCTTCTCCCTTTCTGGTATATTCTCACTCTTTCCATCTGTACTAAACACCACATGACGGCCAAACTAGATGGTAGGCTCCCTATTTCCTTAAGGATTAAATACAAAATCCTCAGCTTGGCATTTAAGGCACTATCCAATCTCTTTCCCACCTACTTTCCCAGATTCATTTCATATTATTTTCCTGCATACAATTTGTTTTAGTAAAACTGGCCTGATAACTTGGCCTTATACGTGACATTTTATTTTCTGTGTCCGTATCTGGCATGGCCTTCCTTAGCACTTTCATAGGGCCTTTCCTGACTCCCCCAGTGGTCAGCTCTTCCTATGTTTTTTGGAAATCTTTTGTACAAAATTTGTATTTACTGCTACTTGTTTGTTAGTGTAATCTGCCGCTAGTAGGTGAAATCTTTTGCTATATTTTTGCATTCCAAAAACCTGGCAAAGGGCTTTACATTTAGTAGGTGTAAAAAAAAAGTTTGTTGAATTGAATGGGTATAGTGGGTGGTTATAGGCCTTAAATCTTGCTCAGACTCTATCCTGGGCTGATAACCTGATGCTCAGATTTGCTCAAGATCACACTGTAAGCAAGTGACAGAGACAGAGGTACTTTCTATTGATGAATTCATAACCTCTCTATATTTCTGTCTGTCTCTCTGCCTTTCTTCCTCTCTCCCTCCCTCCCTCCCTCCCTCTCCCCCCCCTCTCTCTTTCTCTCTCTTTCTCTCTCTTTCTCTCTCCTTTCTCTCTTCCTCTTTCTCTGTCTCTGTCTTGCCTCTCTCTCTGTCTCTTTCTCTGTCTCTGAACCTGTCTGTCTGTTTCTGTCTGTCTTGTCTCTCACTCTCTGTCTGTCTCTTACTATCTCTGTGTCTATCTGTCTCTGTTTCTCCTTTCCTCCTTACTCCCTCTGTCCCTTCCTTACTCTCTCTTTCCCTCATAAACACACACACACTCAGTCTCTCTACATATTCATATACACACATGTGTAAAAATACAGGTATAATATATATTCATGTATATGTAACCCTTTTATTAGAGGCTTGCTATATCTAAAAGGTTTGAGTATCTGTTAATGACTTCTGAACTTTCCTAATTTTTATCTCAGCTCACCTGGATCCTAAAACTACCAAAGAAAAGCTACATTCCCAAGTGGTCACCATCAGTTCCCCTTACAAATCTTTAGGCTCACAAGCCATAAACCAGGGGGAAAAGAGCTCTCATTTATATAACAAAGGATTTTTACAGATGCCCATAGAGAGATAAGATATAGCTTTTATTCCCTATAAGCCCCCCCCCCCCTTATTTTTTTTTTCATTGCATAGAATTAGACCATCATAGAGCTGCACTGGTTGAGGCTCCAGTGAGGCAGGAAGAAGTTAGGGTTGTCTTTCCTATAATTCACTGTTGCGGGCAGTGAGCCATCACTCTGTCTTAGGACAATGGATGCCCTCTGTCCCTGACTATTGGCCTTACTCCTCAGTGCCACTGCCAATGACCTCATGGCTTTCCTGCTTTTTAATTCTTCGTGTCCAGAGTCCCCACCACCCTCTGATGGCCTCCATTCTGGCAGGCATCTTGTACCCTGCCCTTATGCTGTGTACCTCTCCTTACACAGATATTCTCTGGTACTTACTCCTTCTCTCCAGGAGATGGTGCCAGCCCTTGAACATTGGGAGAGATTGTACCGCAGTCCCCATAGTTATATTATTGAAGATCTTTATAATATCTTAAAACCCAGTGCTTCTGTATTCATGTTTAGGATGAGCCTTAGCTTGGTCTCATAACACCCTCTCCCTCCTTCACTCCCCAACAGTGTCCCTTACCATGTTATGGGACCCACTTTCTACTGATTCTGCTCAACTAAATCTCCATTTTCCACTTCTGAGTTAGGGTGAATCCAGCACATTTATCTCTTCTTTTCCCCAGAAGCCAGATGGTATGCTATTTCTCCTCTCTCTTCCCATCCTTATCAATACTTCTCCCTAATTCTTCAGAAAAGCACAGCCCCCTTTCCATTTACCTTTCCATTCCTTTCTTGTTTCAGGGCAGATGGGATAGGTCATGCAAATTAGATGGGGGGCTGCTTTGAGAAAGCAGTGGAAAAGGGAAGGAGGTGGGGCCACCTTATTCTAGAGGATCCAGGAGAGTTTCAGATATTAAATGAGGAGCTTAAAACAGCTACAGCTTTAGGGAACAAGGGATGGTTCTTCTAGTCTCTTCTATTCTGCTGGCCATCCCTTAGCATAATGTCACTCTGCTACATATGGTCCTGCCCCACCAGCTAGTTCTCTCTTGGGGACTCAGCCCTTCCAGCTGGTGGAAAGGCACGCTCAGCATCTTAGAGCAGCTTGCCTGGCTCCAGCGAGTGCCATTACCCAACAGTTTCACGAGCACCACTGAAAGTCAATAAGAAATAATCAAAGGAAAACCAACAGCCCATAAACAATATTAGCAACAAAACCATTAGAATATAAGGAACTGGAATATGTTGAAGCAGCATGCTGGTATATGCAGAAAGGGCCTTGATTTGTAATGAGCTGCATCAATTAGAAACAGATGTCGATCAGCATACGCAAAATGGGATGGCTTAGAGTCGCTTTTTGGGATAGAGTCAAAAAAGCATCGGGTGGGGTGTCTGAGGACTTAGATTTAATTTAATTTTTTAATTTGTTTTATTTAAAGGACTCGTGATGAAGCATCATATCCACCTCCAGAAGACTTAACTGTTAATCCTGGCTCTGCTATTTATCAGTTATGTGACATCGGGAAAGTCACAAACTCCATGAGTCTGAGCTTCTTTTTCTTTAAAATCCAAGAATTGGATCTAGATAGCTTTCACAATCCCTTTCAGCTCTGGCATGCTTTTTGGGGAAGAGAATATTCCCATTATGTAATTTCTTATTTTATCTCCTTTTCCCCCTTTCCACCAATTTTTTATGTCAATCCTCATATGTCAATAAATATTTATCAGGCACTTATTACATGCTAGTAAGACAAACACAAACACAAAGTCCCTGTCCTCAAGGAGCATTTATTCTAATAGGAGAAGACAGCTCATAAATGGGAGCCAGATGGTGCCAGGAGAGATGAAGGTGCATTGTACATTGGCATGGTAAGGCAATTTAGAGTCAAGAGTGCAGTCTGTAGAGAAATGAAATCAGGGTTGTAAGGGTATTTTTCCTAAAATGGAGCTTCTGCGAGGAACTAGGCAATCAGAGAGGAGGAGAGACCAAAGGAATAGAGGTCCATAAAATAAACATGATCTGAGTTTTAGCAAAATTGATTGACCTCTAATATTAAATTGGACTTTTGAGCAGCAATCCCAAGCTTTGATACATAGATTTGGATTTGATTTTTCTGTAAAAGAGAGGGTGATATAAATTAGAATACATTTATAAAAGGGACATAGATGTGTCCAGTTTTACTTAAAAGTTTCCCTGTTATACATATTTGGGTGCCCTGGATTCAAGTGGTAGTGCACATCATGGAGATGATTTTAGGAGACTGACAAAATGGAATGGTTGTTGGTCTTGGAATTGGTCATAAGATCAAGGTTTATATCCCCAGTCTGACACTTGTTAATTGTGAGACCATAAACTTAACCTCTGTCTCAGTTTCCTCAGCAAGAAATATTAATAACTCAAGGATAATAATATTATCTACCTCCTAGGTTTGTTGAAAGGATCGAATACAATAATATTTGCATAACACTTATTACAGGGTCTGACAAATAGTGGATATTTAATAACATTTCTATTGCTTCCTTCCTTCCTTCCTCCCCCTTTCTTCCCTCTCTGCCTTCTTTCTTTTCTTCTCTCTCTCTCCCTCTCTTCTTTCCCTCCCTCCCTCTCTCCTTCTCTCTCTTCCTCCTTTCCCTCCCTCCCTACCTCCTTCCTTTCCTTCCTTCCTTCCTTCCTTCCTTCCTTCCTTCCTTCCTTCCTTCTTTCTTTCTTTCCTCTCTTCCCTTCCTCCCAACCTTCTTTCCTCATGGTCATAGAGCCCATAAACATGAGCAGTAGAATTTAAACCCATGTCTTCTTGGAGCCGTGTTGAGCACTCTAACCAATATTCCATGGTACTTCTTAAAGTCATGAGACCTAGACATGTACTCCACACTGTTGGTAAAATTGTGAATTAGTATATAATAAGACCTATAAAACCAATCAGATCCATTGGCTAATTGATTTCCCAACTAGGACTATATCCTAGACATATATATAGTCCATGCATGGCACATAGTACAAGCTTAACGAAATGCTTATTGACTGATGTTATTAAAAATAAAAAAAAGATTTTTCCATTAATGTTAATAACAACTATATTAGAAATGAGAAAAAAAATCCACAAAAGTGGAATCAAGCTACATTTGTTGAATGAATAGAGGATAAAAAGAACAAGATATATTGTACCAATATAATAATAAACTATAACTATACTAACAAATATCAAGAATACATAAAAATAGATGAAAATACACTTATTAAGTTATGAAGATGGTAATGTAGTGACAGACCACTATGTTTGGAATAAAGGACCCTGAGATTGCAGGTTAGCTTTCTTACTTACTACTTGAATGAATTCGGGCAGCTATTTTCCTCTTTGGGGGAATTAATGTCCCCAGAAATGACCAGGTTTGATTAGATAACCTCAGAGGCCCCTTGTAAGATCCCTATATCTTGAATGTTGTGATAATATTTTAGGAAAGAGCAAAAATTCTTTTGGAGATCAAATAAGGTCTGGGGGATTAAAGAAAACAGGAATTAGAAGAAAAAAATACACATTGACTATGTATATAAAAAAATAACAACTACTGCAAAACACTCTCATTGTAGAAAGAAATAGACCAGAAGGTGGGACCCAGACAAATAATGGTATTATTATTTTGTTAAAGCTTTTAGTTTTTTTTTTATCAAAGAACAACAACTTAGATTTCATGGTTTTATTTGGTATCTTGCACTTCAATTTGATTATTTATATTTGTTGAAATTGTTATCTTTTATAATGAAGAAAATATTATAAATCAACAACAATCTATAATCTAGTTTCTTGCTAGAGTTAGAGCTGGGTATTTTCTTTTCTATCTTCCTGATTTCTCGAAACCTACAGTCTGGCATGGATAAAAAGAATACTGAACTAAGGCTGTGGTCAAATTCTTGTTTTATGTTTATTAACTGAATTATCTCTCTTTGGGACTCAATTTATGTATCTTTAAAATGGTGATAATGTTTATCTATTTCAAGGAGTTGTTGTAGCCATAAAATAACATGGAAATATGAATAATATAGTATATTATACATAATATATTATCATATGCTATATAAAACATTTTATAATTATTATTTTTGTTTTTTTTCTTGATATCATCATCATTATTGCTATTCTTCTTCTTCTCTATTCCTAAGGTTCACATGGTCAGAAAAATAGGCAGAAGATGAGCTTCTGGTAAAAGCTTGGGAAAACTGCATCCCCTCCTTGAGTCTGTTTCCTCTTTCGTATATTGTAGGATCTGTCCTAAATCTCTAAAGTACCTTATAGCTCTAACTACCTAGCTCTAAGCCAAGTTTTTTATTAGTGGTGATGGTCATTTGCAAAGTATTTTTTAAACCAGGTTTGATTCATTCTGTTTATTTTTCAGAAATGATTCCTTTCTATGCTGCATCACTGATTAATTAGGTCCAGGAATACCTAGATATTTGGGGCTTTGCAGTGTATTTTATTGGGCTGGCTTACCCAAATTGGCTGGCTATATGGATCAAATTACCCAGATTACCACCAAATTTCTACTTCATTGGTGCTGTGGTGACAAAGCCTAGGAATGAAATTCTAGAAAGAACCATGTAGCATCTCCCTGACTATTGCCATGCT
>JAJPUD010000532.1:71548-91400 GCA_023553655.1 Myrmecobius fasciatus | reverse complement strand
CTTTCTTTCTTTCTTTCTTTCTTTCTTTCTTTCTTTCTTTCTTTCTTTCTTTCTTTCTTTCTTTCTTTCTTTCTTTCTTTCTTTCTTTCTTTTTCCTTTCTTTTTCTTCTTCCTTCTTCTTCATTATACTGGTTCTTCTCCCTCTATATTCTTTTGTTTGTTGATTATATCATCTACCAAGGATTTAATTTTTATTTCAAGGCAGGTAATTCCTATATCTTCATATCCATCCCTAATCTCCCTCTTGTACTCCAGTCTCACATTACCAACTACCTCTTAGACATCTAGAACTGGATATTTTATACACACCTAAAATTTAACATGTCCAAACTGAATAAATTGTCTTCCCCCTCAAACTCTCTCCTCGTCCCTACTTCCCTGTTATCATCCAGGGTACTGCCTTTATAGCAGTTACCCAGACTTGTAATTTGGGGACCGTTCTTGATTCCTTACTTTCATTCACCTTATATCTATAATCTTAATTATAGATATAATTAATTAATTATATCTTAATTAATATATCTTAATCTTTTGCCAAGCCTTGCAGTTTATATCTTTACAGCATCTCTACTATGTACCCCTTCTTTCTATTCACATAGACATCATCTGCCTCATTACTTCACACTTGGGCCACTTCAGTGCTTGCTGTTTTGTCTCTCTGCCTCAAGTCTATCCCAACACCAACCTATCTTCCTTTGACTACTAAAATGATCTTCTTAAAGTGCAAGTCTGACCATTCATGATCTCCTCTGTCCACTCAATCAATTCCAATGACTCCCTATTATCACTGAATTTCAAAACCCTTCACATTCTAGTCCCTAAGTACTTCTCCAGGCTTCTTCCATGATTTTTTTTAAAAAAAATTTCAATATATCTATAGAACTTACTATGCTACATGGGACATCGTAAGCGTTTAAATGCTTCCCTTTGTCCTTTGTCTTGAAGCTAACAGCAATTTGGGGTTCCTGGTCCTTTGTCTTGAAGCTAACAGCAATTTGGGGTTCCATAACCCTAAGCTAGTGTCCCCTTCCATTCTATCATTTCTTTCTGACAGCCAAGCCTGACTTTTGGGCTCAGTCAGCTTTACTTCAGCAACCAGGTCCATAATCCTGGTCTCAGCAGCATTCTCACCACAGGATACTTACTAGTCCCCAGTTTAGGAACTGATAAATGGTGCTAGCAAAAAAAGAGCTTCAAAGCTTTCTCTAGCTCCTCCTCTTCACCATCATCCTCATTGCCTCTCCTGGGGTCAAGTTAAAAATGGATGTGCTTTTGTGAATATAGCATCTAAAGTTCTGTAATTATATTTGGGGCACATGATAAATGCTTTAATCCAACCACTGCTTGGCAGGTTGGGCCATGCAATAATACTGAACAATTTATCCAAGGAACATTTATTTAGGAATTAGCTTGTCATTTACTGGTCTTGGGAGAGGGGGAATATTTTTTCATTTCAACACAGTACATCATAAGAAGGGCCAAGTTAATGCCATCTTCGGTGATTTAGACAATTGTCCTTTTTCCATTTGAGTTTAGATCTAACAGACACAAAATTTTCCTCTATGGGCATAAAGGAAAACTTGGTACATAGAAGATTTAATAACTAATAGTCATATGATCTGAGCACTCTAGGCAATTAATGATAGCTGGGATTTAAGATGAAAATGACCTGGAGGAATGGATCTTTGGCATTACCTAGTTCTGGTTCTGATGGCCAAAAAATTCTCCTCTATAAAATCCTCAACAATATTTATCTTCTGATTGAAGACTTCTAGTGGCAAAGGGAACTAAGCTCTCAGAGCAACCTATTCCATTTTTGGAAAGCTTTAATTGTAAGGAAATTATAGATTCTAATGAACCAAATCTGCCTCTATTGCTCTCCAAATCATTCTTCTGGGGCCAAAGGGAAGAAGTCGCATTTTCATCCATATGTCTGCCCTTCAGATATTTGCAGTCAGTTATTTTCTCTTTACCAAGTCAAACATCTCCAGTTCTTTCAACCTTATCTGGTCTGACATTCTTCAGCACCCTCATTATTCATGCCTTTTTTCTTTGTGTATATATATATGTGTGTGTATACTCTATACACATAGGGTATCATACCTTTTCCTGCAGGTAAGTGCTGTGCCTAAAGGAATGTAATTTTATTTCATTTCATTTTTTAAAAGTTGAAACCTTCTAAGATATCTTGAGGCTTACCTGCTAGATTTCTTTCTTAAGAATTATGCTTTAAACTCAACTCCTTCCGGCTCTCATATATTGGTCAACAATAAGTCCTAGGCCAAGCCCCAGTTGGGCTTTGTTTGGGTCCTGATTAATTTAGAGTGAATGTAAATAGGAATTGTTTCTGTTTTGGTCCAAAAACCTAGAGGGTCTTCATTCAGATTGGATTTTTCCTTTTTTGATTGGGTAAAAGATGCCATTCTACACCTCAATTCTTACCTAGCCTTAATCATTGAATAGACCCCCACCTGAGTGAAACTGAAGCCTATTAAAGCCCTTAGCTTAAAAAGACCAACATCTCTCATTGTATACAGGCATCCTGATCTGGACCCAGATAGCTGTGTAGGAGAAAATGAGACTGGTGACCTTGTATAGCCTACCCTCACTTGCATGTCATAGCATCACTTCTCCAAAGTCTTGGTCATCTTTAACAACAAAGGACAAAGAACATCAATATCTATGTATCCCGCTTTGGACAGGATCTAGCCCAGCAATTTATTTTCACAAATTGTGATATGTAAGGTACGGTCAGTCTGATCTTCCATCCCTGTTATGTCCTCAAAGACAAACCTGTAAAATCATTATGGACTTTCTGAATGATTATCCTAAGATACTTTGAAAATCTGGGGTGTCAGAGAAAGATCCTGCTCTCCTTAATTCCATAGGATCCTAAAATCCTACAATTGATCCTAGAGGTCATTGAGCCTAATGCCCTTTAGTTTACAAATAAGAAAAGTTCAGGGACTTGTCCAAGATTAAACAGATAGTCAACATCAGAGGTATGGCCTGAATTGGGTTTCAGTATCGTTTTCCTCTGTAAGCTGATATATTTTAATTTATATAATTAAAAGCCTTTCTGAGGAGATCCATTAAGCTTCACCAGAATGTCAAAGGATTTTATGACACAACAAAGGTTGAGACCCCTTAATTTGGTCTAATTTACAGAAGAAGAAACTGAGGTGCCTAGAAGAAATGAGATTTGTCCAAGATCACACAGCTAGTGAGGGTGGTCCAGGAGGGCTTCAAAGCCACATCCTTTGGCTTCAAGCCCAGTTATTTTTCTCTCATCCATTCTGTCTCTTCAGCTTCTCCTTCAAACAAAGGTGCATGTTCTAAACACCTGCACTGTCATTATTTATGTGTTTTCCTGCCAATTAAAACCCAGGCCATACAGGGAAAGAGGAAATGAGAAGTGTGTGTGTGTATGTGTGTGTGTGTGTGTGTGTGTGTATGAGAAAATATGTCATCATGGCACTAATTAATACCTGTATGTTTTCTTCATTTACACAAAGGGGGCATGTCATGGTGTTTTCTCAGCCTGCAAGCCAAGGGATGAGTGTAGACACTTCCTCCCCTCCTACATAGCCGCTGTCTCAGCACATCCCAACTGGTGCCCACCTACTGACCACTTGGAGGAATGGTACATACACTATGGCATTGAAAGCAAGTCCCAGTACTTGCTTAAGTAGCATGCCATAGCTTTGGGAAACTTTTAAAGTTCATAATTATTTATAAAGTTAATACTTATAATGAAAAGGTTGTGTTTGATGTGTGGATGTTTGCGGAGCCTCGGTGACCTATATTCTGTGTACGAGGTGAGGCAGGGATCGGCTGGGGAATTACCCGTGTTTAATGAACACTAAAATTAGAATTTGACTGAAATCCACAGAAATGGCTCGACAGCAAGTTAGAGGTGCCCCTGGGGAGCTGTGGGCAGCTCAAATTTACCCACAGGCGTTTTTGAAAATGTTTTTTTTTTTTGAATCAGCATAGTTTGCTCTTTTGAGCAGGGGATGTTACTTGTGCTTAAAGGCCCCTGGTCCCTCCTCCCTCTTTTGCTGGTCCTCCATCATTGCCCCTCCTTCTCTGGCTTTGTTGGGTGGCTGGACATTCAGGATCGCCTAGCCCGAGAGGAAGGGAGGTAGGCACTTGTGCCCATTAGTGATGTTCATCAAGGAAAGCAGCTGGATTCAGGCTAGAAGCCTAGGTGGCTGGCACTGGGTGATAATTAGAGATTATTTAATCTAGCCCCATGGAAGGGATGGAGGAGAGGGATTAGCCCAATATCATTAAGCAATGTTATGGACAAAAGCAGGACTTGTACCTTAAACTCCCACTTCCAGATGTAGAATCTTGATAATAACTCATATGTCTATAGCACTTAATTCATTTAGAGGCAATATGGCATCCTGGAAACCAGGAAGATGTGGATTAAAATCCAGCCTCTGACACAAACTGGTTACAGTAACCTTGGGCAAGGTAATCTAGGCAGTGCCCTCAGACTAAAGTTACAGAGTAAACTAAAGTCACTGATCTGCGTTTGTAGATGGGGTTTCTTCACCTGAGAGATCTCTATACTAATGAACAAAACAGGTATAAGACCCTTTCCCATCATTTTGGTGATCATTATCACTTGCCTCACACTGATTTTGAGAGAGATGCAATACAATTATGATCATATTCCCATTCTAAATATTAGGAAAACTGAGGTTCAAGGAGGAAAGATGACTAAAGTGACTTTCCCAGAATCACATAAATAATATGCAATGGAGAGGAAATTCTAAATTAGGACATAGAAAAATATCCTATTGCATTACACTGCTTCTCACTATTATGAATATATCCTTTCTTTTACACTTTAGGAAACTGCAATCCATGAATTGTAGTCATTCTCCCTAATGCTGTTGATTGTCTCCATTCTATCCTGTCTAAGTATTGTTTGTGCATAATTGTTAGCATGCTCTCTCATTAGACTGTAAGCTTCTTGAGAAAGGAACTGTCCTTTCTTTGTATCCCCAGCATTAGCCCCAGTGCCTAGCACATAGTAGGTATTTAATAAATGATTGTTAACTAACTGATAATATGATGGCATTTTTCTAATATTTACAAAGCTTTCTGGTGAAAATAAAATTATTTGTTTCTTAAGTGTTTCATTATGTTGTAGTTGACATATATATTATAATCATCTTTTACATATCAACGACACTCACATTTGATTCATATTCAATACCAATAAGAGTATCAGGCAGGTAGGGGGCACAGTGAATAGTGTGTTAGGTCTAGAATCAGGAAATGCTAAATTCAAATTTGACCTCAGAAACTTAACTAGCTGTGCAGCTCTGAGCAAGTTGCTTTACCCCACTTGCCTCAACTTCCTCATCTGTAAAATGAGCTAGAGAAGGAAATGGCAAATCATACCAGTGTATTTTCTTAGAAAACACCAAATGGGGTCACGAAACTTTGGACAAATGAAAAATGACTGAGCAACAAAAAAAGGACCATGACCCTTCCAAGATAAAATCTTGTTGACCTCTGGAGGAGCGGTCTTCACATTTGGGATAGGTATAAGGGTCACAGGTGTTAAGTCAACAAAAATTTATTAATAACCTCTTGTGGAATAAATATTAAGCTAAATTATGGAGATACGAAGAAATGCTAACTCTCTGTCTTTCCATATATATATATATATATATTTGTGTATACACAAAACAAAAACTCTAACAAACAAAAACCAACAAAAACACACAGGAAAGAAAGCATTTACTCTTGAGAAACTCCCTCTCTTATGAAAAAGAAAACATGGGTACAGCTATGAATAAAGAAGGTATAGATAGGATAGGTTGAGTATAATCAATTGAGAGAAAGAACAAACATGAAGAGGGATAAGGAGAGGCTGAAGAATGTCGAATTTTATCTGGAACTTGAAGGAAGCCAGATGGACTGACTTCCTGCAAGGAAGATAGAGATGAGGCAGGAGAGAATTTCAGCCATACAAGGCAGCCTGTGAAAATGATATTAGTAGATGAAGTGTCTTCTATGATCACCAAACCATAGAATCCTAGGAGTGTAAGACATAAAACTTAACCCCCCAAAAAATGCTAAGAAGAGCTTTGGACTTCATAATAACTTACATTTCTACAAACTGCCTTCCTCCTATCAACCCTGCAAATTAGGTATCTGAAGTAGAATTACTCCTGTTTTATAGATGAAAAACCTAAGTCCCAGAGATGTGAAATAGTTTTCCCTAAATCATATGATGACATAAAGATGAAATTGGGACTAAAACTCATATCTCCTTGCTCGAGCAATTTTCACACTTGATCAGGGTTAACATTTGTGCAAGAGTTTATGGAGGATGGAGCTTTCTTTGTGCCATGTAACACACATACACACACAGGCACACAAATGCACACACTGCTGGTAAAAAGGAAAAGAATCTTTCAAGCTGCTTATTTGATGTCATATTTCTCTTTTTATTTGATACTGTTACTGAACTAGAATTCCTATATTAGAAATATAAAGCAGGAGAGAGGTGGGTTGCATGGTCCACAGGATTGCTGTGACTAGGCTGTCTAGCTTTGTTTTTTTCCTATTTATTTCCCTTTCTCACAATCTCCTTTTCTCATTGGTGAGTTTCTCTTGGAACCTTCATTGCTTCCTCTACTGTTTCTCACTCTCTGGACTTTACTATCATTCCCCCTTGAGTTATCGGTCCCTTTACTCTTTCTCTTATCATCATCTTTTTTATTTTTTGTCTTCACTAAGTAGACTTAAAGCTCCTTTAGACCAGGAATTATTTTTTTTTCTTAATTTGTATTTGTATCCTAGTTCAATGTTTGGCACATAATAAACAATAAATGCTTAAATCAATAGATATCATTTACTCTCAATAACTTTATAGAATACAGACACAAGGAACAAAGTTCATCCTATCCACTTTTCTGCAGTGATCCAAAAGCCTCCAACTTCTTATTCCCCTTATCTTTCTCTGCTCCTTCAGTAATCTGATCTCCTCCTCCTTTTTTTCCTTCTTTCCTTCCAGAAAGAATTCCTGGCAGGGGGAAAAAGAAGAATATTATTTCTTAAGCAATTTGCTAATTAAAGCAAAATGGCTGATCATACTTCTAGAGTTAACAAGCAATATTTTCACTTTTTTATTTCTTCTGGCTAGAAAGGATATCTGTATGGACACCTGCTTAGATAATTTTCCCTAACTGATATCACATTTTATATATCCACACAAGCTGTGTTTATACAACTGAGTTAATGTAATAAAATGGGAAAAATTAGCAAAATATAAATCGATTATTTGAGCATCCTGTGGCAAAAATAATTAGTTGATTATTTGTGTTGATGTGATGTACACTAAAATTTTAGGATATGACATAGACCAAACTTTTCAATGTAGGCTTGACAAGAGAACAAGGAAAAAATGTCACTTTTGGGGGGAAAAATAATTTTCAGTGTACTTATCACAGATTCACATATGTACAAGACACTCCACAGATTTGCAGTGGTGACAAGAATGATGATTATTGTAATAATAATGATGATAAAAATGACAATGATGATGATGGAGCTTCAACAGTAATTAGCACCTTGGAGGCATTCATTTGTTTCCAGAGCTGGGTGAGAGAAGCTTCTATCCCTAAATATTTTTGATAGATAAGATTAAATTCTTTCTATATGCCAGATCCTATGTTAAGAACTGGGAATAGAAATACAAGCAAGCATCACATCCCTTGCCCTCAAAAAACTTACACTCTGTTGGGGAAGACAAACAATAAAGGGGAGGTAGATATAGGGATGAGTGGGTATTTACAGGGTATTGTTTTAGAAGCTATTGTCATGAAGAGAAACAGAGTCTGGATTCTGGGCAAGATAAGGCAAGAACTCACCAATTAGAGAGGAGAGGGATTCAAGTATCAGAGTCCTAGCTTCTGAGACAGGGGAGGTGAGGACAAAGGATGGAGTGTAGCAGCATAATAGGGAAACCGTGGCTGGAAATTGAATGTCAATTCCATTTTCCCCTCAAGCATTTGAAAGTAAATGCTTGTTCTCTGTAGGAAAATGGTTTTCCCTTGTCTCTTTCTTGGTCCTGGAAGCCTGGGGCAGCCTGGTTTTTTCTCCTATGTCTTGCCCTGATTTCTCTCTTCTAGCCTGGTCTCTTAGTCTTGACCTTGGGCTTTCCTCCTTGCCTCCTTCATCTGCCCCTCCAGCAATTTCAGCATTTGCCTCTGGGGTTCTCTCCTTCCATTTTATTTTCAAAAAAATCCTTCTGGGGTTTCTATTTTTATCTCTGTGTTTGAGGTGTCAAATTTGGTTAAGCTAAGGCCATTCCAGCATCCACAGTTCTTCCCCAGAGAGCATACAGACTGAGGACAGGGGAAGGCACAGAGACTTTGCTCTGACCCCCACTCTGGTCACCTCTCAAGGATCAAGAAGAAGTTATGGTGGGTTTTGTTCTTCCCTTGTTTTCTTGATGCCCTCAGCACTCACAGGAGAATAGGAGATAGACTTGCATAGGGGTGTCTGGTATATAACAGGTGACCCCAAAATAGTAATGTTGTTTTCGTTCTCTTCGAGCACCAAGGACAGCAACCCATCAACCAGGTACTGAATAAATGATTATTGAGGGATAAATGAGTATGAATATACACAAATATAAACACCCAAACACATAGAAATATGCATGCAATTCATGTTGCATACATGTGCACCTGTACACACATACCCAAACACATGGCTGAAAGATGGAGTCAGTGTTATATAGCTCTGCAAATAATAGGCTTTGATCCTTGCCTCCCATTCTGAACTGTAGCTTCCTCTGAAAATGTGCTAGAATTTATGCCAAGAAGACCTGAGTTCAAATCTTGCCTTATAAGAGAAATGATTATTAATAATCAATGTTTTTGGGGAGACTCAGCTTCCCCCTTTTTCTTTTATCCTCATTTTAATACCTCACTTTCTGAAGGTTGAGCTGAGCTTCTCCTCAATCCAGACCCCATCAAGGTGGGGAAGCCATTTTATTCTACTCAGGTTTGGGTGGGGATAAATTCTTCAAATAGCCAGCCCAAGGCTGGGAATGATGTAAATGACATAACCCCAATTTATTTGAATAGGTCCGACCCCTCATTGTAATATGTATTCTCTCATTAATTCCCTTGGGAATACTCCTTTCCAATGGCCATATAAGCCTCCATGATTATCTGTGGTTAAGAAAGATATAATCAAATAGCCAAGCTTTTATTAAAATGGTGGTATTATTAATAAAATTACTAAATTATCCAAAAAATATACATCTTGAACCTTTTTAAATGTCACATTTACATACTTATTAGCTGTGTGGTCCTGGACAAGATAGTCTCTCAAGTCTCAGTTTCTTCATCTGGGAAGTGGGACTAATGATACCATCAACCTCACAGGGTTTTTATAAAGATCAAATGAAGTAATTTATATTTATCAAGAGAGATAAATGAGAAAATTATATAATTTATTTAAGATAAATTATATAAGAATTGTTCTGCAATTCTTTATGCATTATTTAAATGCTATTATCATTATTAGTGGTTGATTGATTGTTCTTTATTTTTAAAGAGGACCCAAAGGACATCACTATGTTAAATCAAGGAACAATGTGGCTGACTGTGGCTGATCAGACCAATATAAGCTTGGAATGCTTTGCCACAGGTAAGGCACAAATATTCCCTTTGAACATTTGGGATGGCTTCTCTAACTCTGCACATTTCATGCATGTTGTGAGCTGCATTATTATTATTATTATCAATTATCATTGTCAATTATCTTGTGAGCTCATTCAATTGTGCTTTGCTCATAGAGCACAGCATCTTTTTGATGAGGGCATGCTATTTTAAGTGGTCCTGTGCCAGTGTCTCCCTTGTCATGCAATCCACTATAAAATTCTTGAGAGACATTAATAGTGTTCTTGTATCACTTTTTCTGACCACCTTGTGAGTGTTTGCCCTGTATGAGTTCTCCATAAAATAATCTTTTTGACAAGTGTACATTTGGCTCTCAACAATGTGGTCAGCCCAATGGAGTGGTGGTCTCTATGGCTGAGTTTGAATGCTTGGCAGTTTAGTTTGAGAAAGGATCTCAGTGTCAGATATCTTAACAAGTTATCTTCAGAATCTTCCTAGGACAATTTAAATGGAAGTAATTCTGGTTCCTGCCAGGATGCTGGTAGATTGTCCAGGTTTTAAATGCATACAATAAGGAGATCAACACAACAGCTCTGTCGACCTTCAGTTTGTAGTCAGTCTAATACCTCTCCTCTACCATATTTTCCTTCTCAGCCTTCCAAACACTGAACCAGCTCTGGCAAAGAGTATCTCAATCCCATTATCAATGTGGACATCCCTGGAAAGTATACTGCCAAAGTAAGTGAACTTATCCACAAAATTCAAAATTTCTCCATTTGATGTAACTTATATGGATGGTTTGGTCCTGGATGATGGAGTACTTGTATTTTCTGGTGTTAATTGTTAGGTCAAAATTAGCACAAGCAGCAGAGAATTGATCCAAACTTTGTTGCATCTCAGCTTTTGGAGGCTCCATTGAGCATACAATTATATGCAAACAAAAAAATAAGGCACCAGCATTTGCTGGACTTTAATTTTGGCTTGTTGCCTTTTCAAGATGAAGAATTTACCATCAGTATGGTTGCTGTCTTTGATTCCATGTGTTCTCTTTGAAGACATTTGACAACATGGCTGAAAACATCATGGTAAAAAGAATGGGAACAAGCACACAGCCTTGTTTCACTTCATTGGTGACTAGAAAAGCTTGAGAGTTTTGTCTATTGTCCAGAACCTGGATAAGCATGCTGTTGTGAAATTGACCTATTATACTGTTGAATTTCTCTGGGTAACCAAAATTATAAGGGATAACAACAGTAAATAATAATTTTACTTACATAAGCAATCTCTAAAGGAGTCAGGGATTGCATCTTCTATTTCTTTCTATATTGAATTGAATATATAGCAGGTACTTAAGGACTTTAATTTAGCTTTTGTCCCATGTGGAGGAAAAGAAATTACCAGAAGGAAGTTAGTGTGGTTCAGAACCTTGATTGGGACTTGAATGATCTGTGTTTGAATCCCAGTTCTGCTATGTGCATCCTCTGTGATTCTGGACTCATCCCCTTTATGTAGACCTATTTTCCATCTGCAAAATGAGAGGTTTGAACTAGATAATCCTTAAGGAGCCTTTCAGATTTTATGAAATATAAAAAAATGTAAAGAACAGATTAAAAAGAAAAGATGGCATTCCTCTACATCATACATTAATAGCTGGTTTGACTTTATCCTGGAGAAGAAAAGGGAGGGCAGGATCAGGCAGGGCAGCAGTGCTCAAAGATTTCAAAAGCTGCCATGGAGAAGAGGGATAAATCTAGCTTTTTGTGGTCCCAAAAATAAGAACTGATAATATTTAGCAGAAGTTACAAAGAGATCCATTTGGATTTAATTTAGGGAAATCCTCCCTACTCATCAGAGCCATCTAAAAGTGGAAATGGTCCTCTGGGAGAGGTGAGGGCTTCTCTTACCTCTATCCCCACTGGAAGTTGTTACAGATGAGATCATTTTTCAGGGATAGGTTGAATTAGATTGACTCTGAGGCTCCTTTCAAATTTAAGATTTAAAAAAAGGGTCATGGAATCCCAGAATCCAACATCCCCTTGGATTGGAGGAAGGTCATCTTGCCCAAAGGAATGTCAATCAACCTTATGGAATTCCAGCTATTCTGCCACCCTTTGTCCTCCCAATTGAATGTTGACACATGGATACATGGACACATTCATGTGTTCATGGACACATGGACCTACAGAGATGCTCCATAAAGTGGGTCTGTCTCATGAACCTTGTAAAGTTCTAAATCATAAGGCATCAGTTACACAAAAAATAAACAAAGCATTTGCTTATGGTTTAATGGCCCTTAAAAGCTGATGATAGCACTGACCACTACGGAGAATGGAATCCACAACATCTAGTACATTTTGTACCCAGAATCATCCAAAGAAGGGTGGGGTTTTCTTCACTCCATACACAATAGCTCATAAAAGTAATAATAATAAAAAAACATTTGCCAAACTGTTTACAAGGGTTGGATTGTAATCAAGCAACCTAAAAACATGACTGTGAGTGCAACAGTACTGAGAATATAACACTGGATATATAAACCATTATATGTAGTAGGGGATTTCCAGAAACCATTTTTTTTAACTGAGGTTGCATGTCAATCTGCAGAGAGGACAACAAAAACTGGGTTCATACACTTCATCTGACATTTATTAACTGTGATTACAGTCAAAACACTTTACCTTTTCCAACCGCAGTTTTATCATCTGTAAAATGGGGATAATCATGTCTGTAGCACTCACATCATAGAGTCCATGGGAAGCCCAAATGAGATAATGTATGTAAAAAAATTTGCAAACTTTACTATACAAATGTGTATTTTTAATACTTCATAGAGTACTCTAAATAAGTTATGTTTTAATGCCCCAGAAAACTTTTTAATAATTAAAACAAAATAGATAACATTGTAAAGGAAATCGATTACATTGAAATAGTTATCAATATATACATGGAATATATGTGTATATGTGATAAATGCACATGTATTCCTACAAATATATAATAGATACCTACTAGAGATAACTATACATGTACATGCAAATGCTCATACAAACACACAAATATACCTACACGCACATATACATTTTATATGTAATCATATATACATTTATGTGTGTATATATATACTCACATAATTCATGCATACATAAACAACATATAATATATAAATTTAAAATATAATATACATGCATAGGTATATTTATATGTGTGTGTATCTATTCAAACACAAACATACATGTATTTATATGTGAATAAATACATGAATACATGCAAGAATGCTTATACACACACACACACACACATATGAAATCACTGACTGACTCCCAAGGTAAAAATCTTTGCCCTGTGAGGTAAGGATGCCAGGAAAGGTTGGAAATCTGAAGGCTTCCTATTTCTATAGCAGCTCTAGGTCCCAGCCTTCCCTTCCCATGAGTAAGACATTGATCCTTGAGCTGTTCCCAAGCCATTGCAAGCCTTGCTTTAGCATCCAGGAATTCGACCTTAATATTGTCTCTTCCTTCGAGTTTCTAGTCTTCTCTGCTAGGGAGGGTTTGGAGAGCAGGCAGCTGAGAGCCCTTTGAGCAAGCAGACAAGTCCTTTTATTCCCTTTGACTGGTTCTGAGAAACTTGATGGCAAATTTCCATAATCAATGAAGTAGTCCTGTCACCCCAAACATGGAGTTTTCAAAGAGAATAGGTTTATGCAAATGAGATATTGATGGTGTAATGATTAATTGGCCCCAAGCCTTTGTTATTATGCAATTGTAGTCAGAGAGGTACATTTGTTTATAATTATTTTGGTTTAGTTGCTCAAACAAGTGGTAGGTCTTTAATTGAAGGAAGAAATAAAGGAGATTTGATATTAGAATTTGCTTTTAGCCAAAGAAAACTGAAAGCTATTTAACTATTTGGGTGCCTGGCCTTCTTTGACTTACTGTGGAGTGAGTGTGGAGGCAAAAAAATTAAAATCTGTTTCCCACTTGGCCACTGACCCAGGATGTATGACATTAAGGTTATTATAGTTCTAGGACTATCCCTTTGGCTTCCTTAAGTGAAAATTGTGAGAGGGACACACACACATACACACACACACACACACACACACACACAGAAAGAGACAGACAGACAGAGACAGAGACAAAGATGAGGGAGAGAGGGAAAGAGAAAGAGATGGAAGGAAGAAAAGAGAATTGGCCTTGAATTTTGACTAAAAGTGTTTTCAAATTGAGAAGCAACCATTGGGAAGGTAGGATTAAAGAACACTGAATTTCCTCTGACCTCTGAGAATCCTATATTCTACTGTAGAATATAGAATACTGTAGAATTCCTTCCTTCCTTCCTTCCTTCCTTCCTTCCTTCCTTCCTTCCTTCTTTCCTTCCTTCTTTCCTTCCTTCCTCCTTCCCTCCCTTTCACTCTCTCTCTCCCTCCCTCCCTTTCTTTCTTTCTCCCCCCCCCACTGTATGTTTCTGTCATTTAAATGGTTCTGGGAATATCTACTTTAGGGTTTGCTTGCGTTAAAATAGGCAACACAATATCTATCACTTTGGACTTGGGGGTTGAGAATAGATGTATAATCTAAGGAAATTGCATTGAGAATGCTCCCCAATATACATAAGATTTCACAATATGTAAAGTATCTTCAAATCAGCTTACCTATTTGATACTGATAATAGCCAGGGATTCTTTTTTTTTTTTTTTTCATTTTACAAATGAGGAAATCAAATCTCAAAAAAAGGATTTAATTTGTCCAGAATCATAAACAGATCAAATTAAAGCCCAAATTTGTGATTGGGTCAAGACTTTTTCTACCAAAACACATTACAACACTTCAAACAACATCATAAGACTCACCTTTTAAAAAATTTGGCCTCTCTTTTGCACATTTTTCGTTTGTGTTTTGGCATAGTATAGAACAAAAGACTTTTTTGTTTGTTTAAGGAACTGAGGATAAAAAAGACAAAAACAAAACAAAACAGATCTTGCCCATATGTTGCTTACAGTTTTTTAGAAGATATACATAGAATATAGAATAGCAAAGATGAAAAGCACATTAAAATGAAAAATGTCAGAGCTAGGAAGATCATAGAATAGAGAATAATGAAATTGAAAGAGTCATCTAATACAGGGGTGGGGAAAGTCTGGCCCAGGGGCCAAATAAGACTTACAAAATCATTTAGTCCTTCCCTGCCAAGGCAACTGCAGGTGATGATGAGCTGAAAGCTAGATACAACAACCTCCCACTGCTTGGGTTTTTAAGTTGATAATTTTGCATGGCCTATGAATAATGTTATAAATATCCAAATGGCTCTTAGCAGAAAAAAAAGGTTCCCCACCCCTGATTTACTATGACACTCATAAAGATCAGGAAATCACAGTCTTGATAGTTAGAGTCACCTGTTCAAAATTTTTAAAAAAAGTGTCATTGAAATTAAGATTTGAACTCAGGACGCATGATTCCCAAATTAGTGTTATTTGTACTATGCCATGGTGTGTGTGTCTGTGTGTGTGTGTACAATTTTGAGGGAAAACCTTTCAGTCCCTGTTGCAAAGCATGATCAGAAACTTTTTATTTATTAATTTAAAAAATGAAACAGCATTTTCATCATGTTTTTCTCTACAAAAAATTGTAAGTTGCTGCTTCCAGCCCAGCTAAAGAAAGGATACAGAGTAAATGGATCTCAATCTCTTTGGGATGGAAGCTGAGGAAGGGAGGGAAGAGGAAGGAGAAAAAAGTCCAACTCAAGGTTAAATTTGATTCTTAAAAAAAACAACAACAACAACAACAACAACAACAAAACCTGGGAATCCAGAAGTAAGAGGAGAGGAGCTAAAGTATCCCAGGTACAAGGGACAGTCAATGAAAAGTCTTGGGGAGTGCAGGAGGTATGTGCTAAACAAGGAACCAAAAATAGGTCAGAGTTGTTGGATCATAGAGTCCCTGAAAGAAAACAAAGCATTCAGAGAGACTTATCTCCTAGCACTGGGATCCATCTCCAGCAGTGGGCTCATGTTGCCCCCAAGGTCTCTAGCTCTCCTTCACAAAAGGAGTGTTTTGGGGTCTTCCTCTGCTGCTCCCTCTGTGTCCTTCAGATATCCTCTGTAGTACTTGCCAGTAAAATCAGAATTACTAATTACAGATCTTGTGAGTTGTGTCCATATTTAGCCTCAATAGAGAATAAACTCCTTGAGGGCAGAGATCTTGCCATTTTAAGATTTTTGTGGCCCTAGTGTCAAGCCCGGGGCCTTATATATGCTGGATAAACGTTGGTTAAATTAAATAGAATTATTGAAAGACTCTTTTTACAAACCAACTGGAGCTGGGGTTTTCAATCAGCTCCTAGCTGACAATTGGCAGCAAAGCAGAGCCGTGTCTCTGGTAATTGCTGTATGGTGGATATCTTCTCTTTCTCCCCCCTCACAGAAAATGCTTTCATGTCCCTGCTGGAGGTGTGTGATGCTGCTTGTTGCCAGACATCCAGAGGTAGAAGGAATGTCCACAGTCAAGTTTAATGACCACCTGTCTCTCGAGGAGACAGTTTGAAGTGGCTAGTGTGAGGCCGGTGATTCTGAGAGGGGAAATTGAAGGCAGCAAGAAGTGTATTAATGCTGAGAAGTTTGGTCATTATCCCTTGGGACCATGGGATGCTGTCACCAATTAGCATCCAGGTAAAAACCAGGGTATTTTCCCTAGGTGGCTTGTCCTGAGTCCAAAAGCTGAACATGTTAAGGACAGGAGGTAGGGGTGGGGAAGACGACCCTTGTCCTTTGCTCCCTCTTCTCCACTGTCCCTGTACTTTGGATTCATTTGCAACTAATATTTCTGAGAATAGAGAGGAAAACACCGCTGAATTGGACTATATGGTCTGAGGCTCCTGCAACTGCTATATTCTATAATTCTCTAATTAATAGTATGCAATTCTTAATCTAGAGTATATAAACTGAAATATATATTATACACACATATGTCTTATGATTTATCTATACATACACACATAAACACATATATATGTGTGTATATAGGATTATATATATATATATATAGGAATATAGATACAGGAATATATATATGAATATATATTCTTAAATCTATCTTTCTATCATTCATTAGTATGTAGTTATAAAAGTATGCATATACATATATGTATATATACAAACATGTATATGTGTGTGTTTTATTGTTGTTCAGTTGTTTCAACTCTTTTTTTTAAAGAGTGTTTTTTTTTTATTCCACTTAGGCTTTCTTGGCATAAATACTGGAGTGGGTTTGCTATTTCCTTCTCCAACTCATTTTATAAAGATGGAAACTGAGGCAAACAGAAATAAGTAACTTGCCTAGAATCATACAGATAGTGAATGTCTGAGGCTTGATTTCAACTTAGGGAGATAAATCTTCTTGACTCTAGGCTTGACATTCTATTCACTGCACTACATAGCTGCTCCTCTTTAAATATGTATAGGAACAAGTATATTATAGATGTATAAACATATATAATAGATAGAAAGAAAAGAAGGAAGGAAGGAAGGAAGGCAGGCAGGCAGGCAGGCAGGAAGGAAGGAAGGAAGGAAGGAAGGAAGGAAGGAAGGAAAAGAAAGAAATAAAGAAAGAAAGAAAGGAAGGAAGGAAGGAAGGAAGGAAGGAAGGAAGGAAGGAAGGAAGGAAGGAAGGGAGAGAGGAAAGGAGGAAGGCAGGCAGGCAGGAAGAAACAAAGAAAAGAAGAAAGATAAATAGAAAGATAGATAATTGTACTTCAGTGTGATGGGCTTCCTTTGTCATCCTGTGTATTTTACACTATCCATTTAAAAAAATTATTCAGAGATGAGATCCACAGGCTTCATCAGATAGTTAAAGGAGCCTATGGTCCAAAGAAGGTCAGGATGACATATTCTAAAGGAAAAGAAGTTGGCCAACCTCAAAACAAAAGTGAAATATGGATTAGCAAAGCCAGTTCTCAGGAGACTGTCCCATTTCCCTGCAGTACTTTGAGTACCCAGTAATTCCTCCGGTATCTTGCCAGCCATAAAGAAAAGTTGCCATTAGCCTTCGAAGGTGATGCTCCCTCCTGTTAGGCTTTGTGATCTGCATGGCCAAGCAGGTCAAATGCTTGGAGAATGGAGAAAACTGAGACATTATTGATGAAGAACAAAGGACATTGCCTTGACAATTAGGAGATGTGGGCAGAAGAAGAAACATGAAAGGAATCAAGAGAAAAACAGGTCAGAGTTAGATAGCCTGGAGTCAAACCCTGGCCCTTCCATTCACTGTTAGGTAATCTTGAACAAATTTAATTCATCTTCATGGATCTCAGTTTCCTCATTTGTAAAGTGAGAAAACTTGAGTTTGGGGACCTAGACAGTACTCTGAACCTGAAACCAAAAAGACTTGACTTCAAATCCTGCTTCAGATCCTAGTGCAATTTCCTTAGGAAAATTACAACTTTTCTCAATCTGAGTTTCCTTTTATGTAAAATTGGGATAAACAGCATCTATCTGCCAAGATTTTTATGAAGCTCAAATGTGATAATATATGTTAAATTAGTATACAAACTTTGTAAACATTAAAATGTTATATAAATGTTTTATGGCTAATATCCTCTTTCTTTTTCTTTCTTCTTTTTTCCCTTTCTTATTCTTTCTTGTCTCTCTCCAAATTGAGAGGCAAGAAGGAAAGTAGCAATAGGAAAAACTGATAGAAAATCTTCCAGTTTGACTCGGTTGTGATATTATTAATCTTATTATTATAAATATTAAAAATTACTTTGTGACAGTCATCATGCTAAGAATTGGGAATATAATGAAAAAATTAATGGCAGCTCCTCTTCTCAGCAAGCTCATAGTCTGGTGGAGTAGACAACATTCCAATACTATATACAAACAAATAATCTACAGGATAAATTGATAATAGCCAAAGTTAGAATGGAGAAGGGTTGAGAAAGGCTTCCCGTAGAAGGAATTATTTTCACTGAGACCTGAGGGAGTTGGGGAGCCAGAAAATGGCAATGAACATTCTGGGGGAACATTCTGGGCTGGGGAAAAGAATTGAAAATGCCTGGAATTGAGAGATGAAACATCTTGGGGAAAAGAATGACTAGGAAGCCAATGTCACTGAATGGCAGAGTATATGGGACTAGGGGAGAGCTTTAAGTTAAAAAGAGTGGAAAGAGGTAGGTTACAAAGAGCTTTGAATATCAGAAAATTGTATTTTTGATTCTGAAAATGATAGGGAACTATTGGAGGGAGTAGGTAATAGTGGTATTATCATGGTCAGAGCTATGAATAGTATTTGAAAGGGAAAGTGTGGGAAATAAACCCAGAAAGTCAATTAGTTTAGAGCCTTGAATGTCAGAATCAGAATCTTCAACTTTTACAGTAGTCCTCAGAGTAATGAATTACTTCACAAAGTGTGCTCTTTGTACCCTTGTTTCATGCTAACATCCTGATGCATTCAGATTTTTCTTCCTGTCGTGTTCTAAGGGTATTTTTAAATCTCTGCATGTCTTTTATCTGGAGAGCAGCCCTTCTCTAGGAGAAAGCTCTTTGCATGATAAAGCAGATTGGCAATTAACAAGCATAGAGGTCTTTGGGGGTAAATATAAATTGAATCCCGGAACTGTGCTTTCTCTGAACATTTCAGAAACCAAGTCTTATTCATTCAATCCTTCAACAGAGTTTGTGGAAGAGTATACAGGCCTCCTAACTGCTCAGCTGCTCTTTCCTAATGCTTTTCAAAATGAAGGAAAAAAAATACATCAAAAACATTTTTTTTATTTACATGAACAAAACCACTTGGATGCCAAGTTCTTGTTGCATCTTTTGCAAACCTGCTTGAGAATCTACCCCTCCTCCATATCCCCCACTCCAAATCCAAACATCCCTCAACTGATTTTAATGAGAATTTTGTTGCTTTCATAAATATAAAAATAACAGCATTAAATTGTGAGCATTAAGAATCAGGGGCAGTGGGAAAATTTCACTGAGGAATGAAATGCTGAGGAGAGTCTCATCTTCTGGTTTTAGGCAATTCACCAGATAACTGTGGCTTTTATTATGCTTTTTATGAAACTCAGTTTTTGTTTGTTTAGTCTGGCATTCAAGGCTTCCATACTGGTTCCAACCTCCCTCTATAGCCCTATTTTACATATTCCAACTAAATTGGACAATGCCCTATTATCTAGTCTTCCTTCCCTTCCCT
>JAJPUD010000532.1:23095-63639 GCA_023553655.1 Myrmecobius fasciatus | reverse complement strand
GGGAGGGAAGAAGGGGGAGAGAGAGACAGAGAGGGAAAGAAAAGAGAGAGAAAGAAAGAGAAAGAGAGAAAGAGAGAGAGAAGAGAGAGGGAGAGAGAAAAAAGGAGGAAGGGAGGGAGGGAAGGAGAGAGGAAGGGAGGGAGGATGAGAGGAAGGGAGAGGAAAGGATGGGTCAGGCTGGCTCGGGGCCCCCGGATCTTGCAGGGATGCTATGGCCTCTTCACCAAAACAAGACAATGCCTTATCTGTTTCATGTCGATGTGGTTGTCATTAGGTAGCCGGGAAGATTTCAAACAGATAAACTCCCCTTTGGGATGCCAGAACGCCTTAGCAGACAATTTTAGGCCTCGATTTGATTGATAAATCCTTTGTGACAAGAGAGGATGAAAGAGGCCCCTGGTTTGGAACATATAAATAGGAAATTAGCTGGCAAAGTTGTCAAAGATAATTAACTCTCTGATTCTGCGGGTCTATTCAGGTTGACATCCTGAAATTATTTAGAAATGCACATGTCAACGCTCTGACAGAATTTGGGGCTGATCAGATAAACAGTTTCAGGAGATGCTTGATCGGGAGAGGATGTAAAAGCTTAGCTGGTGTTTTATCAGTGTGTACCCCTTCCCTCTGAGAGCACAGATATCAGTTTGGGTGAGTTTGCAAAGTGGTGATGGTGGCAATGGGGGCAGGGGTTGCTTTTGGTAGGTAAAGAGACAAAGGCCCAGCTAATTCTCAAAAAGTCCCTTTTCCTTCATCTTCCTAGTAATTGAAACTAATAACATTCTCAATTCACAGTAACAGAATCTCAGAATTTCCAGGACCCCAGGGGCCCTCCAGTTCAGTCCATACCTTCTGGAGCTCACCTCCTCTGTTTCCACGTTTCTCTCTTCCCTGTCCCAATCAGAAGCTATAACCATGAAGGACCAGAGGCTTCTGCATTCTGCAGCTAGTTCAGAAGGGGCCCATTCTCCTTCCTCAGTCCTATCCTGCAGGTCCCAGCCAGCCTTGGCAAGGTAAGCGGAATGCAGTGTGGGAAATGGAGGAGCCTCTGTTCCATATTCTGTAATGGCTTTGAGTAAATCATATGGCCTGACATGCTATTAAAAGAGAAGAGAGCTTTTTGGAACTGGAGTCCTGTTATCCAACTTAGTCCATTGAAAAGCTGGCCTGGTTAAAACCAAAAGGTTTTAAGTGAAGCCCTATAGAAAGAGCCTTCCTGTATCACAGAATCAGGATGTTCCAGCTGAAAGGGACCTGAACAGAAAGAACATGGGATGCCAGAGCTGAGATGGAGCTCAGGATGTAGAGCATAGAACATCAGAATTCGAATGGAAGTTAGAGTATCTGAGAGAGGGAAAATGGTGAAAACAGTGAGTGATTAGTGTCTAGCCATTAGAAAAGGATTCTCCACATGTTTTGAACAGATCCTTTCTTCCTGACACTGAAGTCAATCAGTTAACAAGAATAATCAAACAATTGATTGAGGATATCTTATATTTATTTATTTTTATTATTACCTTAATTAATAAATTAGTAATTTTATTCATACATTAATGAATGCATGTGGATTGTTGATTGATTTTAGTATAACAACTGTTCTCTTTTGAAACTGGACTCTGCTCAAATATCTTTCATTGATTTCTGATCAGAAAATTCATAATGGAAATTATTATGGTAATGATGAAGAAAAAAGGTCAATGTCACGTCCCAGATTATTTGGAGAAACTGTAGATTCTACCAGACTCTCCTAGAATGTAAAAGAAAAGGCAATGCAGCAAAATACCTGTTCATGTGATTTTTGCAAAATCTCTTGAACATATCCTCTTATCTCCTCTGAAACATCCATCACCCTGGTCAACGTCTTCAGGTCTTTACACCTGGCCTAATGCAATAGCCTGCTGGTGGGGCTGTCTGCTCCAGTTCAATCTCCATTCATCCCCCAAAGTTCCTAATACACAGGAGGTCCAACCATGAATTCTTCAGTCTAGTTATCCTGGCCTCCAAAATGTGCTCAGAACAAAATACTCCATCTCACCCCTTTGAGAATTTTCTCTGGTATTCCCCACTTCCTAGAATGCTCCCCCTCCTTATTTCTACCTCATTCTTTTCTGGCTTCCTTCAAGTTCCTGCTAAAATTCCACCTTCTCAGTCCCTCTTCATGCTAATACCTTCCTCATGTTAATCATTGTCAATTTATCCTGCATATAGCTTGCTTGTACATATTTGTTTACTTGCTTTCTCTCCTATTAGACTGAGCTTTTTTGGAAGGAAAAGACTATTTTGTTTTACTTTGTATCTTCAGGTGCTTAATAAATGATTATTGAGTAACTGACTTGTGACTTCGCAGATCTTGGTCTAAATGGCCATTGAGAGTCTAGATCTATAAATCCATGATCTCTATCTTCTGCTCAAAAATTTCTCATGGTTTCCTACTGCCTACTGAACAAAGTTTAAGCTAGTTTGCCTTGCATTGAAGGTCTTCCCCAATCTGGCTCTATTCTCCCTTCCTAGCTTTATCTCATGTTGTATTTTCCAAGGACAACTAAGTGAACCAGTGAATAGAGCTCTAAATTAAGGCTTAAAGTCAGGAAGACTCATCTTTCTGAATTCAAATCTGGCTCCGACTCTGGGCAAGTTAAACTCTTTACCTCAGTTTCCTTATCTGTCAAATGATCTAGAAAAGAAAATGGCAAACTATCTTAATATCTTTTTAAGAATACCTCAAATGGGGTCACAAAGTGTCAGATATAACTGAAATAATGAACAAGAATACTTTTCAAACTATAATCTAGCTTGTAGATCATCCCATTCCCATCCTTTTAGACTTCCTCTCCTTGTATACCTATTGAATCTCTACCTGTAACTCCAATGCTATCTCCTCCAAGAAGCTATCTCTGAGCTTTCACTTGATAACCAGCTTTAGATAGTGAATGAAACAGCACAACTGATGTTTAAGAAATAATCATTGAATAAGAAGACAATTAAACAACAAATAAATGAGGATGCTAAATTTGAAGGAGCTCAGTCATGGACAAAGCTTGTATTGCCCCAGAATCCACTAAATTCCAATTGCACCCAAACAAAGACTCTAGGGTATGGGGTGGATCTCCATGATGATGTTAGGGAAATATATAATGGACAGGATTTGATCTATATACCTGGGAGTATACTCTTCAAACAAGCCATAGAGATAAGAAATTGGAGGGCAAAATGGATTAAGTACTGAACTTGAGACAGGAAAACCTGAGTTTGAATCCTAACTCTAAAATGTTAATTGGGATGAGCACAGATACTCCAATAGACACCTTCCCCATACTCAGACACTTCCTATCTGTGAGACCCTCAAGACAAGCAGGCAAATTAAGTCAAGACCTTTAAGTGGGCAAATCACTTAATCTCTCTAAGTCTAGTTTACTCATCTATAAAATGAGAATAATTATACCAACTACCTTCTGGGGCTACTGTAAGGCTACTGTATTTAGGATAACATATAAAGTGTTTTTTAAATCTAACTAAAAACTATCTATTAATATTTTCATATTTATGAATCCAAATTTTTATAGTAACATTTTCTAGCTTCAGCAGTCCTGACTACATGCATGACCAGTTCAAATATCTGAAAGTTCTTAGCAATTAAATTAGTCTCACTGATTGTATGTGTGGATGTGGTTAAAATCATCTTTTATTCCCTGGGGAGATGATAATAATAATCATTGTATATAAACTCTTTATCTTCAAAGAGATAGAATTCCATTTCTTTTTTCTCTCTAGTGGGTATTACACTATTTTTGTTTAAGAAATCTTAACCTTTTAAGGAAAAAATAAATCTATGTGGATACTGACGAGATAGAGGACAATATGGTTCTAGGCCTGTCTTAGCCACTAAATTTCTGTGATCTTGGGTTAGTTCTTTTATTCTCTCTATCTTGTACAATGAGACTCAAAAAATAAGGCTATGGAGGGAGGCAGTTAGATGGTAAAAGCAGATAGGATATTGGAGTTGAGTCAGAAACAATGAATTAAAATACTTCTAAAATATTAAGTGATACTCAAATAAGCACAAATATCTGGATATTCAAATGGAGGCTTTCCTCTCTCCAACCTCAGATACTTCCTAGCTTTGTAACTCAAGATAAATTACTTAAATTTTCTATCTCAATTTTCTCATCTATAAAATGGGAATAAATCACACATTCTGGGGTTGATATGAAGATTATGTCATCTAAGGAAGTTAAACCTCCTTAAGAAGCTAAGTGTCTCTAAAGGCCTTTCTAGTTCCAGGATATTCTATAGGTATAAATTTTCCCCAAATGTAGAGGGTCAGTTCAAATGATGCTTAGTTGGGATTTGATGATCTTTTATAAAACTGAATCAATTTAAGTATAATTTGCTTATGGTTTTTGCAGGTATTGCTGACTGCTTGTTTTGTTTATTCAAAACGAACTACACAGCTCTGTAGTCATGTTACCCTACTGGAAGCAAAATTCTTGAGAAGGGGAATATTAGTAAAAACAGTTACTAGGGGCAGCTAGGTAGCCAGTGGATGGAGCACCAGCCCTGAAGTCAGGAGGACCTGAGTTCAAATCTGATCTCAGACACTTAACATTCCCTAGCTGTGTGACCTTGGGCAGGTCACTTAACCACAATTGCCTCAGCAAAAAAAAAAAAAAAACCAAAAACCAAAAAACAAAAAAACAGTTACTGATTAGTGTCTTCATAAACTAGCAATCTTACATTCTGATTTCATCCTTTACTCAAAACTAGACAGATAGACAGATAAAAAGTGATTTTTCTGCTCTGACAACAGCCCTTCTTGAGAGTTGAATTTATTGGAAACATTTTCCCCTTTCTTACTAATGTTCATTTTGCTGGATTGATGGACAAGCTGACCCTGGGTACAGATTTTTTTTTTGCCAGGAAGTCTCCTCAGTTTTATCTGTGTGTATTTATGTGTCTATGATGTATTATCTGCATATCATATTGTTTGTGTATATATGTATACGTGCATGTGTATTGTATGTGTGCAAGTATGTGCAAGTGCTATGAGTGCTTGCATGTGTGCATGTGTGTGTTGCCTCCAATGGAGGGAATCTCTTTAAAGAGCACAGGGAGGGATAGTTGACCCTTCAGCCCCACCACATCATTCTGCCCACATGGTCTAAGTG
This sequence comes from Myrmecobius fasciatus, assembly GCA_023553655.1. NCBI lineage: Eukaryota > Metazoa > Chordata > Mammalia > Dasyuromorphia > Myrmecobiidae > Myrmecobius > Myrmecobius fasciatus. The sequence continues at coordinate 58,477 of JAJPUD010000532.1, read as the reverse complement.
TTTTCCATTATCACTTAATTCTTTAGCTTAATCCCTTTATTGCCATTTGGGACAGAACTGTTACTCCAAGTTAAGTCAGGGGAGCTCAGAAACAGCAGTCACCACCTTCAGAGGGCACCGACATCTTTCCCACTTTGAGTCTTTGTATACACTAGCGGCAACTGCCTTAACCCAGAAAGATCCCAGACCTCTGGAGCTGAGCAATTTAAAGAGCAAAGGGAAAAATAGATTCTGTTTGGAAGGTTTTGTCACAGAGTTCTGGGTCACAAGGGAATCTGGTTACTTGGGTGACTTCTGCTGGGTTTCTATGTGCATAAGTTCATTTTTTGGAGAGTTATGAGTACCCCTGGAGAAATTTCATTTATCAGTTTGAATTAAGCCTTTGGATGAGGGGAGAGGGGGAATAAATGTTTATTTAATGACTGTTATGGATTAGGCATCCTATTAAGCCTTTTAGGAATATCTCATTTGATCCTCAGTGATAACTCTGGGAGGTAAGTGGTATGAAGACTCCTATTTTACAGCTGGGGAAACTGAGGCAGTGACTAACTAACTTGCCCAGGATCATATAGCTAATGTCCGAGGTTAAATTTGTACTCAGGTCTTCCTAACTCTTGGCTCAGTGCTTTATAAATCGTGCCACCTGTATCAAAATAATATACAATAATAGCTACCATTTATATAGTGTTTTTTATATGCCAAGTTCTTAATTAATTACATCAAATATATGAGTATATCTAAGGATGTGCTGGTGATGACTCTGGGTCCCAAGGTCAGTGATAGATGTGGGCCTGACCACTGCGCTTTGATCTCTTATATCTATGATGGAGGTTGTGGGATGCTAGAAGTTATAGATTGTAGGAAACTTCAATTAAGAGATAAAAGAAACTTTAGAAATCATTTCTTCTGTTATCATAGTTGTTTATTTGTCCTTCATTCCCAAAATGACTATGATGCCAGAGAGGAGTTGCCAGGACATGCAAGTGCATTGGATTTAAATAAGGAAGGGCTGTGCAAGGTCACCTACCTCAGTTTCCCCTCCAGAGCCATCTGGGTCCAGTGGCCAGATATAGATGAAGACAACTGGAATTTCTAGAGATGGCTCTGGACGCAGCGGAAGGCCCAGGTCTCAGTTTGACTGAGACAACAACTAAACAGTCAGTAAGGCTAAGTAAGAAAGCTATGAGGCAATGACCTTTTTTTACCTAGTCAAAAAAGGATAAATAAATGATTGGGTCACAAAAGATTCAAGACCAAACCTACTTGGTCTTTGTTTTAGCCTAGATTGCCAAGCCATATTATTGAAGTAGCAATTGATGTTTTGGTCAGAGAAAGTCTTCCCCTCCTAGACTGATTCCTATTAACTGATGCTTTATTTTCTAGTTAAAGAAAGTGACTCTCACAGACCTTGGGTGACTTATTCAAGGTCACATATAGTAAGTGACAAAGGTGGGGTTTGAAATGACATCCTCATTCTCCAGACTCAGCATTCTTCCCTGTACATGGGCTATGGGATCCTTATACAAATTATATTTAGGGCCCGAGAGTTGGCTGCTGACTAATTGCAAAAAGTTGATGATAGATACCTCTATCTAAAAAGCTAAAACCTGACATCATTAAGGTCTCCTTCATACTGTGTAACAATCTCCAAACAATCTCATTTGGGCTCCGATTGCGTCAAACCGAAAGCCTCATGGAAAGAGTATTTGAGGTGAAATGAGGAGTTCTGGTTTTCAAGCTGACTACTTATATGACTTGGCAATAAACAATTTCCTTAAACTTTCATTTCTTCATCTGTAAAATGGGCATAATATCTGTGCTACTGACCTCTCAGAATGTTTGTGAAGAGAGTGCTTTGCAAACAGTCCAGCATTATAGAAATATTATTGCACCACGGACAATTGGTTGGTTTCCCCTTTGAAGGAGCCACAACTGAGGTTGCATGATGGCATGGACACAGAGTTCTGCCTGCTTTTTACCCCTCATCATCCTAGACTGTGTTCTGGAAACATCCCCAGGCCCAAGCAACTCTAGGAAGGACTCCTTTAAGGATTTAGTTTATCTCCTTCTAAGAACTATTAACTCTTTGGTTTGTTGCCCCCAGGCCCTTTTTAACAGGTCTGCAAAGTGCCCTGGAGAGGGAGAGGGAGCAAAGGAGAGTGTGGGATTTGGCACTGATTTCCAACTCCCAGACCTGCACCTCTCAACTTCCATAAATCAGCAGATTTGGGGGAAGCTGGGAGGAGAAGAGAAAGAAGGAGAGGAGAGAGCACTGTATGAATTTTACACCTGATTCACAATGAAATCTGGGGCCAGGTTTCCAGAGTGCTTATTTCTACAGAAAGCTGAGAAAGCAGAAAAGCAGCCTGGCATTAGTGGGGAAGAGAGATTCACACATTTAAAAAGAGATGGCAGGGTTGGAAATGAATGTTTACTTGCAATCTCCATTTTTAATAATAATATAAAAAAGGCTGTGGGATGTCTTTGAGAGCCCCACACCAAGCCTGGAGGAGCCCTAATGAATTTCCCTTCATAGGGAAAAAGCTCTTTCTTTTTCATAAAAATGACAGAGAAAATATTTAGGGCTACATATCTTTAGCCAGAATGTCTGTACTGGAGTGGGTGTCACTTTAATAGGGCCATTAGAAAGAGGTGACTGTTTTCTTCCTCCTAGGAACCCCTTTCTCTATGCATCTTTCCACCCCCAGCCAATGCATCTGTCTGTTTGATTAGATTGTCTGGAAACCAGGGTTCCCATCTTCCCTTTGGCACCAATTAAATCCACTTCACCATTTGGGGAAGCTATTTATCCTTCCTTCTTGGCCATGTCAATATGGGGGCATTTTAAAAATATGTGCCATCTGCTTCTGTCACCAACAGTCCTCCGGTGCTCATTTGCATGGTAGCAAAGATGTATGTATATATATACATGTAATATACATATGCATATATATGTGTGCGCATATCTTTCTATAGACAATACATAGATAGATAGATAGACAGACAGACAGACAGATAGCTAGAAAGATAGATAGATAGATGGTTGGATGGAGAGATATAGAGACAAAGAATGAGTGAGACTAAGAATCAGAGAGATTTTAATCCCAGATCACCTTGGGACCCAGATCAAGGATTTTCAGAGCTAAAACAAACTTTAGAGGCTATGATAGTGAGGTAGGTGATGATTAGACTATATCAGGCAGTGTTCTATTCTTTTGAAGAGTGAATATTTTGGGAATGACATTGACTGGCAAGCTATGATTCTAGAGAAGAGTGCCAAGAAAGGAATCAATCTTGAAGTCTTGTCATGTGAAAATCAATTGAAAGAATTGGAGATATCTCCCTTGAGAGCAGAGTCTGCTCGGTAGCAGAGTGGATAGTTTGCTAGACTTTGAGCCAGGAAGACTTGCATTCAAATTCTGCCTCAAATTTTTATTAGCTGTGTAAATCAGGGCAAGTTACTTAACCTTGGAGTCTCAGTTTCCTGTTCTGTAAAATGGAGATAATGATAGTACCTGCCTTGCAAGTTCCTGGGAAGATTAAATGAGATAATATTTGTAAAGGGCTTTGTAGACTTTAAAGGGATATATAAGTGTCAGTTAAGATGATGAAGTTGATGAATGAAGACTTGGAAGGGACATGATAACTGTCTTCAAGCTTTGGAAGAAAGACCCAACCTGTTCAACTTGACTCCAACAATCAAGGGTAAGAACAATTGGTGGACTTTACAGAAAGGCAGATGTAGATTCCAGAGAAGAAAAAAGATACACAACAATTAGAACCATTCAAAAGTAAAATAAAATATTACACTAGGTAGTGAGTTTCCTGTCACTAGAGGTATTAAATTGAAGACTGAATAAACTCTTAACTCTTGGGGATTTTTGTAGATAGAGTCTTGGTCAGGTGGTGTTTAGTTCAGATGCTCTCAAGTCCCTTTTATTCTTCTGGTTCTGTGATTCCATCTCTAGTTCATATTCTTAATCATGTATGTGACAATATAAAGTCTTACAAAATGGATAAAATTTTTCAAGTCTTCATGATAACCATGGTCTTGGACCCAGATGTGCCCTAATTCCTAAGCTATTTTTCTTTACATTGTTTCATAATAACTAAGCCTCCAAAGGTAGGGGTTGGGATGAAGGACAGGATCAAGGCAACACTAACTTTTAAGGTCTCCTTGAAGAATGTTGGAAATTGGAAGAGGGAGGGCAGCAAGAGGTACTAATGTATGTATTGAAGCAAGTGACCCAGGGTAAGCAGGAAGTCAAAGATTCTTTTTCAGAAGATGCTTTTACCCCATTCTCAAAATCTCTCCCATCTTTCCATCTCTTAACTGTTCAGTCTTCAGCTTCTACCTAGAGCTGAAGAAGAGTTCCTGGCCATTGGCTGGCCCTGCTCAGGAAGTGAGGCAACTCTACAATCTTATTTCTTTACTTCTATAATTTCAGAACCAAACTGACTCAAAAAAACTTGCTCTTTTTAAGCTGTTTCAGAAAACAGAGTAAATTATCCAGAGTAAAATTCAAGGGAAAGGCCTATCTTGTGATTACAGGCTTTTAAGAAGAACAGGCAAGTAGATACATGGAAATAGGAAAGCAATTCTAGGGAATTAAAGTGGCTATATCCCTCTGGCCTAATTATTCCTCCCTTCTACTCTTCTTCTTCCCCTCCAGACTCATTCACAGGTTAGGAGCCAAAGGTCTGTGGAGCTACATTGTTAGAGACTTTGCTGATGACCCTCAACTAGTGTATTTACCTTTACTGGTCATCTGGTGACCTCAATTATCTCAAAGGAAAGACATTTACAGAGACAGTACTGTTATGAAAACAGTTACACAAAATTTGCTATATAAATCTGGCATGTGCTTTAACAAAAATATACATAGAGTGCCAGAGTAGAAAGGTAAACAATTAGGGAATACATGTGGTCAAGTCAACTTATTCTGATATTTCAAGGCCCCTCTATATGTTTCATCTGCTCCAGGAGTCCTTAGGCTGGTCTCTGCTGGTAATGTTCTACTCTGCTTCTGATCTGGCTTCTGCCTCTACTATTGCAAGAGACAAACAGATAGAGAAGGAGGAGGAAGAGGAGGAGGAGGAAGCAGAGGGAAGGGGGGATGAAGGAAAGAGGGAAGAGAGGAAGCAGGGGAGGAAGAAGGAAGGAAGGGAGGGAGGGAAGGAGAGAGAAAAAGACTTGATATCTCTCTCACTTAGACTTTCCAGGCTAGGGACTATTCATACATAGACCTGATCTCATTTATTGGCAAAGAAGCTTTGACTTGCTCCTTTTCCTATTTAGGCCAGTTTTCACTCCCTTAGGCAACCTAGTGACTCTTTTTTATCTCCTGCGGGATTGGAGTGGGTCACCATTAATGCATTTATGCTCATATACTTAGTTCACTGAAGCTCAGAACTCCAGAGTTCAAGGTATCCATCAGTTTCAGGGTCCCTGGAAGCTAGGATTAGAGACATGTACCCTCATCCCCAGCCTTGCTCCTATCTTTCTATTGAATTGATTCTATACAAAATGATCAGTAATTTCTTAAGTGTATATAGGAAGGGGTATACTTCCTTCCATCCACTAAATGTTAACATTTCTCTCGCTTCTGAATTTGCTCTTTTCTTCTCTCTCTGTGTTCTCTCTCTTGGTGCTGTGATTGAATACTCTGGCTTCAGTGACTAAGTATGAGAATGGTTCCCAAATTTCTATTTCCAGCTGTGGTCTATCTACCAACCACCTGTCTTGTGTTTCCCAGCATCCTCTGGGCATGTCTACCGGGATGTCCTTCTGGCACTTTGAAGGAGATGACATTCATTGGATGTGTAAGTCCTGCTCTCTCTGTTAAGAAACCAGTCATGTTATATTATCTCCTACAGAGAGAAAAAGAAATATCACAAGGCAGTAAAGGTGGCCTGCCTAATGAGAGGTTCAGATAAGTATTGCCTTAGCAGATCAGGGGAAGGAGACATCCCTGAGAGCTCTCACATAAACTTAAGCCCAGTCTCTGGTGCATTCTAACTATATGACCATGGGCAACCCATCTAGTGCCCCTGGGCAACTTATTAAGACTATAAGTTACAAATGACTTGTCAATTTGCATTGGTGGAGGAAGTTTACCTACTAGGAGTTGCCTACAACAAGGAAATAATGGATCTCTGTGTAAGGTCTACGGCAGAATTTGAAGTCAGTTCTTCCTGACTCCAAGTTTAGAGCTCTAACCACTGTACCACTTAGTTGTCTTTCTCTAGTAGACTGTTAACTCCTTGATGGTGGAAATTATTTTGTTTTCTTTTATTTTCTCTCCAAACTTAACACAGTACCTGGCTCAGAGTAAGTGTTTAATAAATGTTTTATTGATTCATTATTTGATTCATTGATTTACTGAACTGGCAGATACAATATTTGATTTAGGGACTTCTAGTTCCAAATCCTATGTCCTTTCAACTATTCCATGTTTCCTTTTACAACAACAGACAAATGTCTATGCATTTTTTTTTCAATTCAACCCAATTTCCCCAGTAGAAACGGTGAGGTCAGTGGCCTTTCTTGTTTCAGCAACAGTTTACAATTTGGTCAATTTTCTCTACTCCATCCCACTCCTACATTTGACTCAAGAGATTCTGTCCTATTTTGTGCAGTATGCTTTCCTATCTCCACTATACTTGGGGTGACATTCATTTGTTCTTTTGGGCATCCTACCTAAGACAGAGCCCTCAACATTATTTCATGATTGTGACCTCAAATCCTTGTGCCCCAAACTTGTACTGTTGATTCAGACCCACTAATTCTCATCAATGGAAATTCACTGGGCTCTAATCAGGTTATTCAGTCCTCCTCTTTGACTCTGTGCGGGGCCAAGCTTTAAAAGATCTAAGCCAACAAAATGGAAAAAAAATCTAAAACCCTGTGGGGCTCACATAGTGAGTCAGAGAGCAAGGGATTATTGCTGGCACTGCATTCAAAACAATCCCTGCCTTTGAAAGGCTAGAGCTTGACAGCTCTGCATCAGGACAAAATGAGGAAGCAATGAGATCCAGATACTCATCCCTTTTTGTTCCAGTATGATGGTGGCTGCTTCAGACAGAACTGGGAGAGAAATAAATGACAAGAGAACAGTAGCACACACACACACACACACACACACACACATACATACACATACATACACACATGAAAAATCATGAGTGAGAATATGGGCTGGGGTGGAAAAGTGTTTAAGGACTTGGTCTGGTTGGAAACAATGGATAGAATGAAAGTAAGGAGGGGGAGAACAAAAGGAACTTCAGAAAAATGGAACAAGAAAAAGAAATGGAGCAGAGAGAGAGCAATGCTGGTTAGGGGATGGGTTAACTTACTATCTGACAAGCACAGGGGTAGAACTGAGTTCCAGAAATCTGGACAGTGTTTTTTCCCCTGGGGAGGAAGGAGTGATTGAGATGAAGTCATCAGATCATAGAATGTTAGAGGAAGAGGTTTCCTTAAAGACCATAAGGTGCCACCTCCTTGTTGAGGGAAATGAGACCTCAAAATGATTAATTACTTATCTGGTGACCTGAGTTGAAGATGGAGTCCAGACCTTCTGACTTTGTTTACAAATCTGGGTCTTCTGAGTCCAAATCTAGGACTCTTTCCAAAAATCCCTGGGTTGTAGGAAGGGAAAGGTGAAGGAAGAGAAATAAAGGTAGTAATTACACTAGCATCAGTGAGAAACAGTATGAAGCAGACTACTGAATTTAACTGAAGGTATACTTGTATCATCTTTGGTAACTGTAGCTTGTCCATACCCTCTTCAGCCTCTTACCTCCTCTCGGCTAACCTTATCATTGCCTCTCGTATATAAGAAGAAAGAAAATAAACATTTATAAAGCATCTTCTAGGTGCCAGATGCTGTTCTAAGTGCTTTGAAAATATCTCATTGGATTCTTGCAACGACCTCAGGAGGTTTTACATTTTACAGTTGAGAAAACTGAAGCAGGGATTAAGTAAATTGTCCAGTGGCACATAATTAGTGATTGACTCTGCCAGTTCAGTCAATCAACTTAGATCTTCCAGATGCTAAGCCCAATGCTCTAGCTACTATACCACCTGGCCACTTATGCTGTTATAGTAACCCCTGGCTGGTGGTCCCTCACCTGCATTCTCTTCTCTAATCAGATTGCACAGATCGTCTTAAATACTGCCTTTATCATGTTTTTTTCCACTTACAAGTGTTAGGTTGTGGTTAGCCTGAGGACATCAACCCTTTCTTGCTCATCTCAGTATCTCTCCCAGAGCCTAGTATAATCCTTCCAACAGTAGGCACATGACAGGTATTTATTTCTTAAACTTATGAAGTCATTCCATTACTAAGCTACCTTCAGAGTCTGGACAGTTTATTGGATAGAGCTTTAGACTTGCCCTCCGGAAGAGTTCTAAACCTTGTCATTTGTACATACCAACCTCAGTTTCCTCATCTGTAAAATTTTAACAGTAGTTTAGGATAACATTAGAATTTACCTTAGAAAAAGGTTGTGCATGTATTAGACTACCTGCCATCCAGGGCAGGTGGTGGGGATAGGAGGGGAAAATTTGGAACAAAAGATTTTGCAAGGATCAATGTTGAAAAATTAGCTGTGCATATGTTTTGTAAATAAAAAGCTTTAATAAAAATTTAAAAAAGAAAAAGGTTGTGAAGATCAAACAAGATAATATATGCAAATTGCTTAAAGTGCTATATAAATGCCTTATCATTATTAATACCAAATTCTTTAGTAGGGCTTTCAAGAGTTTCCACAATCTGGCTAATCTTCTCTTTTCCTCTGCTAAAAAAAATTCTCCATTCGAGACCAGATGGGACTCATCTCTGAGCTCATGTGAGGTGTTCTTCATTGCTTCCCACTGTAACCTTGCCAGTATCTTTCGCATTTCTCCTGATCCTATCTACCATCTATCCTGGCCTTGAAAGCCTTCTTAGAGAAGGATTTGTTATTGTGACTGCTTCACATCTCTCTGGTCCATTCTCCTCACCCATGAAATGAGAGGCCTGAGCCAGGTGACGTTCTAGTTCACTCTAGAACTGAAACCATGAATCTATGGCTTTTCTTTTATTCCAAGTGAATTATTCATTCACTGACCATTAAGTTCAGTACCTATTATACACACACACACACACATATATGTTATATATATACATATATATATCCCACAGTGTTTGGCATTTGAAGAAAAACCTTGTTCAATTCTTCAGTCCTTGATCTTATAGATAGTAGAGTTTAGTAGCAAGATTAGGCCCAATTACAATTGCAGGATCATTGTATCAGTCCAAGGTGCATTTTCAAAGTAGGATGATGATCAAATGTTTCTCTGTAGAGAAACCCCTGACCTTGACTCCTAGGAGTCATTATAATTTTGTGGGAAGAGTTTTTGTCTTGTACTCAGAAAACCTTAGTTTAAAGCTTAATTTTCTTACTTTCAGAAGCCATTTAACTCTGAGCAAGTTTCCTCAATTGTACAATGGAGGAGATCATTTATTTCCTCATTTTAAAGATGAGTATGTCAGTTTCAGAGAGGTGAAGGTCACATGGATTATAAATGGAAGAAATAAGATTCAAATCCATGTCCTTTGGCTCAAAATTCCAGATTCTTTCTATTACATTTATCCTTCCTTCAACAAGGGATGTTGTGAAGAAGGTATTCTGTAATTGTGTGTGTGTGTGTGTGTGTGTGTGTGTGTGTGTGTGACAATAAGAGACATTAAATATTTCAGCTCCCACACTAGGAATCTGGATTATCCCAAGTAAGATCCTGGCAAAGAGGAAATGGTTGATGGAAATGGATCTGGAAGGAAGGACTATAGAGTAATAGTATCTCAGAAGTAGCATTATTAAGCAGTGAGGAAAGGTAGCTTCAGAAGGCAAAGTGCAGGTAACTGGACACTTATTAGACTATCGGCCCCTTGAGGGCAAAGGACTATGGTGTTTTCATCTTTGTATTCCCAGAATTAAACTCAAAGTAGATGCTTAATAAATGTTTATGGACTTGGCTTCGATTGTATTGAGTTGCTGTCCCTAAGTCTCTCCCCCCCATTCCTCTGGCTGTGGGATTGCTAACAGAGCTTCTCGGAACAAGCCACAAACACAGCTGTGTCTTTTGGGTTTGTCTCATGGGGTTGTAGATCCTAGTTTGCTAAGTTTTAATCATACAAATATTTGCACTGTGTGGAGTTCACATGTCCCACAAAGCTCTTAATCCCTGGTTTGCCGTCCCAGGCAGAATGCCGAGCCTCCACCAGGACTTTCTTAGTAAACACCGAGGATTTGAACTTTCTGCCACATGCCCCCCACAGGATCTGATAAAGACTCCTTTCTCCCTTCCAGAGAGATGGGCCTCTCTCCACTATATACACAAGCTGCTGCTAGCGATCAATCAGTTAAATACTGTCAAGGCAATAGTAGGTCAAAAGGGGACAGTTTTGTGGCCATCTCTGTTTGGGAGGAAAATTCATTTTCCACCTCCAAAAGTGGCCATTTCCGTGACTTGGGGAAGTTAAAATCACATGCTAACTGAGGAGTGAATGCAGGGTTCTGCAAATGGAAAACAACACGAACAGCTCACATTTTCTTAGTATATTAAAACTTGTAAAGCCTCTTCCCCAGACATCTTAGGTAGATACAGTCATTGTTCTCCCCATTTTAAAAAAGAAACAACCAAGGTGCAGAGAGCTAACTTACTGACATAGAACTAGTAATTGGAAGAACTGGGACTGAATCCAGATCTAGTATTATGGTCATTAATAAGGGCACCAACCAAACGATCAACCAACATTTATTAGTTCTAGGTACATTAATAAACATGCCAAAGGACTAAAATATTAATAAGTGTGCCTGGTACTGTGCTAGGCTCTGGGGGGTACAAAAATAAAAATGACACACTATATCACACTGTTATATCTAAAATAATGACTCACATTTATAGGGTGCTTTAAATTTTATAAAGTTCTGTCCTTATGAAGCAGGCAGTAGAAATAGCCCTCTATTTAGAGTCAGAGGGCCTGAATTCAAATCTCAGATCTGTTACTACCTTCAAACTTTGACCAAGTACTTTAACTTTTCTATAAATGAGGGAGTTGGATTAGATGACTTTGAAGGTTCACTCATTCAGGATCATATGAGTCCTGTAAAACAAGTATTAAAGACAGATAACCCACATTTGGCAGAAGGGGAAACTGATCCTCAGAGATGATTAGTGACCTGCATGCAGGTAAGCTAATGATGGTCAGTCTGTTAATAAATGCTACATTTAGGCTGACTGCCACTTTGGGGTTCTGAAGAGAACTTTTTTGTTTGATTTTCCAAACACACAGAGTCCTGCTGTTCTATATTGCTATCTGTAGTGATATTCTGTACGGAAATGGATAGAGTGCTGAATCTGGAGTCAGGAATACTCATTTTTCTGAGTTCAAATCCAGCCTCAAACACTTCCTAGCTGTGTGATCCTGGGCAAGTCACTTAACCACCATGTGCCTCAGTTTCCTCATTTGTAAAATGGGGATAGCAATAGCATATATCTCCCAAGATTGTGAGCATAAAACATGAGAAGACTTATAAAGTACTTAACATGTTGTTTGCTACATAGTAAGCACCATATGAAAGTTATCATTTTTATTATTATTATATTAAGTTGTTCTCAAAATAGCATTGACTTTAGCTAAACTGAGATGGGCCTTCTTTAGGAATTCTAGAGAACACTGGGAAATCTATATAGACAGAAAGGAATGGGAAATTGATCCAATGCTGACTGGGAGTGTGCTTAAAAACATGAATCTACCTCTGGAATTCTATGAATTCTTTGAACTCAGTGACAGGTTCCCTTCCTAGAGTCCAGGTGAAACTCAATCAAAAGCAGATGTTCCCAGGCCCATCTCATCAGGGGTGCCCTAAGTACTGAGAATCAGAAAGGAAATCACTAAGAGGATATGTCTGTCTTCTTAGTTGAACTCAAAGAGAACTCATTTTAGGAACTTGCATAGTCTCAGCTTTTGCCTATTTTTGGGGGAGACTATATAGTCTTTCTTAGTGAATCAGAATGGTATGGTATATATAAAACTGGATTTGGCCTAAGGGGACATGAGTTTAAATCCAGATTTTGACACTGATTTTGGCATCCTAGATAAGTGAAATTAACTTTATGAGTCCTAGTGGAGCCATTTTAAAAGTGGGGATAATTATATTCAAACTGGGGAAAGTAGGTGGTATAGTGGACGGAGCATCAGGCCTGCAGTCAGGAAGACCTAAATTGTAATCCAGTCTCCGATACTTACTGGTTGTGTGACCCTGGACAAATCACTTAACCCTACTTTTGTGGATTTTCTCATCTGGAAAAAGGAAATGGCAAACCAATCCAATATCTTTACCAAGAAAACCCTCAAAAAGGGAAAAAAAAATTCTACCTACCTTATAAAAAATTCTATGGGAGAAGTACTTTGTAAACTTTCAAGGACTATAAAAATAAGAATTATTTTTATTATGGCATCCTGAGGCCCCAGCACAGAGGCTTCTTGCGTAGAAGAGGTTTAAGATCTTATACCTGGTGTGCAATAAGTGATTGGTGAATGAATGAATGTATTTAATGTGAGTCTGTCACAGTATGTTGGTAGCCAATTCTGCAGGTGAGAGGGCTTCAGGAGGAGGGAAGGGCCATGAAAATAAGTATCTAATTCCACCAAAGATAAGGAAGGAAATAAAGATCCTGTCTGGTGTCTCTGCATCTCACAATCTTCCTGTCATCATCACTCTGCCATCTTTCTCCACTGCTTGCTCTTCTCACAGAATGCCTCTGCTTCATTCCAAGGAAAGAGGAATAACACCTCAGCTGTCTGCTAGGTCACTTCACAGTTCTGTTACTGAGCTGTAAAACTGAAAAGTCAAATACCTTTCAGCACCATCCTTTTCTCTGGGCAGCCATCCTTCCACACCAACCCCCAGATGGTCAGGACTTACACGGAACATGTGTGGCTCTTGAGACTAACAGGAGTAATGGGCTAGGACAAGCCTAGGGAAAAGGGAGCCAGGAGAAACAGCTACTTTCTAGCAAGGAGAACAGAGATTGACCCATCTTCCTACTGAGTCCCTTGCAAAAGGAAAGAGAAGAAAATTTCCTAGGCATCAAATTGTTGGCATTAATGGGGCTAATGTTTAAAACAGATACGGAGACTGCCACTCAGATAAACTAAGCAAGATCCCAGACACTTTCACTGTTTTTATAAGAACCAACTGTTAAAGAAGAAAGAAACAAAGGAGAAAAGAACATTAATTATTAACAGGGCCCGAGAGTGAAAAGTGAGGCGCAAGCTTTTTAACACTGTGTGAGATCAGTACTAGAAAAAATGGGCAGAGATTTAATTGTTTCATTGACTTTCTCCAAGGAAGTCTTGAGTCATCAAATCCAAACTCAGAGGATAGATGAAGAATTCACACGGAACATTTTTTTTTAAAGGAGATTAATTTGTAGTTTATGGTTCTAACGATCTCTTTGGTGGCTGAGCTCAGATCTATATACAATGCAGGATTTAGAACAGAACCAGACACTGGGTTTGCTATGATGTATTAAGCCCCCATCTTAAGATGAGGAAAGGGTTGAATGTCATGTATGGTACTGAAAAGGCAAAGATCCAAGGACATGGGGCTTAGGATAAAGCTATAAGCAGAAAATTTTGAACACGAGAGCAGGTATATTGGAAAAGGGGGTATCTACCTGGGCCTTAGCCATCAGGGAGAGAAAGCTCACCCAAGAGAATCATGAAGTATCTGGGCTGCTAACAGATGAGGTACTATTGAGTGACTAGAAGGTGGGATGTGAGACAGGAAGAAGAAATGTGCCCCTGACAAGTCTGTTGTTGCTATTCAAATTTTTCATCCTGGTACAATGTCCTTACCACTACCCCTTAGTTACTTTAAGAGATTGTTGCTAAATAAATGATACAATATCTCTAAAGCAAATACAATATTAGAAAACATTAGCAGGAGAATAGGCTACAGATGGAAAAATTCATTGAAGATACTGGGGGTATTTAGCTTGGAAAAGAGATGAGGAGGAGGAGAAAAGAAGGATGATAATTGTATATGAAGGGATGCCTTGTGGAGGATTTTATAAGTACTGTAATTATAGGAGGAGGAACAAGTTGGATTTCTTGCAGCTCCATTCTCAGTCCAAGAACTGAGTACAAAAGCCAAGAATGGAGCAGCAAGGAAGCCATTTGCTGTGACTGGGATGAATTCCTCAGGCAGAGCAGTTCTTAGGACTTTGCTAGGAAAGCTAGGTGGGGTCCCAAAGGAGGCAAATACACAGTGGCAGATGGTAAATGGATATGGTTTCAGGTTTGCTATAAAGAAGCCTGCCTGAAAGATTTGGTTTGTTAAGCACCGGGATGATTTTGTCTTGGCATATGGACTACCTCAGACATAGTTTATCCTTGACGTGAAGCATAGTTGCTCCCAGAATAACAATCCAAGTGGAGTATGTTGTCAGTGAGACTGAGTCCTTCCTCATAGTAGCTCCTATTGAAATGGTACTTTTTGGTTTGTAAAGACTTTTACATACATTATCTAATTTGATTTTCACAACAAGCGACCCTGTGAGGTAACTTGTGTTTTCAATCATGTCTAGTTTTCTTGTGATTGCTTTTGGGATTATCTTGAAAAAGATAATGGAGTAGCTTGCTGTTTCCTTCTCTAGCTCATTTTTGCAGATGAGTAAACTGAGGCACACAAGGTTAAGTGACATGCCCAGAGTCATACAGTTAGTGATTGCCTGAAGCCAAATTTTAACTCATGAAGATGAGTCTTCCTGACTCCAGACCAGGCACCCTATTCACCGGGCCACTTACCTACCTAGAAGGTACCTTTTATTATTCCCATTTATATGAGGAATATGAGGAAACTGAGGCTTAAAGAGATCAAGAAACTTGTTTAAAGTTATACACAAGATGAGTGATTGAAACAGGTTTGTAAAGTAGTCTTCCTTACTTTAAGTCTAGGTACTATAGCATGCTACCCTTCTCCCTCTCTACATCTTGATTGGAGGAATTGTTGCAGGCTCCAATTTAATGTATGTCAAGGTTGGTAGGTAGAAGAATAACTAACCAAGAGGAAAGAGAAAGACCACTGAAATGTAGGAACTAAGTGATAGATATTTTCCATAAAAGGAGTGGGTAGATGGTTTAATCCTTTAAAGCAGAAACGATTTATTGCATCCCAAGAAATGCTGATATGGGTCCATGAGTGAAATCTACATATCAAAAAGCAAGGGTCATGGTTAGGAAACAGGTCAGCTAAAATATGTTTGGCCAAAAAAGGAGATGATTTGGCTGTGGGAGAGGGCCATCATATCTACATTCAAAGGTTCAAAGGACTCTCAGGGTGAATAAGAGTTGAGATTTGTTCTTTTTGGCTGCATAAGATCAAAGACAATACCACAAGAGGAGGCAAGAAAAAAAGAGGGGAGGAAGAAATATATATGATAACTTAATTATGTATTTAAAAGGAATAGAAAGTTGTACATAAAAGAATGGGGCAGCTAGGTGGCACAGTGAATAGAGCACCAGCTCTGAAGTCAGTAGGACCTGAGTTCAAATCTGGTCTCAGACACTTAACGCTTCCTAGCTGTGTGACCCTGGGCAAGTCATTGCAACCCTAATTATGTAATTGTGCAACCCTAATTGCCTCAGCAAAAAAAAAAAAAAAAGAGTGTCACATGTAATCATTTTTAAAAAATCATTCCATGTTACTAAAATGGCTGTTTTATCCTACAAATTAAAAATAAAATAAATTTAAAATTTTGAAAAGAGGAAATTACAGATTTCTTTGATATAAAGACAAACTTCCAATAAATAGAACTATTGGAGAGCAGAATGGGTTGCCTCTAAAGGAAATGAGTTCTCTATGACTAAAACATCTCCAAATGATGGTAAATCACTTGTGATATGGTAATATACATAATATGTATGTATACATATATAACATATGTATATGTATATACATGCATACATACACATACATACACATATATGTATATACTGAAAAGTCATCTAATTCAAACATTTGTTGAACTGTTCAACAAGTATTTGAATTAAATGGCTTTTGAAGTCCCTCATCATTTGAAGATATTGTCATTGTCATTCCTCTCCATTTTGCTACCTGGATTTTAGGAGGGAAATAGAGCCCTTCTTTTAGGAGGTTATAGGGAAAACAAGTCACAGAAACATACATTGGGACAATCCAGTAGGAAAAATGCCAAAGGTTTCTATTCATGGTACCATCCTGTCCAACTTTATGGAGCACATGATATTGTGGAGGATACAGATTAGAGAATGGAATAAGCCCCTTTTCTTAGTAGAACACAGTCCTCATTGAATACCAGGACCACATTTATATTTAGTCTTTGTAGCCCCACCATCTTGTTCAATGTCTGGAACATAGTAGATGCTTAATAGGTGATTTGTTGAATTTAATGACACAAAATTTCTGTTTCTGATTACACTTTAAGTATCAGGAAAATCAGGAAGAAGGATCTGATGAGAAGGTTCTGAATAAATGTTGTAGCTGAGGAGCTAGAGAAAAAAAAAGAGTCATGGAAAGGGAGGAAAAAAGCAACATTTGACAAGATATTGAACAGTCAATAAACAATATAATTTGAGCAATGTTTATTTACCACTTAGTATGTATGGAAGAATCTAAGAGGCATTGAGGGAAACTGTATGTCTTCTGCCTATTGATGGTCTTTCTTCTTGGGCTTCATGTACTAATATTTTTTCATTTTTCTAAAGCATTAACATTTGTTATATCTATGAATGACAGGCAGAGGCAGTCAACTTGTCCCTCCCCTTTAAGGGTATTGGAGGTTTTGTTGGTAGTGGTGGTGGGAGTGGCTGGGCAGACTTTTTAGAACTTCAGGACCATTTGTATTTGTCAGGTCCAGTTGTCAGAGAACATGCTAGGTGTTAGGTAGGCAGATATATGCTAAGACTTTCTACTTATTCTCCCTATATGCACAAGTAGGTTATGTTACATGTCCCCCCTCAAGGTTCTAGTAGAATACCTCATAGAAGAGGAGTGTTTTTCTTTAATGCTATTGACTTAACCCCCAATTTTCATGCATTCTCTCCACCATTAACCACTAGTCATTAGCACTCCAGATTCACTTAGTCAATTAAATGAATATTCCTTTGAAGATAATAGTAAGAACAGAGGGTTCCAAGTGTCTCCAACAAGTAGAAGGTCACACTTTCTTCTATACACACACACACACACACACACACACACACACACAAAGACTGAGTAGAGTAGGTTCAAACTTAAAGTAGTTTCTAAATAGGATTTTCCCCATCCAGAGAACTTCTGAATTCAGTGTACTTCATTTATTGTCTTTTATTCTGGATCCAGCCTTGGTACTGTAACCGTCTGGCCACAACCTGGCAAGAATTCTCACTGCCAGACTTCTGGTGATTCATTGGGTCATCACTGTCCCCATTATCATTTCATCTCTGAACAGGAAAGAACATGTGCTAGGATGTAAAGGGCAGAGGTTTAAATTCATTGATTACATAAATTTGTGATAAATATTTTAGAGAAACAACTAAGTGTCACAATGGACTGATGGAGTGCTGGGCTTGGAATGAAGAAAACCTGAGTTCAAATCCAGTCTCAGGCACTGACTATGGCAAGTCAATTAACTCTGGTTCTTCCTCTGTAAGATGAGGACCACTGTAGTACTTCCCACCCGGGGTTGTTATGAGGATCAAGTCATATTATAATTGTAAAGTAGCACAGAGCCTGGCACATAGTAGGTGCCATATAAATGTTAGCTGTTATTGTTATTGTTGTTATTTCATGTCAGTCCCATATGGGAAGAGCCATAGATCTCTTCTCATCCTGAAGTTCCCAGGATATTTCTCTTTGCAAATTCAGTCAAAGGAGAAAAGGCCCTGAAACATTCTCTGTGGCTGGTTGTCTTTTGAGTATATTCTGCTTCTCACTCAGCAATTAACCAACGATTCCATCTATTTACCATGTGGTTGGTGGTCTGGAAATAATGCTAGAGGGTCTGCTCATACTCTAAATAGGAGAGCAGTACCACTTTACTATAATCATCATCTCTTTTTGGAAATATGCTTCTCAATCTATCCCAGGTAGGCTGGCAGAAAGCAGGACATGCTGCAAACACCATAAAGATGAAGCTTCATTGACTAGGCTCTAGTTATAGATAGAATTACAGATAGATAGATAAAGTTTTTATTAAAGGCTTGCTGTGAGTCAGGCACTATGCTAATACAAACAAGCAAGAGTTTTCTATTGTTAAAGATCTTACATTGTATTGTAAAATAACAATGGCAGCTGGAAAGGGGGGAATGGACTTCAGCAATATAGTGGAAATGAATCAAGACAAAAAGTCTTTAGCTTCTTGTGGCAAGATGTTGAAAGTACTGATCTGAGCACAAGAAGCATGGGAGTGTTACAGGAAGAGTGGGAATGACAATTAAAGAAGGGTAGTTGTCCCCAGCCCCAGAAAGATTCAGTGGGAAGTACTGTCCACTTGTGGAATGACAAGCAACCTACTCATATCCTGAAGTGGGAAAGAAATAAAAGCAATCCATCAGCCCCAAGTCAGGTAGGGTTAGAGAAGGGTGACTTGCCATTGAGAAGGACCAAGATTGAAGGTCACACAGCCATTTACATCCAGTTGGGAAAGACATCAGGACTCTTTGGCCACAGAACACAGAGAGGAATAGGCGATCAGATTTACTGTGACCCAGGCACCTTCAAACCAAATAGAGCATTAACTCTTTTCCAAGCAAAGGCAGGTCAGAATTAAAACAGAAAGCTTCTGGGAAACTGGAAGAGAATTAACAAAGGAATGGTGAAGGGTGAAGCCAGTTCACAGGGATCAGCATAGCTGCAAGAACCAGCCATGGAATCAGGAGCTCAATAGAAAAGCGATGGATAGCAATTGTAGAGACAGAAAGCAGTAGCACAGGATAGGCTTGTGCTAATGGAGGCAGAAGGGAATGGTCAAGGCAAAAAGGCTATATGACAGTGAAAGGAGCTGATCCCTTTCTCTGACCATTCACCTCATTGCTGCAACATCTATCTAAAGATTCCTTCTCTCTTTCCTGCTTTTCCCATTATTTCCATTTATAATTATCTACCAATTCTTAGAAGTGTGGAGACAGAAAGAAATAGAGATGTGTTATTTTATCCAGTCCCTTCTCATCTCATCTCTCTTGGAAAAAAAAGTGTGCTTCATCAGATCTTTCAGTGCAATGGATTCAACAAGTATCTATTAAATATCTCCTATTTGCCAAATTGGGGAGTTATGTTAATTGCAGTATCAGTACAAGCTGATTGCAAGAACATAGAACATTTCTTTTTATTAAATTATTAAATTTTATTTAAAAAATAGAATAAGAATAAAAACAAAAGGAATACAAAAAAAATCAAACTAAACAAAAGAATATCATCATGTGTTCAGCAGAATATCAGGAAGATTCAAAATATATAATAACACACATATATATACATATATATATATAATAAAACAAATATGGTGACGAGTATATATATATATATGTCAAAGAAATTACATTCATGAGTGTCCAACTTTACTTCCTTGTAAATTGTTCTTTTGCTCTCTGCTGCTCACCTTTTTTACTTTTTCTTTTTTTTCCCTTTAATCCCCGTACTACTTCCAAGCAAGCTATGCTTAAGAAAGAATATATTTATGTATACTTATTACGTATACATTTCCAATCTTTGAAGAGAGAGAATGTATTATCTAAATTTTATTTAAATAATTTTAGCATGGTACCTGCTTAATGAATGCTGATGGATTGTTGATTGACCTTGTATTTTTTTTTTTGCCATCCCACCTAAATGTCCAGTAGTACATTTCTGCCAGGTAGTATGTCTGAATAACTGTTTCTTGAATGAATACATGCATAAATAAAATGATTTTATGACTATAAAGTTTACATAAAACTTGTTCCCTGTCCTTACGTAGCTTATGGTCTAGACATGAATAAAATCATTGCTATTTTATGTCAGGCAAGAGGCCCGGTTTCTATGAGTTGAAAATGGACAATTTTATTGTACTATGCTCATTTTGCCTTGCTAGTAGGAATGATAGTAGAGTCAAGATTCAAAAAGATCCTGAAAGATCAAAATATCAGGTAGATTTTTTTTGCTTTTTGCTGAGGCAATTGGGGTTAAGTGACTTGCCCAGGGTCACACAGCTAGGAAGTGTCTGAGACCAAATTTGAACTCAGGTCCTCCTGACTTCAGGGCTGGTGCTCTAACCACTGCACCACCTAGCTGCCCCAGGTAGATTCTTAATCAGATGAAATTAAATAGAATTTTAAAAAAATCAACTCCACAATTGGGAGTAATATGGCTAGATACCAGGTTACTTGAAAAAAAGGTGTGTGGGTGGGGGGGGGAGAGGGGAGGCTATTAGTGAAATTGATGGTTCATATGACTTAATAGTATGATAAGGCCGAAAATGAATTCAATCATGTGCCATGTTAGGGGAGTCCTGATGTCTAGGAATAAGGAAGAAAGAATTCTACTGTACTTTGCCTTGGTCTTACCATATCTGCAGCATTATGATCAGTTCCATCTTTTAAAAAGGATGTTGATGAACTGAACAGCATCCAAAAGAATTCTACTTGGATAATGAAGCAATTCAAGATCATTTGATATAAGAATTTTAATGTTATTATATAAATGTTTTATTACTGTAAAGTTTACTTAGACATATTTAAATTTGTTTAGATTGTAAGAAAAAAATATAGGTGAGAAAGAGGGTTGGGATGATGGTTGTCTTCAAGTATTTAAAGAGCTGTCACTAGAAGAAGAAATAGGTTTAATCTCCTTAGCTCAAGAAGACAGAGCTAGAAGTGAAGGGTGGAACTTGTAAAGAAGCAAACCACTTCAAAGCAAGGAATAGTGAGGAGAAATTTCCTAACAACCAGATTACTCATAGTGGAACTGGAGAATGGACAGCCCAGAGGAGTAGCCCAGTTTCAGATAGTATGAGTTACAAAGCCTCATCTCTGCTGAAAGCTTTGAAAACAAACAAACAAACAACACTAAAACTATTTTGTGAGAAGGTTCCAAAGGAAACTTTTCCTCTGGGATGATTTGGGCTGTAATTGTCTCAAAGATTTAGGTGGGGGAAGGGCAGGAATAAGGAATGGTTTTATTAACTTGGAGTAATAGGTCAGACTTAGTAACAAAGGAAGCTAGCTGATCCTGGAAGAATACTCTATTTGGAATCAGAAGACCTGGATTAATGATTCTTCTGCTCACTAGATGAATGACTTCAGGAAAATCATTTAACCTTGTGGGGAGTAAGTATTTATTAATCACTTGTAATTTAGTAATTTACAAATATCTCTTTTTAGCTTCCTAACAATCCTGGGAAATAGGTGCTATTATTATCTTTATTTTTTCAATTGAGGAAATTGAGGCAGGCAAAAGTTAAGTGATTTACCAGGGCTAGACAGGTGGCGATTGACTGAGGCAGGATATAAATTCTGACACTACACCCAATGCTATCTTTCCTAGGTCTAACTGGATTATTACCAGTCTAAACCTGTTTCCTTGCATGTAAAAAAAGGGAGTTGGACCAGGTTCCTTTCAGCTTTTACTCTACTGTACTAAAGCCAAAGATTTCTCAGAGTTCCCTTGTTTGAAAGAGATAGAACTGGAAGGCTGCTCTCACAATGCTTCCACAAGTAGATAGTTCTAAGATGTCTTAAGGGAAAGATTGTGAAATTCTGAAAATATCATTTCCTTTCTACTTAGTAGAGAATGTTCTCTTGAGAAACAAAATGGAGTTCCATTTTATTTCAAATTGCTTCTTCTAAACTAAATGCTTTCATTTAATCACGCATAACAAGCTTAAAAAAATAATGGCCCATATTCTAAAATCTTACTCAGAATATATGGAGTGGGAAGTTTCGGCCCAGGGAGTAAATGACTACCTGGAATACCATCAAAAAAGAAAACCATTTTAATTAGGGAAAGTGTTTTCTATCAGGCTCCTCATCTCTATGGCTGAATTTATGCATGAACCAGATTCTAGCTGAGGTGAGCAAGCCCCTAAAAACTAGAACTATTTCCCGAAAACAAACCTTTCTTCCCAGACCAAGCCAAGAAGAAGATGGGGAATTCAATACATTTTTCTGAAGTCTTCTGCCTATTTGATAATAGAGCCATCAACAGTACAAAGGTTAGCCAAGTCCATCAGCCAGGACTCACCTGGTGGATAATACGAGGAGGAATGAATAACTCCAAAAGAATTCCATCCAACATGTGTTATATAAAGATTAAGAATTATAAGCTTTTCTGACGATGTTGAACCCTATTTGTATATTTACATGTATGTGAGCATGCACATACATGTGCATGCCTGTGGCGATTGAAGTTCTGCTCTTTGGCAAAATCATTTCAACCCAATGAATTCCAGAATTATCTTTCAAATAAAAGAGTTGGACTAAATCATTAAGTCATGGATCTAGAGCTGCAGGCCTACCTGGATGGCTTCAAACAGACACCATCTAGATCAGGGTTTCTTAAACTTTTTCTATTCACTACCCTTTTCTCACCCCAAAAAAATTTTTTATCACCCTAAGTATAAATGTAAATTATGCTCCACTTTCCCAAAGCATGGGGAACCAATAGTATGGACTTATGAGATGACTAGCCAAAGTTAGTATTACGGTCTATAGCCATTTGTTATTGTTCAGTCATTTTAGTTGTGCCCAACTCTTTGTGACTCAATTTTTTTTTGGCAAAGGTACTGAAGTATTTTGCCATTTCCTTTTCTAGCTCACTTTATAGATGAGTAAGCTGATACAAACACAATTAATTGCTCAGGGTCACACTGCTAGGAAGAGTCTGAGACTAGATTTGTACTCATGAAGATGAATCTTCCAAAGTGTAAGTCTAACACTATGGGCACTATGGTAACATCTCACTGCTGCAGTCTATGATCATACAAGGAAAAATTAGTGGTCGTGTTTTTTTTTTTAACAAAATGACTTAGTCAGATGGAGTTACTAGTTATAATAATAAAACTACAGAGTTCTGAGAGGGAGCAAGGCACAGAGGGGAAAGATGGGAGGAGCAGTGGGATAAAACAGCAAAACCAGTGAATTTGAAGTGAAAGTACTTGGTTCAAAAACTGGCTTTGCTACTTAACCAGCTAGGTAATTTGGGGCAAGTCACTTCCATTCTGTAGCCATTTGTAAGAACTGTGAAATGAGAAGTTTGGACTAAGAAATAATGACAATGATGTTATTACTATGGCAATGATGTCATCATCATCATCATCATCATCATTCTTAACATTTATGCAAGTGCATTAAACTTTGTAAAACAGTCTGTATATATTATGTCACCTCATTCTCACACTGATTCTCAGTGGAAAGGCTGTTATTATCCCCATTTTACAACTCAAAATATTGAAGCAGAGAGAGTTTAAGGGATTTGCACACTAAATGACTTCTCTAAATTTACCAAATGGTTGAGAAATGCATTGGGAAAGATATTTTAACTAATATTTTGCTTTCAATATTACCTGAAACATCAGCTCTACATAAGTATGAATGATGAAATAACCTGAATAATTGGGATCAAAAGGAGCAATAATTACAATATAACACAATATAGTTAAAATATAGTACTTAGAGAAATTTGGAGTGTCTTAGTAGATTTTCTTTCATCAGTGTTTAATAAATTTGTACAATGAGTATATCACATTTCAGGCATTGTACTTTTAATTCATTTGGATGCTTCACAAAATTTAATTATTTTAAAAATAAGCAAAAGTTTACAAAAGGATCTGGATATGCAGGTCTTATCCCTTACTTTTTATGTTGCTGAAGAAATGGAAAAAATATAACAGTGATTTTAAGAAAATTTTGCTGATATAAATTGTAATGTATATGTAGTTACCTCTGAAACTAGGAAATAAAAATTATAAACAACAAAAAAGATATTTTAACTAAAATAAATCAATAAGAATTTATGAAGTACTCCTTGGGAAAAGGAAATATTGGGGCACAGAAGACACAACAAGCAGCTTACATGATATGGCTCTGTTAGTGATAACATATACAGGAATAATTATAAATAAAATAAAGGTATTTCTTGTTCAGACTTTGGCAGAGTTGAAAAGTATATGGAATTAAGTTAGAGACAATGAGATAATAAAGGAGAAGTCTTTTTTTTGCTACCAATGCAGCACTGGAAACGTTAGAAGGCATATGATTGGTGCTCTGAATACCTTAATGTCATGTTAAAAAGCCAATAAAGACATGAATTTGTCCTAAAGCACAGAATGAATTGTTAACTTTGCTTTCTAGCCACACATCTGAATATGACTCCCGCAAGAAGCCACTATACATAAGACTGGGGTCCTGTAGGGAAGGATCCCACTTCAGAATTAGGAAGAATTATCAAATAAAGCCCAATTCTGAACTAGGAAGAATTATCAAATGAGGGAGACTAAATCTCTCCTATCTCCTAGCCAGAAGTGACAGATCTCACAAATGAGCCTTTGACAAGAGTCAATGAGGAAAGGTTTTTTTTTTTTTTTTTTTTTTCCCCCATTCCTGTGCTAGGGGTTACTGGTTTTTTCTGAAGGAACCAAAGAGCACTCCCCTGGAAACAAACCTGAGGAAAGAGCACATTAACACCTATGCAAGCCAGGTTTTTACTAAGGAGTTATTTGTAATTACTGTTCTTTCTATGCCATTTGAGCAAATGTCTTTCTTCTGAATGAACTGGCTGATTGTTAATGGGAAGCAAACCGGTAGGGACTTTTGAGCTACATTATTAGACATAATCATTTACAGGGTTATCTCTAGAATAGAAGTATTAGTTTTACCTCTGGGAACTCAGACTGTCAGTACAGTATACACTAGTAAAAGCTGGCCAGAGATAGTGTTAACAAATGTTTACAAAATAAATATAAACTGACTTTTTTGGTGGAAGGCACTAACTGGTAGGAATATTTCTAAGAAATGTTAATTGAGTTGTACTTTGAAGGAAACTAGGGATTCTAAGAGCCTGGGATGAGGGAAAATTACATTTTAAGTATGGAGCATCACGTGTACAAAATCATGGAGATAAGAAACAGAGTGCCACATGGGAGAAACAGCAAGTAGTCTGAACTGACTTGTCCATAAAGTGTGTAAAGGGGAGTTAATGAATAATAAAGAAAGACAGGTAAGATCCAGGTTGTAAAGGTCTTTGGAGGGGTTTGGAGGAGAGCTCCAGCAAGTCCCTGCCTTAACTCCCTCCATCTTGCTCCATCTATTTCTGTTAAGGTCTTTAAATGCGAAAGAAAGGAGTTTGTATTTGATCCTAGAAACAATTCAGAGCCACTGGAGTTTATGGGGAAGATATATAACATGGTCTGACCTCTAAGGAACTTTATGATAATAAATATTTTTAACACCATTGTAAGCTTCCAAGGAAAGTTATAGGACATATTTCTTGATGGCCTATATGTGAGATGTAACTGTTGTTTCTATTTGAAAGCAAGAAGATAGATTGGAAGAATTCTCAAGGTCAGAATCAAATATGCCAGAACTGAAATCATCTTTGGAGACCATCTAGTCCCACCTACTCTTACATGAATAACTATTCTTTAGCATTATTGTGGACTTTCTTCTTTAAAAAAAGAGAATCATTTTAGTCGTGTAGTAAAAATGGAGAAGCATCTTTATTGACATAAGCTTCTTTATTTTATATAGATATTTTAAAACAGATACTAGAAAGATATTATATAATAGAAGAATGCTGAACAATATATTAAGAAAGTTCTAGTTTAGGTCCTTGTGATGACTTGAGACATAGCTCTTAAAAATGAAAGATAAAATTAAACCTGGAATTATTCACTTTTTTTGGTATCCTGAACCCCTTTGACAGTCTGGTGAAGTCTATGAACTCCATTATTCTTAGAATAATGTTTTTATATGTATAAAATAAAATCTACAGGATTACAAAGGAAACTATGTCTATCAAAATACAGCTACCAACATTACATATATATACATATATGTGTACATATGTAAATATTCATATATGTGCATATATCTTTAAGTTCATATCCTCCAGGTTAAGAACCCCTACGCTCAATGATTACTAAGGTGCTTTCCAGGTTCACCATTCTATTTTCTATATTTTAAGCTCCTTGCTAGCTCTGACAGCCTGTGTGTCCTCTTCAATCCTGATAATCTATTTTCTCTGTTCCTTGAACCCTTCTAACTCTGATATTTGGGTCTCTGTGTACTCTGCTCTCTGTAAGATTTAACTTCCTATGAATATATGATTCTAAGAAGTGCTATTGCCCTGTATCACAGACCTAGAAAGCAACCTTTATTTTTGTCTATATTATTCTCTAAAGTAACTTAATTGTGGGTAATAATCAATCCAATATGACTTGTTTGCTCCTAGCATATTAGGATTGTAAATGACTAATTATATGATAAAGTACAGGCTGAAATTGTGATCCCTGAAGTGATTAATGTTTGGTAAGTGTTCCTGGAATGGACTTTGAATCTATGGTCACACCCATCCTTCCAAGAACCTTCATGATTTAGAGTAAACAAGGTTCTGGGATTATTATTTTCACCCTTTTGTCTAGAATTGGTGGGACACCAGGTCCTGCTTGCCTTTGAGGTCAGGAGATAATGGCATGATGCAATGCAATAAAACAAACTTTAAAGGAAATATTGGGTTAATTTGTAGTTCTTGAAAAATGAGGATATGCAGGTAAAAGAACAGTTTTGAATAACAATCTAGATGCCATCCATTAATTTACTCAAGAAGGACATTCTGACAATTTATTCCTTTTCTCATTGTTGTCTTCTGGATACAGATACTCTCCTTGTCCAATTTTTGATATGTAATTGGTAATGACAGCTAGGTTGAGTGCATGCTCAGAAAAGATATTCTGAAACATCAGCACATTTGGAGCAAGAGCTTCTAAAGGCTGTTTTCTAAGATGGACTGAAGTAATAAATGATCATTGAATGTTGTATTACTTCGATGATGGACAGTAATATTTTCTTCTTTAAAAGACTTAATGATCTATTACCACACAAAGAAATGGGAAGACTATTATAGCTGGTTGCCTGGAAGAACATCCACTAAACAAGGCCACAGATGAATGAATAAATGAATGAATGAAAAAAACCAAAATTAATGAATGTTAAGTACTTACTACTTTCCAGATACTATGGTAAGCCCTGAGAATATAAATATTTGGAAGGAAGAAAGTATTTTCTCTCAAGAAGCTTACATTCTAATGTAGAAATACAATACATAAAAGGGAGATGACAAGAGAAGTTGTGAATTGAGCAAGATGTGGATATGGCCCAAGAAGTTTGCTTCCTGACAAGATAAGCTAACCCTTCCACTATCAGACCCCAAACTGGTTCTAGAGGAATGAGGAGATGAGGATAATGGCTGGAGGGAAGGGAGCATCATTGGGAAGTGGGCAGAAAATGATCTTAACATCCTTCATGCAATTGTAGTTATATAATGTTGTATCTCACCTTTTTGTTACGGCACTTTGTGTGCCTATACCACCTTCTGTGGTATAGGAATATTATTCTCTATTTTACCCAAAAATGTGGGAACATGATGTGCATGACTCCTCAACACCTATTGTTTTAATGGAGTCTGTCACTTGCAACTCACAATGGATCCAGTATGTGCTTTGTGTAGCCGAAATGGGGCTTTCACAACAAGATATTCAATGACTATTTTTTAAAAGCTGAATTGACATGAGAATAACAGGAGGCTTTAAAAACAGTATATCTCTTGCTTTCTGCCTACAATGCTCACAGAATTAATAGGTAACTATAAATGGGAACAATAGGAAAGAAAGAAACTCTAGAGACAGATTCCTGATGTCATTTTGGGACATAAAACAGAAGGGACCAAAGCTCATGGTCTGTCTCATCATCATGGTGACAAAGAGTAAACTATACAAGCTGATAAGGCTGGGGGTTCTAATAAGTGATGTTCATAGCTCTAGACAACCCATCATAGAATTATAGAATCAGAAGGATAATAAAAATCCAACATCTCAAACAAGAATTCCTTTACTAAAACCTAGAAAATCTTCATTTAGTTTTTGTTTAAAGACCTCAAGTAAAGGGTGAACCTTCTGATTTAGTCTGTTGCATTTTATATACCTCTAATTTAAGATATAATACTGCCTCATCTCTGCTTCCCTAACTTTATCTCACACTCATTTTTTGGGTCACCAGAGGGAATGGATATTCTTGAGTTTTAGAAAGGGATATGCTGGAACCAGAACAAACCAGCTGCTAGAGTTAGTTAGCTGTTAGAATTTTCAATGTGAATATTTACTCTTGGGAAATCACGAAACACTACAAATCAAATCTTGATTTGTTGTTTTGTTTTTATAGACTTAAGAAAATAATGGAGAAAATTTGATTAAAATTGAGTGTTTGTAGTGAATGCATTTTCTTTTGCAAATCCATGTTTTAAACATTTGCCAATAGCCCACTGGTTTCAAGAAAGAACATCCTACTGGTAACTTTTCCCTTAACATTTGTCCAGTTGATATAAGTGGTTTAAAAAGGAATTTAGTAAGAGATATAAGTAAGACCAGTAATTATAAAATACTTTCCCATATAGGAAGTTTACTATTTCACAAATGCTCATAGCCTCTATGAAAAGTATAACAAGCATAGACTAACATGGTAGTGGGGCACAGATCTCAAAATGCTTTCTCTGCCAGATAGTACCCTTGGAAGCCTCTCTGTGTCTAGTATGCTTTTATTCTCTGCTACATAAGGACTATCTACCACAATTTATTAAGGGATTGTTGCTGTTCTTCTGCTCTGACTTCATTCTGAAATAGATACGATCCTCCTAGATGAGATTGGAATACTCACCTTAGTAAGGACTTCAGAATCATGGCCAATTTTCACCTGGTTGAATAAAGTTGTCCCTTCCAATTTAATCAGAGAAAGAAGTTCACACTTCATAAACTGATAATGGAGCTGTTAACATGTTGTTAACACATGAACACCTCTGGACATCTGAAATCATATACTGGTGGGAGAGATGAGTTGGCCAGAGACCAATTCCCCTTCCTACAAAGGAATTACATAGTCCCAATGATGGAAGATTTCTTAAGAACTTGCTACTCTTGTTATGATGATTTGTACCTGATTGAGAATATTCTTTATATTGTACCCAACATTTTGTCCTGTTCTTTGTTTTAGGATCTCAAGTAAGAGGGGTGAGTGTTATACTTTAAGGTGGACCATTCCACTTTGGATAGCTCTAATTGCTAGAATTTTGCAACTTTTATTTATTACTTTTGATTTTGTCTTCTGAAACCAAATAGCACAAGGTTGATCCTTTTACACAACAAGCCTTCAGACATTTGATAATAGCTTTCATGTTCCAATCAGTCCCAAGTCCAGACCTAGAGCTCTATTGACTGCACCACACAACTGCCTTAGGAGTTTGTCTTCACTATCATTCAGTTCTACTGGTTCATTGTGCTAAAAGTCAAAATGAAAGAATCAGATTTACCACTTTTAGAGGTTGACAATTTCTGAATAATGGACAATGATTTCTTCTTCACATTGGTTAGAGGACAGTTCTTGGATCCTAGACAGTGGAGAAAGATAGAGAACATGGAAGGAATGCAGTCCTTGAGGAAGAATCCTGTCTTCTGCATTATCAAGTCCAGTTCTATCCTCAATCCAGACTTACATTAAGAAGGCAATATACCCTATGTCATGCCTTAGATGAGGATTAAAACCTAATTATACAAGATAATGATTCTCAGACTATTACTACATCCAAGGGACTTACTCAAGGAGAGGAGGGTAATCAGGCTAAGTGGTACTCAAGGGGCAATGGTCTTTCATACCCATGTGAATTTAAGGGCTGATGTATTTAGGTGGTTTTTAAATATGAAAGAGAATAAGTCTAGTGGAAGACCTGATTAGAGAAAAGAATATGACAGAGTAGTAAAAAGAGTACATTCTCTGTAAAATCTGTCATGATCCTGGAAACAAATGGGTATCCATTTCATTCAGATATTGAAAGCCATACATTCTGATTACCCTTTGGAGATGAATCCTTTTGCAACAGCAACATTTGGAAGGACAATAAAATTACAGAACATCAGAATTAGAAGGTCCATGAGAGGTCATTCATTCCAAATTGTACCTGAATAATAATCTTCACAAAATTAACTGACATATGGGAAGTTTGATCTTTGCTAAAGCCTTCCAATAAAGAGAAACTCATTGTTTCCATTCTGCAATTTGAGGTTCTTCCTCACTCTAACTGGGAAGCTCCCTGGTCTCAGTCTCTTCCTAGGACCCAACAGCTGAGTCCTCTGAAGCATCATTATCCCTACTGGATAAGTGAGAAAGAATGTGAAGCAGCTCCCCTTTATTTTAGAGCAGTTTCATGATTAGAATCTCAAATACTTCAACAGAACAAGATTGTCCATTAGTGTCTTATGCCATCCTTGTTTTTCCTACTCTCTTCAAACTATTTTTGATAGAGATGGTGGATAGTGGTGGTGGAAGTGACCTTGGAGAATCTCACGAAATGCACAGTGTGTTTGTGTGTGTGCATGTGAGTTTTACAATTGCTCAATTATTGACTAATGTAGATTGCCCAAGTGGTAAACAACATATTTTTGGGGGATTATTCAAGAGTTAGTATAACTATCTGGAAAAGTGGGAATAATGGTCAAATGTGATGTCACACACCTGTAATCCATTTTAATACAGAGACTAAAATTGTTGGATCCCTTGAGTTCTGGAATTTTAAAGTGCAGTGAAGTAAGCTGATGGTAGTATGTGAATTAAGTACAGCTAATCCTGTGTATAGAGTGCTAGGCTAGACACTCGGGTTCAAATTCAGTCTCAGATATTACCTTGTTGTGTGACCCTGGAGGAGTCATTTAACCCTGTGTGCTGTTTCCTTATCTGTAACATAAGCTAGAGAGGGAAATGGCAAACTAATAAACTATCTCTGCCAAGAAAATCCAAATAGAGTCCCAAAGAGTTGGACACGACAGAACATGAATGACCAACAAATGAGGGTAATAATAATAATAAGAATAGCTAACATTTATCTCAAGATTTAAAATTTACAAAGTACTTTCATTGGCCATATAGTAAAATCTCAAGAAAAGAAGGAGGAAAATAAGCATTTATAAAGTACTTGACCATATGCCAGACACTATGTTAAGTTCTTTATACAATATTACCTAATTTGATACTCACAGCCACCCTAAAAGTAGGTACTACTCAATGATGATTCCTATTTTGTTGTTTTTTTGTCTTTCATTCTCAAAAGGACCATGACATCAGGGAGATGATGCCATGACATGCAAGCAAATTGGATTCCTAGTGAGCTAGGAAATTGAGGCAAAATAATTTGCCCAAGGTCACACAGTAAGTGTGTGAGGCCATATATGAACTGAGATCTTTCTATTCCTAGGCTAGAATAAACCCTCACTCTATTTACCATAGCAGCTAACTGCCTCAAGTGCTAGAGTGGAGAAGGGGAGGGCACCAGGGTATCTATGAAATGGGGTAAACAAGCTGAGTGAAAATGAACCAAATTATAGTTCCTATGTAGATAGGTAATAGAACTTATCTCATAAGTGGTTTCTGAACTTTCAGGCTAAAAGAGAAAGGGAGATAAAGTCTCAAAAAAAAGGAATTATCCTCTTCTAATATTATAAGGTATCTTTCTTGATTGATGTGCTAAATTAACAAAACTCTTTATACTCTACTGAACAGAAAATTACCCTTCAGATGGACTTTAGTTTATTAATATGATGGGAAATGTTAGTCATGTATACATATGCACATTTATATATACATAGATATATTTCATTTAGCCAAAGAATAATCAAATTTTGTCACAGGGAGTAATTCAAGGAATCATCTATTTCAACTCCCTTCTTTAAAGACCGAGATCGAGAAAAGTCAAGTGGTATATTTGAAGGTCTATATTTAGGTAATGGAAGAATTGGAATTGGAACCCATATTTCCTGATTTTTTAGTCCAGTACTCTTTTTACTACTTCAGGCTTCCTCCAATTCATAATGATTGCCTCCTTTTCTCCCTTTTATTCAGGCTATAAACATGGGTATCTTTAAAAATGATAGTGGCCATAACAGAAATGAAGAAGGGGAAGAGTTTGGGATTGGGAGGAATAAAGATTTCATTTTAAATGTTTTGAATTCGAGATACAAATATTACAGTCAACATAAAATGTCCATCAAGTGGTTGACAATGACAATTAGCTCTAGATGATGATATTTATGATAGTGATGGTAATGGTAACCGTGACAAATTTGCATTTTTTGTTTAGCAAAGTATTTTACATACTGTATCTCAATGATCTTCAAAATGATACCGTGGAATAGATACTAGTATTATCCTTATTTCACAGATAAGGAGTCTAAGGCTGTAAGAGATTCAGTGACTTGCTCAGGGTCAAATAGCTAGTAAATGTCTGAAGTAGAATTTTAATCCAGGTCTTCCTGACTCCAAATCCAGGGCTTGCTCCATCAAGCTACTCTGCTTTTTATAGGGGAAGGCCCTTTGGATACATCCTACAATGTTTACACATATGTCACAGACTGAAAATAATTAGCAAATAGTTTATTAAACTATCCAACATTCCTTCTGTTTCTCTGACCCAGGCAAGTTGTATATCCTGAACTTTTTCCAAGTCTGTCATAATGCAATGTGAACAGTCAATTCAGTATAATTCCTCCCCTACCAACAATTTAGTCTCTGTTACAATTTATGTTGTGTTAGGATGCTGAGGGGAACATGCTTCAGGATACTATGGTCCGAGAATTTACAAAAACATTTTGAGGACAAAGCTCTAGGGGAAAAAAAAGGCCCACTTCTAGACTTAGAGATGCTTAATCTTTGCATATTTCTATTAATTGCTTCCCCAAATGTCCTTGTGTGATTGGATGGATTAGGACAGAATCATTTGAAATCTTGGAAGTATTCCAGAGGAGTTAAAGGTGATTACAGAGATGGAGTCTTTGTTTCTGGCACTTTCAAAGGGAATGACAGCATATCATTGAGTAGGGTACAACATGGAGCTCACAGATGCAGCCTCAAAGATCCAAATGGTTATTTGGAGCATCTTTCTGGTTTTTTCCTCTTTTCTTATGAAGATATGAAATAATGGGATCTCAGAAGTTTTAGGGAACCCATCACTGGAACAGAGAACCTTTATTCTTCTTACTTATTGAAATGAGAAGCAGAGAATGAGACCTAAATCTTGCCTGTATCTAACCAAAACAATTGCCTCAAAATTGAAAAGAAAAATCAACCAAACCAGCTATTTGTGGACTGAAAAACACAGTAGTTCTATTAATGAATTAAATCTTTAAAAATAGATTAAGAATACACCATCAAATTGGCAAAGATGATAAAAAATGGTTACAGTAAATACTGGAGAATCTGTAGAGAAGTAGATGCACTACTGGATGAGCTATGAATTGATCTGACCGTTCTTGAAAACAATTTAAAATGAAAACAGAAAAAAAATTAATTTTTAATGCTTTTTAACTCTTCTATTTTACATTAAAGTATGAGCTTTGAGTAGGTAACTGACAAAAATGAGAGATAATATACATGAAAAAATATTCATAGAAATCTTTTCTGTAAAAGAAAAGGAACTAGAAAAAACTGGAAGGAAAGTTGGCACAGATCAGTTGAGGAGTGGTTCAACAAACTGTACTCTGTTAATGTAATGGGATCTTCATATGTTGCAATAAACAATGACTAAGGAATTCAGAAAATAATGAGGAAACTTTCATGAATCAATGAAGAGCAGAGTGGATCAAAGTATGGAGAGAATGCCATACAAAATAATCACAAGAGTGTAAATGTAAACAACACTAAAATGAAACCAAGCAGGAATTTATTGCTGTGATCAATCTTGGTAGTACAGTGAATAGAATGCCAGGTTTGGGGTCAGGAAGACTCATTTTCAAGGGTTCAAGTTTAGCTTCATACACTTCCTAGCTGTGTGACCCTGGGCAAATCACTTAACCCTGTTTGCCTTAATTCTTATAAGATGAGCTGGAGAAGGAACAGCATTTTTGTCAAAAAAAAAAATCCCAAATGGGATCATGGAAAGTTGGACATGACTGAAATGACTGAACAAACAATCTTGGTCCATGAAAAAAAGAGAAAGAAACATATTTATCTCTGTTTAGTAGATAGAGGACTACAGGTTCACATAATATTTCCTACACATTCAGACTCAGTTACTTTGTTAGTTTGGTTTTGCTGGGGCTTTTTCTTTTTGGACACAGCAGGATCAAGTACGGTTATCCTGAAAAATAATTTTAATTCTTTTTAAAGTTATTACTCCGAAAATGAAATGAATATGTAGTCTTATCAATTCTGAAGTTCCTTTAAATGATGAAAAACATAATGTATGAGGCTTGCCCACCCTGGTGACTTCTTCCTCCATTTCTTCCCCAAAGTTAACTACAGAAAGTCTACCCAATGGACTTCTGTTCTTGTTAAGAGTTCCTCAGGGTTTCTATCTTGGTGCCTGTACACGCCCATCATGTACCTTTCCATTGCTCTGTGATTGATAATCATCTCTGGAAAACTATTGATGTAATTCTTCAGCAGAAGTAAAGTTCTAAGTCTTGTTGCCATCCAGCAATGCCAATAAAATACTTGTGTTGAAAAGATGGGTCTTTGCTTTTACGGTTACCTTGGGGTCAGCAAATAAAGGGCTTTGCATTTTTCTAACAGAAATCTAGGGTACTCTTCTTTCTTTTTCAACTCTAAATCTAAGATTAACAAAAAGTATTAATTGGGAAAACTAAGTTTCAAAATAATATATTAAACCAAATTAAACTACATTGTGTAAATAATACTAGTATCCCTAATCTCCCATTTGGATGTTTAGCATTGATGTTCTGTAACTGCTAGTTTCCTCTGTTTTTTAAATTTTTAATTTTTTTGCTATTTTTGGCTCTTTCTTCCAGTGACATTTTGAATTTCTCAGGGCATGGCAAAGACATTGATTTAGTCAAAGACTTTCGAAATTACAGTATCTCTTTTGTTCTATATCTAGAGGTTAGTGAGGTGATTTATATAAGAAGTGATCTGAACCTTAGCCTCTAACTGAAATCCAACCAAAATTAAATTTCTGAACTTTAAGTAGGTTGAGAGCACTTTCACCTTTTTTTCTTCCTTTCTCTCTCTCTCTCTCTCTCTCTCTCTCTCTCTCTCTCTCTCTCTCTCTCTCTCTCTCTCTCTC
>JAJPUD010000532.1:0-15148 GCA_023553655.1 Myrmecobius fasciatus | reverse complement strand
TCAATTAGGAGTTCCAGATCTTCTTTGGACATAAATTTATTCCATCTCCACAGGTCTGAGAGGTAAACTATACTACGTTCCTCTAATTTGCTTACAACATCACTCTTTATATCTAGATCATGAACCCATTTAGATTTTATCTTGGTATGTGGTGTTAGGTGTGGGTCAAGCCCTAATTTCTTCCACACTAGTTTCCAATAAAATGACCATTTCTTGACATACCTTAGAAGGTTATTTTTTCCCTCAAAAATAGTTCTGACATGGAGGTATACTTGGCAACTAACTTTATGAGGAATTCTAAAGTTAGATGCTTTGGAAGAAGCTCCTTTTTATGTTATAGTTTTAGGGTTGCTCACAACCAATTAAAAAGCCTTCTAAATGTGTGGGTTGCTTTTCTGAATTTTCTTCCCACATTCTTGTATGATCACTTAGGAATAGATTATCTCCTCTGACCCACAGAGTGTTGAAAGTATTTACAAGAAAACAAAATAGAGAACAAAAATTCCTATGATTTCATTTCTTTTTATGTCACTGATTTTGGAGAATTGCTTTCTTTTATCTCTTTCACTATCTGTAAAATGTTTAAAAAATACTCAGTAATACTAATTGTTGTTTATTTAGTGCTTTAAGGGTTATATATATATTATCTTATTTATTTCTCACAACAAATGTGGGAGGTAAGTACTATAATTTTATATTACAGAAGATGAAACTGAGATTCAGAGAAGCTATGACTTGCCTATGGTTATCCAATGACTATCATAGGCAGATTTTGAGCTCAAATATTTTCTTATTCTAAGCTTTTCACTCATTCACCTGAATTATGTATTTTTTGTATAATATAATTATAGATTGAGAGATGGAAGGGACTCTAGACAAAATCTCATTCAACAATCTTATTTTGTTTATGAGGAAACTGAGACCCAGACAGGTTGGTATCATATCACATGGGTACTAAAATCACATGTGTAGCAGATTTATGATTCAAACTAAATTGGATTTTGACTCCAAAGCTAGTGTTTTTTCCTCTAGTACCATTCAAAAAGAAAAACTCTATATGGACTTTAAAGTGATACACAACTGTGAATTATCAGTTCAAAAACAGAATAATTTTACTCAATATCCAGTTGTCCATCAAAGTTTGAAAAAAGTATCTGCTGCTTATCATTTGGGAAATGGAAGAATAAATAATGCATAGGAATGTACTATATAACTGTTATATTATAGTTATGAAAGGGAAAATTTCAGAAAAAAACTGCAAATACTTATATGACCTGATTCAAAGTAAATTGAAGAGAGCCATATATTGAATAAAATAACAACAATATTTAAAAGAAAAACAATTTTTAAAGATTTAAGAGCTCTGATCAATACAATGGCCAACAATGATTCCAGAGGCTAGATGAAAAAAGTATATGGAGTATATGGCCAATGCAAAAATCTGTTTTTCTTGACTTTTTGTATTTATGACAAATATTTTTATTTTCTTTATTCCCTCCCAATGTAATAGAAATGAGTTGTGTTGTTGTGAAACAAATGAGTTGTGAAAGAAAGTGAATTTTCAATCCATTTGATTAATATATATATATATGTATATATATATATATATATATTTAAAATGTGCATGCTTTCTGTACAATTAATTCCCTAGGAGTTCTAGTAGCCTGATGCCTTAATGGGACTACCTTGACTGATGCATGTATCTCATATAGAGCATGAGGTGGTGTTCTACACCCAATTTTTCATCCATCTCATCATTATAAAAACATTGTTTCTTGACATCTAATAAGATTGACTTAAGGAAAATTATGAGATGTTTGGGCAAATTTTGTAAGAAAATCAGATCATCTCTGATTATTTCATGGCTCTCTTGATCCCTAAAGATTTTTGATATGGTACTCTATTCAGATTTTCCTTAAGTAATAAATGTTCTTTCATCCCTATGTCTCATGTATCATCTCCTAAGGCTAAGTTATATACATAATTAATAATTAACTATGTTTCTTTATTATTTAAGGTTTAAAGCACTTTCCTTACAATCAGTCTGATAAAGTTCATAATGTAGTTATTCCCATTTTCCAGAGGAAGCAAATGAGGTTCATAATTTTTTTTTGCTGAGGCAATTGGGGTTAAGTGACTTGCCCAGGGTCACACAGCTTGGAGATGTTAAGTGTCTGAGACCACATTTGAACTCAGGTCCTCCTGACTTCAGAGCTGGTTCTCTATCCACTGCACCACCTAGCTGCCCCAGTTCATAGAATTTTACTAATTTTTTTTTGTCCTACTACACCATGGTGAATGTCAACAAGAGTCTTCTATAGACACAGTGCTTCAATGTAGTAATGATTTCCAAGCACTGAAAAATCAACAGATGATGGATTTTTTTTTAAATGGGCCTTCTGCAACTCTTTTTGTGGTGGCAAGGAATTGGAAATTTAATGCATGCCCATCAACTGGGGAATAGCTGAATAAGTGATGCTATATGAATGTAATAGAATACTATTTTTCTATATAAAATGATAAACAGGCTGATTTCAAAAATTCTGGGAAAGACTTACATGAACTGATATATTTTTTAATTATGTTAAATATTGGCAAATCGAATATATGTATACATATTTCCAAACTTATCATTGTTGTGCAAGAAAAATCTTATCTACACAAAAGATATATCAGATAAAGGAAACACTATGTAAGCAAACATCAATCAAGGAGTATGAGAATGTTATGTTGTGGTCCACATTTCACATCCCTCTCTCTGGGTGTATATGGCTTTCTTCAGTGAACAATTGGAGGTGGTTTGAAACATTTCATTGTTGAAGAGAGCCATGTCCATCAGAATTGATCGTCATATTATATAGTACTGTTGTTGCCGTGTATAATGATCTCCTGGTTCTGCTCATTTCACTCAGCATCAGTTCATGCAAGTTTCTCCAAGCCTTTCTGAAATCATCTTGCTGGTCATTTCTTTTTTCTTTTTTTTTTAATTTTCTTTTTTTAATTTTATTTGCATAACATATGTGTGGGTAATTCTTCAACAATAACCCTTACATAGCTTTCCGTTACAAATTTTTCCCCCAACTCCCCACCCCTCCCCTAAATGGCAGGATATCCACTACATGTTAATTATGTTAAAATATTGGTAAATCGAATATATGTATACATATTTCCAAGCTTGTCATTGTTGTGCAAGAAAAATCTTGTCTACACAAATGATATATCAGATAAAGGAAACACAATGTAAGCAAACATCAATCAAGGAGTATGAGAATGTTATGTTGTGGTCCACATTTCACATCCCTCTCTCTGGGTGTATATGGCTTTCGTCAGTG
Source organism: Myrmecobius fasciatus (assembly GCA_023553655.1). Lineage (NCBI taxonomy): Eukaryota > Metazoa > Chordata > Mammalia > Dasyuromorphia > Myrmecobiidae > Myrmecobius > Myrmecobius fasciatus. The sequence continues at coordinate 11,816 of JAJPUD010000532.1, read as the reverse complement.
AACAATTGGAGGTAGTTTGAAACATTTCATTGTTGAAGAGAGCCATGTCCATCAGAATTGATCGTCATATAGTACTGTTGTTGCCGTGTATAATGATCTCCTGGTTCTGCTCATTTCACTCAGCATCAGTTCATGTAAGTCTCTCCAGGCCTCTCTGAAATCATCTTGCTGGCCATTTCTTACAGAGCAATAATATTCCATAATATTCATATATCATAATTTATTCAGCCATTCTCCAATTGAAGGGTATCTATTCAATTTCCAGTTTCTAGCCACTACAAAAAGGACTGCCACAAACATTCTTGCACATGTGAGGCCTTTTCCTTTCTTTATGATTTCTTTGAGATACAAGCCCAATAGAAATGCTGCTGGGTCAAAGGGTATGCACAGCTTGACAACTTTTTGAGCATTTGCTGGTCATTTCTTACAGAACAATAATATTCCATAATATTCATATACCATAATTTATTCAGCCACTCTCCAATTGAAGGATATCTATTCAATTTCCAGTTTCTAGCCACTACAAAAAGGGCTGCCACAAACATTCTTGCACATGTGGGGCCCTTTCCTTCCTTTATGATTTCTTTGGGATATAAGCCCAATAGAAATGCTGCTGGGTCAAAGGGTATGCACAGTTTGATAACTTTTTGAGCATAGCTCCAAATTGCTCTCCAGAATGGCTGTATCCATTCACAGCTCCACCAACAATGCATCAGCGTCCCAGCCCTCCCACATCCCCTCCAACATTCATCATTAACTTTTCCTGTCATTTTAGCCAACCTGACAGGTGTGTAGTGGTACCTCAGGGTTGTCTTGATTTGCATTTCTCTGATCAATAGTGATTTGGAGCACCTTTACATGAACTGATATTAAGTGAAGAGAATAGAACCAGTAAAACATCATATACAGTAACAGCAAGATTGTGTGATGATCAGTTATAATAAACGTAGCTCATTTCAACAATTCCATGATCTAAAACTATTCTTGATAGACCTGGAATAGAAAATGCCATCTGTATCCAGAGAGAGAACTATACACTGAATGTGTATTAAAGCATACCATTTTCACCTTTTGTTTATTTGTTTTTCTTTCTTCTGGTTTTTCCCTTTTATCCTGATTTTTCTTTCATATTATGATTCATATGGAAATATGTTTAAAATGATTGTACATGGAAAACTTATATCAGATTGCTTGCTAGCATGGAGAGGCAAGAGATGAGAGAAGAAGAAGAAAAAAATTTCTAACTCAAAATCTTACAAAAATGAATGTTGAAAATCATCTTTACATGTAATTGGAAAAATAATATACAGTTAAAATGAAATAAAATAAAAATAATGGGAATTCTGCTACTTCTGAAAATATACAAATGTCTGCATACTTCATTGATGATCATGGACAAATCCTATTCAATTCAACAAAGGTTTATTTAATTTATTTCAACAGAATACAAGCTACCAGCTGCTCATGACAGAAATAAATATTAAACTTCCCTTGCTTGTAAAGATCTGTTGGCAGAGCAGGGTGATAATGGGAAAAGGACACATGAATGAATAATTATTACAGGATAGGAAGGTCCCAGGAGCTGAGGGAAATTTCAGGATAAGGAGGCAACTAAATCAAGATGGCCAAGTCCCAAGAGTAATAGGCACAGCTGGGATGGGAATAGTGCAGATCACTTCTTCATGAGGTTTTCAAGCAGCAGCCAAAAAGCATCAGCATAAAGAAGTTCCCTTCTTTAAAGGATTTTTGGACTTGTTATGCCTATGGTCACTTGTCTAAAGACTTTCTGAATTCCTGGATAAAGATCTCCTTATGGCCAAGCAGAATGGCAGGATGTGCTGTTGGGGAGTCCATAGATATTATCTTGGCTAGGTCAACTGATATTCTGTGGTGCAACATAATAGCCTACAATGTCTAGAAAAGAAAGTTTGGGTCAAATTATAGAGGCCCATATAGAAAATATGTCTATAAACTATACAGAGATTAAATCACAAAACACAAGAAGAGCAACAAATTTTAGATCTTTGAGAATAGAGATTATTTCATTCTTTATATTTGAACCTGCAGTATCTAGCATAGTACCCAGTACATAGTAGATGTTTAATAAGTACGTTGATTGGCAGATTGGTTTCTGTTTGGGTGGAAGATATTTACACAAAATGGGAGATCTTACATTAGTGCCTGTAATCTGGGACAAGCCATTCACTTGTTCTTTAACAAGGACCAATGCATTTCTATCCCCTGGGTCTTAGTTTTCCCATTTGTAAAATTAAAGGTCTGAGGTGGCTGATCTATAAGGCCTTTTCTTGCTCTAAATCATATCTTCTTCTGAAGCTGATCTAATCCAGAGGAACAAATCCTTCCCATTCTTCTATGAACCCAAGTACTCTCTCCTCAGTACTTCATTCACCTCATACTGCATTCACACTCCTCAGTACCCATCTTCCTTGCACACTTTTTGGGGTCTTTGACCAGGCCATAATTCCTATTAATTCCTCCCATTGGCTGGACACTTCTGGCTCTTGCTACAGCCCTCTCTTTTGGCTCTGGGCTCTGGCTCCAGCCTGGCCAGGGTTTATGTTCCTGGAGTATTCCTCTGAGAGTCACAGCAAGTGTTTCTTTTTTCAGAATTTTCTGAGCTCTTGCATGTTGCCTCCTCTTTAAACTCTTGGTGTTTGCCAGCAGAGTCATTTGGACTCATTTTTAATAAGCTGCTGAGATCTCTGCTTGGACTGAAAATATTTTGCTTGACTTGTATACTAGAAAAAAAATGATGGCCCCATATAGAATGACAAATATTTATTAGATTTTGAAAATGCACCCTGGGTTTTAAGAGGCCTTTGGGAAAGCATTAAATTAAAAATTGCTCTTGTATTAAACAATCCATGGAATAAAATAAACTGTGGAGGTGGAGCCAAAATGGTGGAGAAAAGCCCGGAAGTTGCCTGAGCTCTCCTCAGTTTCCCTGGGAAACAATGTTAAATCAAGCTTCTAAATTGATTCTGGAGTGACAGAATCTATAAAAAGATAGATTGAAATAATTTTATAGCATAAGACAATTTAGAGTGAGAAAGGAACTGTCTCACTTAAGTAAAAGGAGAATGTAGCCCAATGCAGACAGTCTTTGGGCAAGCCAGTGAGAGACTTTTAACCACAGAAACTGAGGCCATTCTGTCCTCGCTCAGCAGGCCAATGACAAAGAAGGCCAGCTGTGGGGTTGCCAGTCCCAGTGCAGAAGGCAAACTGCCAGGTCCAGAGGCCCCAGCACAACAGGCAGAACTAGACCAGGCCACTCCAGTGCTGCACCTGAAATCCTAGTATAGAAAGTCAGATCCCTGGCATGCAGCCCAAGATATTTGGGATAGTGTCTCTGTGTCCCAGGAACAGAGGTCAAATTTAAAAGTCATGAAATAGGCTAAAAAATAAGCCAAAAAATTGTAGAAAGGAACCACCACCATAAAAAGCTACTATGGTAACAGTGAAGATCAAAACACAAACTCAGAAAAGGACAATAATGCTAAAATGCCTACATATGATAGCCTCAGAGGGAAATATGAATTGGTGTCAATCCCCAAAGATCCTTTTGGAAGAGCTGAAAAAGGATTTTTAAAATATCAAATAAGAAGTACAAAAAAATGGGAAAAGAAATGAGAGTTATTCAAGAGTGAGCCAATAGCTTGGAAAAGAAAGGACAAAAATTGAAGAAAACAATTTCTTAAAAAGTAGATGTGGCTAAATGGAAAGGGAGATACAAAAGGTAATTGAAGAATATAATTCCTTAAAAATTAGAATAAAAAAGTGGAATCTAATGGCTCTATGAGCCACTCATGAGATTTATGAAAATCTATTGCTTCAGTTAAATCAAATCAAAAGAAGGGAAAACTTGAAGAAAATGTAAAATATCTCATTGACAAAACAACTGGCCAGAAAAATTGATCCAGGAGAGACAACTTAATCATTTTGGACTACCTGAAAGGCATGATTTAAAAAAAAAGACTGGAACAGTTTTAAAGAAACTATCAAGGAAAATTGCCTAGATATTGTAAAACCAAAATGTAAAATGGTCATTGAAAGAATCTACTGATTACATCCTGACATTATAAAATGAAAACTCCAAGGAATATTGTATCCAAATCCTAGAATTATTAGGTCAAGAAGAAAACTCTACAAGCAGCCAGAAAGAAACAATGAAAATATCAAGGATATAAATCAAGATTACACAAGACTTAGCAGCTTCTACCTTCAAGAATCAGAGGGATTGGGTACCAAGGTGACACAGCAGATGGAGCACCAGCCCTGAAGTCAGGACAATCTGAGTTCAAATCTGACCTCAGACATTTAACACATCAGAGTTGTGTGACCAAATCACTTAAACCCAATTGTCGCAAGGCAAAGGAGTTGGGATTACATGGAAGAATCTTAACTACCAGAAAAATTGAACAAAATCTTTCTGGGGAAAAGATGGATGTTCAATGAAAGAGGGTACTTTCAAATTTTAGATACAAAGACCTGAGCTGAGCAAATAATTTGATTTTTAAACACAAGATTCAAGAAGAGCATAAAAAGTTATGCAGAACCAAAGAGATCATAAAAAAGGGAAGGGAACCCACATGTGCAAAATATAGCAGCCTTTTTTATAGTGGCAAGGAATTGGAGATTGAATAGACATCTATCAGTTGGGGAATGGCTGAATAATTTTATGGTATATAAATGTGGAATTATTCTATAAGAAATTGTTCTATAAGATTGTTCTATAAGAAATGATCAGCAGGCTGATTTCAGAAAGACCTGGAAAGACTTGCATGAACTGATGTTAAGTGAAGTGAGTAGAACCAAAATAACATTGTACATAGCAACAACAAGATCATGTGATGATCAACTATAATAGACTTGGCTCTTTTCAATAATGAGTTGATTTAGAGAAATTCCAAGAGACTTGTGATTGAGAGAGCCATTTACATCCAAAGAGAGCATTATGGGGACTGTGGATCACAATAGTATATACCCTTTTTGTTGTTGTTTGCTTGATTGTTTTTTTTTCTTTTTCATTTTTTCCCTTTTAATTTGATTTTTCTTATTTATCATGATAAATGTGGAAATACAGTTACAATAATTCCATGTGTTTAATTTATATTGGATTACTTGCTGTCTAGGAGAGGTGGGAGGTGGCAAAGGAGGGAGAAAATATTTGGAACACAAGGTTTTGCAAGGGTGAATGTTGAAAACTATCATTGTATATATTTTGAATAATAAAAATGCTTTTATTATTTGAAAAGTTATATGAAAAGAAAAAAACAAATTGTTATTCAATAAGGTTAAACTTTTTACATCACTATATGGGAAGATAATACTTTAGAAGTCTATCTCTATTAAGGCAGTTAAGAGTATACATAGACAAAGGCTATGGACATAAGTTGACTTTGATGTGATGATATGAAAAAGGTGAGGCAGAGGGAAAGAAGAGAGAGAATAAGCATTGTCTGAATCTTACTCTCAGAGGATTTGACTCAAAGAAAGAATAATACATCAATAATTAGAAATACGACCAGCAGGATGATTTCAGAGAGGCCTGGAGAGACTTGCATGAACTAATGCTGAGCGAAATGAGCAGAACCAAGAGATCATTATACATGGCAATAATAATACTATATGATGATCAATTCTGATGGGCATGGCTCTCTTCAACAATGAAATGTTTCAAACAGTTCCAATTGTTCAGTGAAGACAGCCATATATACCCAGAGAGAGGGATATGAAATGTGGAACACAACATAATATTTTCATGCTCTCTATTGATGTTTGCTTGCATTGTCTTTCCTTTCTCAGATTTTTTTTCTTGTAGATATGATTTTTCTTGTACAACAAGATAAGTGTGGAAATATATACATACATGTATATATATATATATATATATATATTCGATTTGTTAAGTATTTTAACATAATTAACATGTAGTGGATTTCCTGCCATCTAGGGAAGGGGTGGGAACTAGGGGGGGAAATTTGTAATGGAAAACTTTGTAAGAGTTAATGTTGAAGAATTACCCATACATATGTTTTGCAAATAAAAAGCTTTAATAAAAACAAAAAACAATTAGATATAAATTTATTTTATTCTATGGGGAAGTTGGAAGGAAAAGGAGAAAGAAGTGTGTGTGTGTGTGTGTGTGTGTGTGTGTGTGTGTGTGTGTGTGTGATAGGATGTAGGACACAAGGGAAGGCAGATATAGGAGGGGAAAGAAGAAAGGAGAGGGAGGAGTTATAATAGAAAGGAAGTTTGGGATAAGAACTCATTATTTGAAAAAAATAACTGCTGAGAAAAGTGGAAATTAGTATTGCAGAAACTAAGCATTGACCCACATATACTAAGATAAGATAAAAATATGTTCATGATTTAGACATAAAGAGTGATATTATAAATAAATTAGAAGAACAAAGGATAGTTTAGTACCAGGTCTGTGGAGGAGGAAGGAATTCGTGGCCAAAGAACTTGAGTACCTTATTGAATTAAAAATGGATAATTTTGATTATATTAAGTTTAAAAGTTTTTATACAAACAAAACCAATGCAGACAAAATTAGAAGGGAAGCAATAAATTGGGAAAACATTTTTTACATTTAAGGGCCTGATAAAGGTTTCATTTCTAAAATATATAGAGAATTGATTCAAATTTATAAGAATTCAAGCCATTCTCCAATTGATAAATGGTCAAAGGATATGAACAGGCAATTTTCAGATGAGGAAATTAAAATAATTTCTAGTCATATGAAAAGGTTCTCTAAATCATTATTGATCAGAGAAATGCAAATTAAGAGGTACCGCTAAACACCTCTCAGACTGGTTAAGATAACACGAAAAGATAATGATGACTGTTGGAGGAGATGTGGGAAAATTGGGATACTAATTGGTGGAGTTGTGAACTGATTCAACCCTTCTGGAGAGCAATTTGGAACTATGCCCAAAGGGCTATCAAACTATGCATACTCTTTGATCCAGCAATGTTTCTACTGGGCTTGTATTCAAAAGAGATCATAAAGGAGGGAAAGGGACCAATATGTCCTAAAAATGTTTGTGGCACCCCTTTTTGAAGTGGCAAAAAGCTGGAAGCTGAGTGGATGCCCATCATTTGGAGAATGGGTGAACAAGTTATGGTATATGAATGTTATGGAATATTATTTGTCTATGAGAAATGATTAGAAGGATGATTTCAGAGAGGTCTGAAGAGATTTACATGAACTGATGCTAAGTGAAATGAGCAGCACCAGATCATTATAAATGGTAACAGCAAGATTATATGGTGATCAATTCTAATAGACATGGCTCTCATCAACAATGAGGTAATTCAGACTAGTTCCAATGATATTGTGATGAAGAAAGCCATCTTCACTCAGAAAGAAATCAGTGGGAACAGAGTGTGGACCACAATGTAATATTTTCACTCTTTTTATTGTTATTTGCTTGCATTTTGTTTTCTTTCTCATTTTTTCCTTTTTGATCTGATTTTTTTGTGCATCATGATATTTGTGGAAATATGTATAGAGGAATTGCACATGTTTAACATATATTGGATCACTTGCCAACTGTGGGAGGGGCTGGGGGAAGGAAGGCAAAAATTAGAACACAAGGTTTTATAGGTATTGATAATTTTTCATGTATATATTTTGAAAATAAAAAGCTTCAATGAAAAAAAAAGAATGCAAACTCCTTGAGGGAGTTTTTATTTGTCTTTATTTGCTTGCATCTGTAGTATCAATGCTTAGTACCTAGGTTATAGTAAAAATTCAATAAATGCTCTATTCAAAGCTCTGTATCCAAAAAAAAAAAATAATAGAAAGAAGGGTAGATTGAGGGAACTGGTGGTCAGAAGCAAAAGACTGGTCAGGTGGCAGTGAATGAAAAGAGAGAGAAAAATGTAAATAGGGATGGGAGAGGGAAATAAGATGAAAGGTAATACCCAATAATTATATATATATATATATATCTGTACATATACATACATATATATATATTCAATTGGATGAGCTCTTCCATAAAATGAAAGTGGATAGCAAAGTGAATTAAAAATCAGAATCATACAATATGTTGTATAAAAGAAACACATTTGAAGCAGTGAGATACATACATACAGAGCAAAGATAAAAGACTGATGCAGAATATATTATGCTTCAGCTGAAGTAAAAAAAAAATCAGGAGTAGCAATCCTTATCTCAGACAAAGCAAAAGCAAAAACAAGCCTAATTAAAAGAGATAAGAAAGGAAAGTACATATAGCTAAAAGGTACAATAAACAATGAAGTGATATCTGTACTAAACATATATACATCAAGTGGATTAGTATCTAAATTCTGAGAGAAGGAGTTAAGTGAATTATGGGGGAAAATTCACAACAAAACTATGCTAGTGAGGGAATTCAATCTCCCCTTCTAAGAACTAGATAAATCTAATTACAAAATAAACAAGAAAAAAATTAAGAAGGTGAATAAAATTTTAGAAAAGCTAAATATGATAGATTCTCTGGATAAAATTGAATGGGGATAGAAATAATACGCTTTTTTTTCAGTGGAACATAGCACCTACACAAAAAATGACCATGCATTAGAATATAAAAATGTCACAATCAAATGCAAAAAAGGTAGAAATATTAAATCCATCCTTTTCAGATCATGATGCAATAAAAATTATTTTTCAAATAATTTCAAAAAGGGCCATGGAAAGAAATTCTAAGTAATTGGAAACTAAATATTCTAATCCTAAAGAGTAAAAGCGGGTCAAACAACAAATCATAGAAACAACCAATAATTTTAACAAAGAGAACAACAATAATGAGACTACCTACAAAATTTTGTGGGGATGAAGCCAAAGCAGTTTTTAGAGGAAAAATTATATGTCTAAATACTCATACGAATAAAACAGAATGAATAGGAAAATGGGCAAGCAAGTGAAAAAGCTAGAAAAAAGAACAAATTGAAAACCCCCCATACCAAAGTAGAAATTCTGAAAATCAAAGAAGAGTTTAATATAATTTAAACTAAGAAAACTATTGGACTAATAAATAAAGCTAAAAGATAGTTTTATAAAAAATAATAAGATAGATTTTAAAAATTTGGTTAATTTGATTTTAAATTGAAGAAAAACCAAATTAGCAGTATGAAAATTGAAAAGGGTGAATTCACCAACAAAGAAAAGGAAATTAAAACATATTTTGTCCATGTATGCCAATAAATATGATAATCTAAGTGAAATGCATATTTACAAAAATATAAATTGCCCACATTAACAGAAAAGACACAGTAGGCAGTGACTATATTAATTTACTGTTTGATAAATCCCTAGACTTCAACTTCTAAATTAAGAATTGTCTATTTGACAAAAACTGCTGGGAAAACTGAAAAACAATATGACAAAAACTAGGCATGACAGATAAAAGTCAAAATGGGCACAAAATTTAGATTCAAGCAAATTAGGAAAGTAAGGAATAGTTTACCTTTCAGATCTTTGGAGAAGGAAAGAATTTATGACCAAACAAAGTAAAGAAAGCATTATGAAATGAAAAATGGATAATTTTAATTCCATTAAATTAAAAAGATTTTGCACAAACAAAACTAATGCGGGGCAGCTAGATGGCGCAGTGGATAGAGCACCAGCCCTGAAGTCAGGAAGACCTGAGTTCAAATCTGGTCTCAGACACTTAACATTTCCTAGCTGTGTGACCTTGGACAAGTCACTTAACCCCAATTGCCTCAGCAAAAAGCAAAAAAAACAAAAAACAAAAAAACAAAAAAAAACCCAAACAAACAAAACTAATGCAACTAAGATTAGAAGGGAGGTGTTTCTGATAATGGCCTCATTTCTAAAATATGTAGAAAACTAAGTCAGATCTATAAGAATACAAATCACTCTTCAATTGATAAATTGTCAAAGGACATAAACAAGTCATTTTCATATGAAGAAATTATAGTTGTTTATAGTCATATGAAATCACTATTGATTAGAAAAACAGCTCTGAGATACCACTTCTCACCTCTGAGATTAGCTAACATGACAGAAAAGGAAAACAATAAATGTTGGAGAAGATGTAGAAAAATTAGAATGTTAATACATTGTTGGTGGAATTGTGAACCAATCAAACTGTTCTAAAAGCAATTTGAAATTATGCTTAAAGGTCTAAAAAACTGTGATCCAGCAATACTACTGCTAGGTCTTCCAAAGATATTTTGAAAAAAGTGAAAAGGATTTATACAAAAATATTTATAGCAGCTCTTTTTGTGGTGGCAAGCCACTAGAAATTAAGGGGATGCCTATCAATTGGGAAACAATGTATATGTGGTATATGTAAGGGTGTACTATAAAAAATGGTGAATAGGCAGATTTCAGAAAAAAAAAACTTTTAAAGATTTATATGAACTGATGCTGAGTGAAGTGAGCAGAAGCAAGAGAGCATTGTACAAAGTAATAGCAATATTATGTGATGTTAATCTATGATGGACTTACCTCTTCTTAGCTACAATGATCCAAGGCAATTCCATTAGGCTTGTGATAGAAAATGCTGACCACATCCAGAGAAAGAGCAATGAAATCTGAATGAAGATCAAAGCATATTATTTTCACTTTTTTGTGGTTTTCCCTTTTGCTCTGATTCTTCTTTCACAATATAACTAATGTGAAACTAAGTTGAACATGATCGTACATGTTAATCTATATCAAATTGCTTACTGTCTTGGAAGAGGGGAGGAGAGGGAAGCACGGAGAAACATTTGGAGCTCAAAATCTTACAAAAATGAATGTTAAAGACGGTCTTTACATTCACTTGGGGAAAAATTACTATTATGTGGAAAGAAAGAAATATTTAGAGTGATAGAATTTGGAATTCTAAACTTTAAATAAAAATGTTCTAAAACTAAATAATATAAATCATTACTGGTGGTTGTGTTCCACTCTCAGCTCTGGATATTCAGGGCAATAGTCAGACATATTTTCTTGCTATGTGGAGGGAGATAGGTAATTCATTCTAGGGGAACTCCTTCTTGGAGGAAGCCTGGCCTTATGGGTGAGGCACTGGATTTACAGCCAGAAAGACTTGGATTCAAATCTTGTCTCACATTATTATTAGCTGTGTGTTTCTGGGCAAGTTCCTTTATTTTTTATTGTCTTGGTTTTCTCATCTGTAAATTGGGTAAGTGGGCTTGGTGGCTTCTCAAGGTTCTTTCATTTCTAAAACTATGATTCTTGGATTGTATGTCCATTGCTGAGGACAGTGGTCCTTTGACAAGAGCAGGTTCCTGAATCATCTGTTGAGATTAATTGCTTTGAAGGGGATCTCAAACTCTCATCTCATAGTTTTAGTCACAAGATCAGTGTAAATGTGATTTTCCCTTAATAGGGTTATGTAGTAAAAGATGACCTATATGAATGATAAAATAAACTGAGTTCAACTCCCAGATCTTCTTACTATCTGTAGCTCACTGTTTTCTCAAAATATATCGGTCCTCTGTAGAACTCTTAGTTTTATCCTTTATAAAATGAATAGACTGAACTAGGTGACTTTCTGGGGTCTTGACCAATTTAGAAATTCTATGATTTGTGAAGTCTGACCTACTGGCTATTTCATGAGCAAGTTGATCCATTTCTCAGCTCCAATATTGTTTCTGGCTATTTTCTATGGCAGGAAAACTTGCCTTTCCTCACTATAATTTATTGACCTTTCTGGCTTCTTTTAAGTATCAGCTAAAATCCCATCTTCTACAGAAGCCTTCCCTAACACCTCTTAATTACAATGATTTCTATGTATCCTGTATACAACTTGCTTTGTATTTATTTC
>JAJPUD010000531.1:651605-668639 GCA_023553655.1 Myrmecobius fasciatus | reverse complement strand
TACAGCATCATTTGAATGCATCCTCTTCTCATCCAGCCTCCACTCTACTTCAGATCACTTCTCACCTGGATTATTGCAATAGTCTCCAAATTGACCCCCTTGCCTCCATTCTCTCCCTACTCCAATCCTTTTCACATAGTCATCAGACTGACAGACCTAAAATACATGTCTGACCATGTCACTCCCTCCCTCCAACTCAAAAACTTTGAACATTTCCTTATTGTCTCCAGGGTGAAATATGAATTACTCAGTCTATCATTTTTAAAATCTTCCACATTCTAGTTTTCACCTTACATTTCTAATCTTATTCTATATGACTACTCTTCCTACATTCTCTCTTCCAATCAAAATGACCTCACCAGATATTTTCACTATATAAAATTCAATCTCTCACTTCCATGCCTTTATGGTCCCCTATGTCTGGAATGTACTCCATCCTCATCTCTACCTCATCTAATACCTGGTTTTCTTTAAAACTCAGTTCAGTTCAGTCACCATCTCCATGGGTCTTTTCCTTATAATATTCTCTTCTTGGAATTATTTTGTATTTATTTATATTTGAGTTATCGCCTAGCAGAATATGAGCTCCTTGAGGGCAGGGACTTTTTTAGTTTTGTCTTTGAATATCCAGTGTCTCTCATACAGTAAATATTTAATAAATATTTATCAATTAGTTTGAACACAACCATTTAACCTCTGTAAGCCTCAGTTTCAATTTCTATAAAATGGACATCATTATATTTACATTTCTTCCTTAGATGTTTGCCTGGAGGCAAGTGCTTTATAAACTTCAAACCATCATATAAATATAAGGATTGACTTTATTGCTGTTGTCACTGTTTTCATCAGAAGCCTCTCTCCCAAAAATAGTTTCTTTTGTTAGATCCTATGGCTGGGTTCTAAAGGCCTGCATGGCTCCTGGATGGTTTTCTTAATAAGCTAAATGCTGCAGTAAACTGATAAAGTAGGAGTCAGAAGATATGAATTCTAATTCCAGTTGTGCTGCTAATTGTTTATGTGCAACCATTTAATCTCTATGTGCTTTAGTTTCCTCATTTTAAATAAATATAGAGTAGACTAGTGAAGCATAAATTCTCTCCCAGTTCTAAATTTTATCATTTTAGGATTTAGAATTATATAATGAATGAGAAGTAGTTGAACATCATCAGCAAAATAAGGGAGATGGACTAAATGATGACCCCTAAGGGGGCTTCCAGCTCTAACATTCTATAACTCCATGACCAAACTAGCTAATTTTAGACAGACTCATCATCAGAAGATTGACTTTAAGGTGATGAAGCTTTGGTTGGGGGGGCAGGAGACGGCATTTTTGGCCCCAGCAATTTCTTAAACTGCATTTAATAAACTTAAGTACAATGGACAGCAACTTTCCTGCACAACTACCAGTGGGGCAAATATGCATCTCTACTCCTGAGTTTTTCTGCCTATGCACTTCTCCCCTTCAAAATAAGATCCTTTTGTCTTAAAGCTCTCCCTGAAGTGCTTTGTAAAAGGTTCTCCTAGGAGATAAAAAGCAAGAAAGTCCCTAGGAAAGGTTGCATGTACACTAATAATACTTTTCCATCTAAGCCTGCTGAGGGACATAAAGCCCCATCAATACCAGAGAAAGGCAGACCAAAGATATCCTGTCAGCAGACTTGATTCTCCCATGTTATCAGGGCTCAGTGTGTTCCCAAGGAGCAGGAATGGAAAGACCTAGAACTACCATTCAAAGAAGGGCCACTACCAGGCCTTTCTACCACCTTCTGAGAAAGCTGCTCTGAACCTGAGCTTCTCAGGGCATTCTGACAGTAAACCTACATTCTCATGAGCATAAGTCTCTGAGTGTTCCATCCTGAGAATCTAAAATTTCACAGAAGCCTTAGCAGCTGGTCTGAGAGTTAAGACAGTCTTGAAGGCATTATGAACTTCATAAATCACAGAGGACCCTCAATGGAGATACTTCACAGAATGCCAAAGTATGATTTTTATGACATATATGCAAATAAATTTGACCCAATAATAGTTAATGAATATATTGCACTTAAATACTTTAAAATTATTATCTTATTTAATCCTCATAAGATTTCTGTAAAGTGGGTGCTTTTATTATCCCCATTTTACAGATAAGAAACCTGAGGCAAACACAGATTAATTGCCTTACCCAGAGTCACACAAAGTCTCTGAGGCAAGATTAAACTCAGTTTTAAGATTTAAACTTAGTCTTCCTGACTCCAAACCTAGCACTCTCAGCACTGTACCACCTAGCTTAATGGATTGGTCATTTGCCTGCATATTGCAATCAGAGTATTCTGCATTTTTTATTTGTTGATTTCTTCTACAAGGATTATTAGGCCATATTCTTTGGAGAAATTATGAATCTTATTGAGAAGATCTTATAGTGATCTGAAGTTTAATGTAATCAGTCCAATATAATTTTCAAACAGAAGCATTTTTAGAACCTTCCTTATATGTAGGAAATCCTTCTTTCATTTGATCTTGCACAGGATATCCTCCATTACTAGCAAAAACATATACTCTGTTTCATGCCTCACTTATTAGAAGTCAGAATGTCTTGGAGCAGAGTTCTCTGTTATCAAGAATTGTTTGCATTTATTGAGCAGTCTCCTATGATCTTAACATGTGCACGAGAGACTTTTTGATGGAAAGAGGAGAGATTTGGGGCTGCATTTGGGGCACATTTTATTTATTATAGTTTTTTGGTTGTTGGTTGGTTATAGCCAATTGCTTTATTGAAATCCACAAAGGAAAGGACAAGCCTTTTCAGTCAGTTATGTGCCTAAAAATATAGGTTATGTTAAGGAAAATCCCCTGTAAACATCTACCTTCTTCTTTTTATTCAATTCAACATTAAGTATTAATTAAATATTTAATATGTTAAATATTATTTTCATCATTAAATATTACTATTTCATTAAATAGTTAATATATTAAAGGGCATCATGATATACCCTGGGAATACAAAGAGAGAAATAAAAACTCTTGTTGTCATGGAGCTTACTTTCTTCTGGCTACAACAAAAATAAGTAAATTCAAAGTGAATGGTAAGCAGTAGAGAGCACCAGCCACTAAGGGGAGGAGAAAAGGCTCAAGAGCTGCCTCTTCCAGGAAGTTTTCCCTGATCACCTAAGTTGTTAGTGCACTTCCTCCCAAAATTATTTTGTATTCATTTTGTAGCTATTATATAGAATAGATTGCTCACAGATGTGGCAAGCTTCCCCCTCCTTGGAGATCTCCAAGCACAGACTGAATGAAAACATATCAGATATATTGTCGTGGGAATTCCTTTGGGATTGGAACTGGGTCAGATAGTTGCTGAAGTCACAAATTTGGTGATTCTGTGGATGTACTTACAGAGGTATGTATGTGTTGTCTCCTTATATTAGCATGTAAGCTCCTGAGGGCAAAGACTTTTATTTTTGTTTTCCTTTCTCCTGTGTTTAGTACAGTTCCTAACACATATGAAGTAAATGCTCATGGATCGATTGATTGATTGGTACATAATCCCCCTCAAACTAAGCTATGGATTTCAAAATTAGAGAAGAGCAAGATGTAGGGCATGAAGGTCAGCTGGAGCAAACACAGAGAGACCAGAGAGGGAATGTCATATTCGGGGAGAAGCTGTAGAAACAAAGAGCAAGTGAAGGGAAATGATACAAAATACTTAGTGGGCTCTAGATTCTGGAGAATTTTAAATGCCATACTACGTAGTTTTCGTTTTATTTTAGAGGCCAAATGGGGGGAACTGAAAATTTTTGAGCATGTTAATTCCTAAGATACACATGTAAATCATTCTTATAAATATTTTACAAAGATGAAAAAGTCATCATTGTTACTTACCTGAAAATATGAGTCAATTACAGGTGATTGCAATGGAAATGTCAATAGGGAGATGAGTGCTGCATGTAAGTAAGCAATAATATATCTGTAATAATCACTTACACAAATAAAATGGAATAAAAAAGACATTTTATTTATTATAGTTTTGTGGTTGTTAGTTGGTTATTTTTGTTTGTTTGCTTTTTAGTGAACCTAGGATTTCATTGGTACCAAAAAACCACCCAGTAAGGAGTCCCCTGCACCAAAGCTAATTCTCACTTGCTCCGCTATGGATGATCTTAGAGAGTTGTTCAGAGCTCTAAGAGGATACATGGCAGGCTAGCTCAGGATCATATAATCAGTATGTGTCAGAGGCAATACTTAAATCCAGATCTTCTTGACTCCTAGGCCAATTTTCATCCAATCCACTATGCTGCTTCTTCAAGCATAGAGAATATCATAAAGAAAATATATGACTGGAAAATGAAGGGGGCTGGTCCTACAGCAAGTAAGGAATGACTGATGGACAACATGAGCAATAAACAGGTATCCAGAGTAAAAAAACCTAAAAGAAATTTTCTTGCACAATATTGAGCTGATCCTCTGTAGAGCATCTATGGAAAAGATGCACGAGAATTATACAGTGAGAAGGCACAAGTGAATTATGGTCTTCATGAACCAAGGCAATACCATGAAATCCCAGATCTTTTAAATAGCGAAGTCCACATTTACCATGGCAGGTCAATATATGATAAGGGCATTAAATAGAATCAAAGATTCAATCGTAACATTATAGACTTTTAAAACAGAAAGGACTTCGAATATCATCCAATCCAACATCAATTTACAGATAAGGAAACTGAGGTTCAAGATAAGCTTCCTAACTTTTTCCCTCTACAATCCATCCTTCACACAAATTGATGCTCTTATCCAAATTGATGTTCATATCTAAATGAGAATATTCTAAAACACAGATATGATCATGTTTTACCAGCAATCCAATCCAGTGTTGTCATTTAGTCATTTCCAACTCTGTGTGACTACATTTGGGATTTTCTCAACAAAGATGCTAGAGTGACTTGTCATTTCCTTTTCCATCTCATTTTACAGATGAGGAAACTGAGGCAAACAGGGTTAAGTGACTTGCTCAGTTACTTTTATATGACACTGGAATTGAACCCACAAAGATGAGTCTTCCTGAATCCAAACCCTGTGCTCTATCCACAGTGGTACCTAGCTGCCCATTATATCACCATCACCACTCAAGAATCTTTATTGGCTTCCCATTGATTAAAAAAATAAATACAAAATTTTAAAGCCGGCATTTGAAGTCTTCTACAACATGATTTATTCCTAATTTTTGTTTCATGTTACTTTCTTCCATGCACTCTCCCTTCCAGTAAGACTAGCATATTAGTTGTTCTCTCTCTGTAATATTCTATTTTCTATCTTTAAACCATTGCAGAAGAATTTCTTTATGTCCCACTTCTTCTCTGCTGCATAAAACCCCTAGTTTCCCTCAAAGCACAGACTACATACCACATTTTATACACAGCCTTCCTTTTAAATTAATTTATTTTTTATTTTCATTTCCACATTCTCTCCCTGCCTCCAACACCTCCCCCACCAAGAAACAAGAAATATGATACTCATTATCCATATACATACAGTCATGCAAAGCATATTTCCACATTCTCTATGTTCTGAAAATATACAAACAAAAAGGCAATAAAAATAAAGAAAAGAGGAAAAATGCTTCAATTTGCGCTCTGAATCCATCAGTTCTCTCTCTCTGGAGGTAGATAGCATTTTATGTCATGAATCCTTTGAAGTTAACATATAGCCTTTCTTGATTCTCCCATTTATTCATACTCCCTCTTGAAATTACTTTGTATTTATTTCTCTGGGTACATATTGGAACCACCTTCAGTAGAACACAAACTTCTTGGGAATAGGAATTATTCTTTGTACCCTCAGCTCTCAGGGTAATAAGAGATAGGGAATAGACCTGTGAATTTCATTGATATAGGGAAAATGCAGGGTAAAAAAACTTCCTTTACTAATGCCTTTGAGTCTTAGAGTTGTTTAGAGCAATGCAAGATGAAATGACTTGTATAGGGTCACATAGCCTGTTATATGTCAGAAGCAACCCAGGTCTCCTTGGTTCCAAGTCCAACTCTTTATCACTATTCCATGACTTTCCTCTTACCTTGCATTATAGTAGTGATGAAGCTGAAAAAGCTAATACCATCCTAGGCTACCATGGGAAAGATATCTTGCCTAGGAATAGGGATGTGGGAAAATTGTACTCTGCCTTGATCATGAATGCCTGTAGTATTTGTACCCAGGTCTGGAGACCATGTCATAGGAAGGAAACTGATAATCTAGAGAGAATTCATAGGAGGGCAGCCAAAATTGTGCAGAGCCACAAATTCATACCACACAAGGGTTAGTTGAAAGAACTGGATGAGAATTCTCTGCAATTTCCAAGTCTAAAGAGCTCTCATGTAGAAATGATTCTCAGTCCTAGAGGGCAAAACCATTATTGAAGTTTAAATGTCAGAGACAAATTTAAGGTTGAACTAAAGAAAAACTTCCTTAACAATTAAACTGTCTAAAATTGGAATAGGCAAGCTCAGGATGCAGTAGGTTAGTTTTTCAAGCAAAAGCTGTTAAACAATATATATATTTATAGACACACATATGTGGTTCAATATATTGTAGTAGTACAGGATCCAAAGTTAAGAAGACCTGAGTTCGAATTTTACCACAGATACTAATTGGCTATATAACTCTGGGAGAGTCACAAACTTTTTCTGCTTCAGTTTCCTCAACTGTAAAGTGGGGATAATAATAGCATCTACTTCACAGGGTTCTTGTGGGGATAAAATAAAAACATATTTGTAAATTTAAAACTTTAAAAACTTTAAAGTGCTTCATAAGGACTAGATGTCATTCTTATTTTTATAATTATGAGGATTCTTGTTCACATAGCAGTGACACTAGAAGGCCTCTGCAATCCCTTCCAACTATGAGACTGTAATTTTGAAATAATGTTGAATTGAATTCAGTTTAAAGAATCAGAACCAGGAGACTAAATCAGTTCCTTAGAATCTAAACACAACATTCTTTCTTCTGCACCATGATACTTGCCTAATAATTATGTGATGAGATTTTACTTTATATGTGTAAAACATTAGGTAAACCCACAGGTACTCTACATTATTGTTATTGTTATTATAAGTCAAACTTGAGTGATGTCAAAAAGGTGGAAGGAAGGCTTTCAGATCCCAAGATGCCAATGTGAAAACCAGCCAATTCTGAATAAAGTAAATGTTGGGAAAGATCTGGCATCTTTGCTTCTGTTAAAGATGAAGCAAGAGTCACGTCCTTAAAGGTTAATGGAACCGTGAAGAGAAACTAAGTTGGATGTTGTGGGGAGTCCAGAAAAATTCTTAAGCTGATTTTATTCCTCCAGGTTCCAACTGTGAGTATTTGTTTAATGTTAATTAGTTAGTTGGTGCAAATAGCATAGCCATTGAAATATCTTGGGAGTCACAACCTTGTGATTATTGCTGTGTTTTCGAAATTGAACCAATCCAATTTGCCAAGTTCACTTGAGAAGAATCTACACAGATGTCCCTGGAACTAAAAGACAATCAGAGAAGAAAAATGTAAAGGCCCCAAATTCAGAAACCCAGAATTTAAACTGGGACTTTCTTGGGTCTTCTAATAAGGAAGGCACTTGGGATTTTTAGACCTTCCTCACTCTTGCAGACTCACATCCA
The DNA here is from genome assembly GCA_023553655.1 of Myrmecobius fasciatus. Taxonomy (NCBI): domain Eukaryota; kingdom Metazoa; phylum Chordata; class Mammalia; order Dasyuromorphia; family Myrmecobiidae; genus Myrmecobius; species Myrmecobius fasciatus. The sequence goes on along the minus strand of JAJPUD010000531.1, from coordinate 661,011 downwards.
GATCTGGGATTTGAGTTGAAGGTACATAAATCTGTCTTAGATATCTCGTGTTTGAATTCCAGAAAGCAATAATGCTCAAAACATGATGTCAATATTTTAATGCTTCCAGTAAAATTAAAGAAAATAGCTAGACAGGGGTAGCAAGCAGTGTCTAGTTTGAGGGTGACTCAGAGCTCAGAATGTCAAAGCTGAGAGAGACCATAGGTACCATTTAGAGATGAGAATTATTCACATTAGTTAGGAGAATATGGATATCCTGAAGGTAAAATTATTTGCCTGAGGTCACAAAATAATTTTGTGGTAGAAGATCACAGGGTGGGTGAATTTTCATACCAAAGAATTAGGAAGGTCACGGGAGAAGTTTACATGGAAATGTAATGAGACATAACAGCAATTATCAGTGAATGAGTATTTTTTAAATTAAATTTTGTTTCAAATAATAAGCATTTATTTTCTCACCTTCTCACTCCTCCACCAACTGAAAAAGAGAGAGAAAAACAAAATCCTTTAAATAAATATACAAAATCAAGCAAAACATAAATGGTGTTTCCTAAAGGGGGGGAGACAACACACAAAAGGAAGCAAGAAAGAGGGATGCGTCACTGGGGACATCTTTTTCTGCGGAGTTGAAACCAGTTAGAGTAGCCCATATCTGCCCAGGCCTAAGGTACAGCTTAGGAGGTGCATTAAACTTTTTTTTTGCTTTTTTGCTGAGGCAATTGGGGTTAAGTGACTTGCCCAAGGTCACACAATGTGCATTATACTTTTAAAGCCAGTTGTAACTCAGATGGGGCTCTGCCCAGAAGGCAAGATTTAATTGCTCCTGACACAGACTGGCCATAGGGGTTAAAGAAGGAAGACCAGGGGACAGCAGGGAGTATAAATCCAGTTCTGCAGAAGAAATTCATCTTCAAATGACTCAGATATGCAGAAAGTACTATATTTGCCACCTAAAGAAGGTTAAAGGACAGTCCTTCATCTGGGACCTCTAGCTGATTTTGGCCTGGTGAAATCACATCTCTGAGTACCCCAAGTTGATGACACTCTATCAAGGAGTATCTGCAAATCCTCCAGAACCCCAACTCTCTATAGGCTGGATGCTTTATGTCCCAGTAAATAAGGAAGCCATGCTTGTGGTCCAGGCCCTAGATCTAGAAGGTGTCACCTCTGTCTGCTAAAAGGGAGACCAGCCCAGCCTAAGTAAAACAAAGATTATTGCTGCCCTATGCAGTTGTTTCAGTCATATCCAGCTCTGTGTGGTCCTATTTGGGTTTTCTTAGCAGAAATTCTGGAGTGGTTTGCCGTTTCCTTCTTGAGGGAACCAAGGCAAACACAGTTAAGTGACTTGTCCAGGGTCACACAGCTAGTAAGTAACTGAGGCCAGATTTGAAGTTAGGAAGAGGAGTCTTCCTGACTCCAGCCCAGCATCCTACCCACTGAGCTCCCTAGGTGTCCCAGGTGGGATTTAGGTATCACATAATCTACTCCTTTTGTTTAGTAGAGGAGGAAACTGAAGGCCAGAGAGAAGAAATTTGTGATAGAATCTAGGCCTCTGCCATCCCCGTTGCCTTCTTCCATGATCAGTTTTTTGCTACAGTTGTGGGTAGCAAGAAGGAGTACAAAAGAGGGTCCTGATGGTTCAATGAAGAACCATCCCCATCAGTGCAGGGGGAGGGGAAAAGCTCTGAATAGGCCCATAGACAGGAATTTTGGAGGTTTGGGGTCATCTTTTGCATTCAAAGAGAACTGTCTGATTGTCATTTATTTAAAAAAAAGAAATAAAGAAAAAACTCAAAAGTAAAGCAATCACCTTTGAAAATAGCAGGTCTAGGGAACATAGAACATATTTTGCAGCAGATGGTGAAATAATTTTCCTTGTTACTTTTAATGCTGTCAAAATGGGTGGAAAGTGAGGGTATTAGGGACAACAGTGATTGTAATTCCAAAGATTTTGTTTTAAGAGTGTCTTGTGATTTAAAATAACTTTGTGCTGATGGCTCAGAGTAGGTGGGAAAAAGGAAGGAGAACTTAAGATCTAGAGCTTGAAGTTTCTGAGGAGATACTTGAGCCACCATCTTTCATTTCACATAGAAGAAAACTAAAATCAACAGAGGTAATATCAAGGTGATCTGGGTCACACAGGTAGTGGGTAATGGAGCTGGGATTTGAACCCAAGCTCTCTGGCTGCAAATTCAAAGATGTTGTTACAATGCTGGGAAGACCAGCTGTGGTATTAGTTATGTACCAACTTGAAATTTAAAAATTATTGTTTAGATTATATTATTATTTATATTACATTATGATATATGTACCTTATATATAATAATATCAATATAACACAATAAGATCAATGATGTCCCTAATTAATGATAATAATTAGTACTGATATTAGTCATTAGCAGAAATAACTAAAATACAATAGATACTGTGTAAGTTCATTTACATTGTTTACAAGGTACTTTGTAGATTTTAACTCATTTCACCTTCACAACCAATCTGAGATAAGAACTACAGGTAGTGCCTCTTCCCCTCACTCCAGAGGGGATGACAGATCATGTTCTTTTGGTCTTGTATCACTTACCCAAATGAAAACAAGAAGGGTCACCGGTAAATGACAAGTGAGCAAAGACAGAGTGGGTTTAGAGCAATGTCTCTGACAACATCAATGTAATATCTTTTTACAACATAGGATGATCTGCTCTCTTTAGCTATTTACAAATGAAATGAAATGAAAAAAGAAATAAATCTTGTATTTATCCCCTAAAAAAATTGGTGGGAGAAAAACAAAGGGTCATTTTTTCTTGTCTTCATTTCAATGAACACTTTTTCCTTTTTATTTATTAAAGCTTTTTATTTGTATAACATATGTATGGGTAGTTCCTCAGCATTGATCTTCACAAAGCTTTCCATTACAAATTTTACCCTCAGTCCCCTCCCCTCCCCTAGATGGCAGGAAGTCCACTACATGTTATTCATATTAAAATACTTGACAAGTTGTGCATGAAAAATCCTATCTACAAGAAAAAAAGAAAATCGGAGAAAGGCAACACAATGCAAGCAAACATCAATAGAGAGTATGAAAATGTTATGTTGTGGTCCACATTTCATATCCCTCTCTCTGGATGTATATGGTTTACTTCACTGAACATCAATTGAATACTTTTTGAGCATATATTATGTTAGAGAGCCACAATTTCCAGGGGAAGGAATACCCCTGTCCTCCTTCCCACCTACGAACACAGATCACAATCCCTTCACCTGATTTCATCACCTGACGGCTGATCCTTATGCATGTGCTCACCTCAGTCCTCCTGGTATATAAGGACTCTGATGAAATGGGAGCTTCCATTAAGGGATTGACAGAACATTCCCAGATTTAGTAGGAAGAGACAGGAATAGGAAAGAGGAGATCGGAAACTGTCTTTTCAATGTTTTGTTGTGTTTTCTGTTAGGGATAAGGCCTGGATCTGAGATTTTCACTGATATTTGGAACGTGAAAAGAGGAAAGCCTTCTGCAGACGTGGGTTGGCACTTTCTCTGCAATTTAGCATCTTGGAGAGCAGTCTCAGCCAGAGGTGTCAAACATGTGGGCACAACACTCTCGGGTGCAGCCAGAGCTAGATTAAATGAAACTGGGAAACATTTAACAAAATAAAGAGACACAGGTCATGTGGCTGAATATTTTCTAAGTCAAAAGGCATCTAGCACAGATCCTTTTAAATGCTTTGATGACCCGAATTTCTACTTGAATTTGAGGCTACTGGCCTGGGCTGCTGAGGGGTTGAAATGGCTTGTCCGACATCACACAGACAAGAGGTATCAGAGTTGGGAATGGCCCACGGGACCCTCCTGTCCTCCTGACCCTCCTGACAGGCTCGCCTTTCCTTTGTTAATACCAGTAAATGATTCACTCCACAGCTTTAAAAATAAACAAGGATTTCTAGGTCTTCATTTTGACTTGATATGGCACCATCTCAGCTGTCGGGGAGACCAGGTATACGTCTGTGACATAAAAATGTGTGAGAGTGGAACTAGGGATGGATCTGAAGTCAGAAGAACTCATTTTGAACCTGGACTCTGTTTCTGTGCATCCTTGGGGGAACCACTTAAATTCTCGGGGCTTCAGTTTCCTTACCTACAAAACTAATAGATTGGACTGTTAAAGACCCCTTCCAACTCTAGACCATATAATGCTGTGGTGGTACTTCGCTTGACTGAGCATCAACCAGTGTTTGATCTGTCAGCAGGCCCGGGCTGGAGAACATGGTAGGACCAGTCTGACCTTGGGCACCTGGCACCTGCTTTGAGAGACCTGAATCACCTCTGCTTCACGATGAGGCAGGAGGAAGACTTCAGTAAGAAAGGATGCAAACCAAACGTGTTTCAAGAGGAAATAATGGCCAGGAATGTTTAACAATGTAATTATTTATAATAATGGAAAGAATCTTGGATGGCTGTGGATGATACCACAAGGAAAGGATGCACTGATCTCTGTCTCTCTGTCTCTGTCTCTCTCTGTCTCTCTCTCTGCCCCCTTTTCTCTGTCTCTGTTTATCTATTTGTTTCTCTCTTTCTCCCTCTCTCTCCCTCTCTCCCTCTCCCTGTCCCTGTCCCTGTCTCTCACCCTCACCCTTCCCTTTGTATGTATCTATCTGTCTCTCTCTTTTATTTATTCATCTCTGTCTCACAGTCTCTTTCTCTGTCTTTCCTTCTCTTGTTTTCTATGTATCTCTCTGTGTCTCTCTTTTTATCTATTTATCTGTCTCTGTCTCTTTCACTCCCTTTATATTTATTTCGCTCTGTCTCTCTTTTTATCTATTGACTTCTGTCTCCATCTCTCTCTCTGTGTCTCTGTCTCTGTCTCTCTCTTTCTCTCTCTCTCTCCCTCTCCCCCATTTTATATCCATGAATTTGTGGAATTGCAGGCTATATATAACTGAGGGGTCAGTCTGTGACTAGCCACAAAATGATCACTTATTCCTTAGTGTCAGGAAGAGCCTGCGTTCTATTCATATTTTCTCTACCAAGGTTATTTTCTTCAGGCTGGATTCTAGTTTGGAGGACTAGACACTGCTTTCTTGATGTCTTCTTTTGTCTCAAGTCTTCTATAAATGGACACATCCCTCTCCCAAAGCAATGACTCTTTGAAGTTCCCAGTGGGGGCACAGGTGAAAGCAGAAGCAGTTTTGGAGAAATACCGACAGAAAGGAAACAACACAATTCAGTGTCAACGGCAATGGCTCTGAAGTCAGAGACCTGAGTTCAAATTCTATCCTTAACATGATCTTGGGCACAAGTTGGCAAGAACGTGGTGAAAGCGAGCCATTTAACTTTCCTGAACTTGTAAAATAAGAGGGTGGAAAAGATATTCTCTGAGATCTCTTCCAAACATAGATCTATGCTAGGCAAAAGAAGGAAATAACACTGTCAGTCCTCAATCCTCCTCCATAACAGCTAACTGATGACCTAAGAATGACAAGTGATACTCAAAAATTAAGCAATCCTTTCTTTAATCATCCATCATTACTCCCTAATCACTGGCTTTGCCTTCAGAAGGTCAGTAATGTTTCCTTAGAGACATTTATTAGAAAGAATTCAAATGTGCAAGTATCATCAGCTGAAACTCTTTTTCTGGATCAACAATAATACCCAAAGCTTAGGGCTTTGCTCATTAGGTTAGAAATGGTTTTTAATGAGCCACCCTAAATATGCATTTAATTTAAGCATAAAAAGCATCCATTACATTTAAAAGGGCATAATACCTCTGGTATCTGTCATCATTTAAGAGTCACCAGATGCCCCCTTTCTGGCCCAAAATCCTCCTCCTACTCCCTGTCTCACACATTTGATTGTTCAAGCTTAAAGAAAAGGAAACAAAACCTGACAACATGAGATTTTAACAGCCCTTTCCAAGAAAACAAAGGGAAATAGTTAATTTTGGAGGGCTTGTAGGAAGACAAGCACCCTGACACTCTTGATGGAACTGTGAATTGGCCCAATCATTCTGAACAACATAGCATCATAGCTTTTGGCTCTAGAGCAAAGCTTCTTAAAGTGTGGAACCATGTAACTGAATATGAAGGTCAGGAGATTATGATTTATTATCAGTAAGTGTTTGATTTGTATATCTATCTTATATACCAATATGCTCAGGATCACACAAAAGTTTCTCGGGCAAAAAAGGTGTCACAAATGAAAAAAGTTTAAGAAACCTTGCTCTAGAGGATCAATCTAGGCTAAACCTGTCATTTTATAGTTCCAAAGACTGAGACTTAGGGATGGCAAGAGATTTTGTCAAGGCCATACAAATAGCAAATCTCTAAGATAATTATAAGAATAATAGCAGCTAACATTTATACAGAGTTTCATAAAAGTGCTTTACAATGGATCAGCTAGTTGGTACAGTGGAAAGAGCACCAATCCTAAAGTCAGGAGGACCTGAGTTCAAATCTGGCCTCAGACACTTAACACTTTCTAGCTGTGTGACCCTGGGCAAGTCACTTAACTCTAATTGTCTCTTCCAAAAAATAAATAAATAAAAGTGCTTTACAAATATTATCTCATTTTATCCCCACAATGACCCTGAGAGGTGGGTGCCAGAGTCAAATCTTTCCCCAGTTGCCTCATTGACAATAATTTGAAATTATGCAAGAAAGATCATAAACTGTTCATTCTTTTTGACCCTAGGATCCCACTACTAATCATATTCCTTAAGACATATGCATGTTTACGTATATGTGTATGTTTATTGCAATTGTATATTCAGAGGTAAAAGACAGAAAGATAGGTACACAAACATACACAAATATACATAATTATGTCATTTGTCCTAGTTAGTTCTATTTAGCTGCTTTTTTTAAAGGCATATTTCCGAGAGGAACATTGGGAAGTATAAATAACCAAAGGCACCAATAAGTTTTTTTTTAAAGTCTCTTCTTTAGACATTCCACAACTTATTACCATGGAGTTGTTTTTTTAGGAATGCATCCTATTCAATTATAGCCAGTCTGCAAATGAGTTTCTGAAAATGAGGAGAATGGGAGAAAAACCATAAAAAAAAAATAACCTTTAACCAACTAAAACATCATCTAGTTGGTTGTCTTTCCTGAAAATGAAAAGTCCATTCAAAGAATACATATCAAGTGCCTACTGCAGCCACCACACTGGAAAGGGTACCATATAGCTTAGCATTGTCTTTCTTCCTGTTAAATAGCTTTGGGCATGGTACATTTTGGAGAAGAAAGCAGTTGGCAGAGACACATAAATTATGTAGGACATTTCTCAGGATTAAATTGTTCCCCCACATTTCTTCCTTCCTCTTTAACAGTCTCCCCTTATCTCTTCTGGGCTCTTTTCCTTTCTTTCCTATTATAGCTCTTTCACATGCTACCCCTTGTGAAAGCTAAATTATATTTTCTACCCAGCAATGCTACTAATTCCTGGGTACCCAGAGCTCTTCCAATAGTTAGAAATTATTTAAAAATTTGGTCTTTCATATACAAAAGTGACTAACCTAGTAAATCTTAAACTGTGTCACTAGCAGTAAGTACACCTAAAACCAGCCTTCTCTCTCAGACTATCCCTCTATGGCCAATAACACCTGCTGACCCAGCATTTAAGGATGGGACAGGGAGGAGGAGAGGTATATAATTGATGGATATATGTCACACAGAAGGAGCAGGAATGCAGTCTGTGGCTAAAGATCAGAGGGAAGATCCCTAGCCCCATCCCCTCCCTAACACCTATTCCAAACCTGACCTCACTCTCTTGTGCCTTTTATAGTGCATAAATAAGAATCAAAAATGATGGTTTACATGTGCAAAAATGTTTGTAGCAGCCCTTTTTGTAATGCCAAGGAACTGGAAACTGAGTGAATGCTCATCAGTTGGAAAATGGCTGAATAAGTTATGGCATGTGAATGTTATGGAATATTATTGTTTTACAAGAAATGATGAGCAAGATTATTTCAGAGAGGCTTGGAGAGACTTACATGAATTGATGCTAAGTGAAGTGAGCAGAACCAAGAAAACATTGTACACAGAAACAACAAGATTATGCGACGATCAATTGTGATGGACATAGCTCTTTTCAACAATGGGGTGATTCAGGCCAATTTCAATGGTCTTGTGATGGAGAAAAGCCATGTACACCCATAGGGAAGACTGTGGGAACTGAATGTGGATCACAATATAGTATTTTTACTTTTGTTGTTATTATTGTTGTCGTTTGCTTAGTTGTTTTTTTCACATGTTTTTCTTCTAGATCTGATTTTTCTTATGCAGCATGACAAATATGAAATATATTTAGAAGAATTACACATGTTTAACTTGTACTGGATTACTTGCTGTTTGGGGGGAAGAAGGGAGGAAGGGAGAAAAATTTGGAACACAAGGTTTTGCAAGGGTGAATGTTGAAAACTATCTTTATATATGTTTTGAAAAAAAATTAAAAGTTATTATACAAAAATTATGGTTCCTGCTCTAAGAAGGTACCAGTTTAGTTAGACAAACTTTATTTTGTTTCTGAGGCCTATAACAACATATCTTGCTCGGACACCATGGCTCACTCTGATTCCTCTATCTAGAGTGCCTTCCATCTACCTTTGACCCCTTACTCTATCTTACTTTCCTGATCAAATGAATAGAGTGCTTTGCCAACCTTGCCATGCTATAAAAATACCAGGTATTTATATGATCTTCTTTCATGGAGTTCAAATAGAAATGGTCCCAAGACAGATGACTAAGCTACTATTATTCTTTTATATTTAAGGTTCTGTAGACTATTGCATCAATGGATAAAATGACTGCTCGCTCTCTCTCTCTCTCTCTCTCTCTCTCTCTCTCTCTCTCTCTCTATATATATATATATATATATATATATATATATATATATATAAATTGAATAAGTGTGTGTAACTATAAGATCATCTTCTACAGACTTACTAAAAGAAGGCATGTTTTTGACCCATCCAGTAGGATATAGGATGACAAGAATGATATATACTTCATCTTGTGGCTGCAAGGTTTTAACTTCTTTAGCTAAGGCTCTATATTTTGAAAGCTTCTTATTTCATGTAGGTTGAAAATGATGCTTTTTGATCTAGTTACATCTCTTTTAAACTTGTCCATCTCTTATACATGTGTAGATTATCTGGTAACATATTTGCATAGTCAAACATATAATTTCATTGTCTGTATTTACTATATAGAGATATATAAACATATCTCTATAGGACAAAGATAGATGAATATGGATAGACAGACTTCCTTCCGGGGGTGGAGCCATGGTGGCGGAGATCAGACAGGATTCTCTGTAACCTCCTCTAACCTCCCCTCAAACCAACAAAATATGAAGCCTCTAGACTGATTCTGAAGCAAAAAAATCCACAATATCCGGAGAACAACAC
>JAJPUD010000531.1:619064-638621 GCA_023553655.1 Myrmecobius fasciatus | reverse complement strand
TAAAAAAAAAAAAAAAAAAAAAACAGCAACAAAAACAAAGCTAGTCCTTTCTACAAGAAACTAACATTCTACTGGAAAGACATTTTATATATACTTAAATACAAAGTACATAATAAAACCCCACAGAATGCACAGACTTTAGAGACTGGTAGGGCCACTGAGGGGGCTATTTGGATTTAAGGTGGTCTCTTAGCAATCCCCATCTCAAACTTCAGCTGTTGTCAGTCGGTCCTCTAGCTAAATCCTGTTACTCTCTTCAAGGATATTTTCACCCATTCTAACAATGTAATTTCCTCCCATATATTCTGCACTTTATTTTATGCAGTGCTGTATACTGTCTTCAGTGAATGAAGTTCACTACTCTAAGGATTTCTGTATCACAACATAGTATGTGAAGTAAATATAGAGAAAAAGATTCCTGACTACATAGAGTGTATGTGTGTAGATAAAGCTATTTGGATAAACTCAAGAATTCTCTTAGAGCTAGAAATTCTCACCATCTATCACTTAGATAACTATAGGATCCCAAGAGCTAAAAGGGGCTGAAGAGGCTCTCTATTCCAGGAATCACTGAACTATATCCAGGGGTCAAATCCAGCCTACATCCTGTTTTGTGTAAAATAAAATTGTATTTAAAAATGTAAAAACTATTCTTAGCTCGCAGGGCATACAAAAAGAGGTGGAATGTCATATCTGACCTATAAATCAGACTCTGCTGACCCCTACTCTAGACCAACTTCCCACCCCAAACAGGAATCTACTTTACAACATCTCCAACAAAAAATAAATCGGCCTCTATTGGGACATGTCAACTTACGGGGAACTCACTGCCTTAATGAAGTAGTCCATTCTAAGAGTAGACAGCTATAATTATTAAGATATCCTTGTGTTGAGCCAAACACTAGCTCCTTGAAATTTCCACCTGCTATTCCCTCTGGAGCCACTTCTTTCTCCATCATAGTTATCTCATTGTAGAATTTCACTCTTTGCCCTGTATCCTTTTTCCTCTGGATCTTCACTCCTCCTCTGTGACCTTCTTAGCTTGGATGATCACGGCAGCCCTTTGGCTACTTCAGCTCTGATTGGTCAGTTCCTTCCAAAACTCCTAGTTCATAAAATATAATGCCAAGGCTACCCACGGTCATTCCTTCATTCCTCTCCAGAGTCTGCTTCTGATGATCCGGGTTTCCTTTCATGTGGTGTCTTCCCTCTCTTATCTTACATCACCCCAAGTATGTTCCTTGAGGGCAGGAGATGTCTTTTTTTTGCTTGTATTTTGTATTCCTAATAGTGCCTGACTTTTATTAAATGCTTGTTGACTGATGCTGAACAAGACTCTTTCATGCAACAATCCTCAGATACTTGAAGACAGTCTTCTGGGTTAGAGCATAGAAGAATTCTGTTCCAAGGTATATGTGCTGATATAATGGGGCCACTTTAAGCCATTATTCATTATCAGTACCTTATTATGGATTGTTTTATAAGATTAATTAATCAATCACTTAATTAGGTTGGACCTGCCCTCTTTTAATTGGGGGTAGGGCTAGGAAAGATATATACAGAATTGTTCTATCACTTTTCTGATAAGCAGGGGTTGGACTAGATTTTCTTGAGTTACTTCTGACTGAATCCTAGGGTGATTTCTCTCTTCAGGTACCAAGGAGGAACTTCCAAGGGAGCAGAGGAAAGGATTTAAGATGTAGAGGGCAAGATGGAAGGAGAAGCATTAAAAAAGTGTTCCTAGAATAGATACTCAAACCTATGCTTGGAGTCCAGATGTTTAAAAATGAGAAGAAGAGATTAAAAATGAGAGAGTGAAATCACTGCAAGTAAACCTATCAGCAGCCCAAATGTGCAGACTAATTCAATTTCACCATCTCTGCTGCTCTAAAGAGTGCAGATTCAAGAGCCCAGAGGCCTTTCCATAAAAGCAGCAGGAAATGAAGTGCATAAAACAGAACTGCCCGGTTTTCCAATGAAAAATTGTAAATTTCACCAACTTCATCCAAACTCAAGCATTCTAGTTACTGCCCCTACTAAAATTTCAGCATCTACACTTGTAAGGGAGGATATCACCTGAATTTCTATACTTTATCACTCACAGGAGAGATGAAGATATTCACAAAGCTGGGATGGAAGAACAAAAGTGATTTCTCTTTTTAACTAAATTAAATTAAAGGAAACCCCTGGTTGAAACTCCCATGACCATGATTGAGACCTAAAGCTGCTGTGGTCTAATGGAAACAATGAACTTGAAGACTACAGAACTTCCTAGTTAGAAAGGATCATGAGATTTAAGCAGCTACTTCATTTTGGCAGAGTAGGTATCATGGAGTTTGAAAGACTGTGCTTACACCTTAGCTCTGAATCTTAATAGATATATATCTCTAGACAAGTCACTTCAAGTAGGCTTCCCACTTCTAAAGAATAGAACCAATATTACCATTCCCTACTTCATAGGCTTGTTGTGAAAGGAGAACTTTGTAAATCTTGAAACACTAGAATTTCAATGGGAATTATTATTATCACGGGCCAAAAAAAAAATGCAAAACCTGAAGCTTCAGGGTGACAAGGTGAATTCCCTAAGATCAAAGAGCAATACTAGAGTATGAGTACTGAGACGTAGATGTAGTCTCAGCTCTGCCACTGGCTCACTATGTTACTCCATCCCTTCTCTCGTTAGTCAGCTATGCAAGTGGTGACACAATATCTGCCTCAAACTGGGCTATTTTGAGCCGCAAATGAAAGAATAAAAATGAGGGGGCTGGACTAGATGATCTCTAAGATCTAAGATAATGTGATTCGACTAGAATATGTTGTTATAAATTATTAAACATGAATGAGCTCACGTGATTTTATTTCTGCCCTCTATGTCTAGACCCCTGTATATTTGAGTTACGATGGTGACAAGCAGAGCAAGGGCTCCCTATGTGTGCATCCAACTCCCACTACTGAGCTTTATCTAAATCATTTTAATACTTAGAACACCTTTTTCCCCTTCCATCCCTCCTAAGCTATAATTCCACTTATAAAAACCTACTCGGATTGACCAACAGAAATCAAGCAGCTGCCATCCAGATCAGTCTGAAAAACCCTGGCCACTCTTTCTAGTATTACTCATCACACGTTGGGTTTTTACATCCAATCCCACCCAGTGCATCCTCCCTCACTGTCTCTTTCCCAGAGGAAAGTGGAACTGCCTGTCTGGCCTGGACCACAACTGAGAAATCGCATCAGCCTCACTCCTAGTCATTTCAGTTCCCTGTTCTCAGGATGCCCTGGAGAAGGTCCTGCCCCTGTGTCTGAATTCTCTTCTTCAAAGATCCTTTTTCTTTGACAGTTAGTCCCTGAAGCAGCTGGTAACAAGCATCCAGCTTTGAGTCCCTCATTTCCCCCAAATAGGCCTCTCTCCTCAAAGGGCCTTTCACCTTGCACTAGCCTTGCCTAGTGAGAACCAGGTCAACACATTTCTTTTTTTTTAATTTATTAATACTTTTTATTTGCAAAACATATGTATGGGTAATTCCTAAACATTAACCCTCACAAAGCTTTCTGTTACAAATGTTCCCCCCTACTCCCCACCCCTCCCCTAGATGGCAGGATATCCACTACATGATAATTGTGTTAGAATACTTAAGAAATCGAATCTATGTATAGTTATTGCATCATTTTTTGTGCAGGAGAAATCGTATCTACAAGAAAGAATAATCGGATAAAGGAAATACAATGCAAGCAAACTTCAATAGAGAACATGAAAATGTTATGTTGTGGTCCACATTTCACATCCCTCTCTCTAGGTGTATATGGCTTTCTTCACTGAACAACTGGAACTGGTTTGAAGCATTTCATTGTTGAAGAGAGCCATGTCCATCAGAATTGATCATCATATAGTATTGTTGTTGCCGTGAATAATGATCTCCTGGTTCTGCTCGTTTCACTCAGCTTCAGTTCATGCAAGTCCCTCCAGGCCTCTCTGAAATCATCTTGCTGGTCGTTTCTTACAGAACAATAATATTCCATGACATTCATATACCATAATTTATTCAGCCACTCTCCAATTGATGGGCATCCATTCAGTTTCCAGTTTCTAGACACTACAAAAAGAGCTGCCACAAACATTTTTGCACATGTGGGGCCCTTTCCCTCCTCTAAGATCTCTTTGGGATATAGGCCCAGTAGAAACACTGCTGGATCAAAGGGTATGCACAGTTTGATAACTTTTTGAGCATAGTTCCAGATTGCTCTCCAGAATGGCTGTATCCGTTCACAGCTCCACCAACAATGCCTCAGTGTCCCAGTCTTCCCACATCCCCTCCAACATTCATCTTTATCTTTTCCTGTCATTTTAGCCAATCTGACAGGTGTGTAGTAGTACCTCAGAGTTGTCTTAATTTGCATTTCTCTGATCAGTAGTGATTTGGAGCAACTTTTCATATGACTAGAGATGGTTTTAATTTCATCATCTGAAAATTGTCTGTTCATATCCTTTGACCATTTATCAATTGGAGAATGGCTTGAATTCTTATAAATGTGAGACAATTCTCTATATATTTTAGAGATGAGACCTTTATCAGAACCCTTAAATGTAAAGACGATTTCCCAATTTGATGCTTCCCTCCTAATCTTGTCTGCATTAGTTTTATTTGTACAGAAACTTTTTAACTTAATATAGTCAAAGTTATCTATCTGGTGTTCAATTAAGAGTTCCAGATCTTCTTTGGACATAAATTTATTCCATCTCCACAGGTCTGAGAGGTAAACTATCCTATGTTCCTCTAATTTGGTTATAATATCATTCTTTATATCTAGATCATGAACCCATTTAGATCTTACCTTGGTGTGCGGTGTTAGGTGTGGGTCCAGCCAGGTCAACACATTTCAACACTTTAAGACAAACTTGTTTTTCCTTTTAAATGACTATATTTCGAGTTGAGGAAAATAGCATCAAGGAGTGGGCAGTATAGAGGAAGCGTAAGCAGAAATAAAAGAACTTAAGAGCTGTGAGGGACTTAATTGTCATCCAGACAACATGTTGTAGTTGGTCATATTGAAGGGAAATGACTTGTCCCAGCTTATGAATTAGTGAATGTCTTTGTACATACAAACACAGAGAGAGTCCACAGAAGGCAAGCTTGAAGGGAAAGTCCCACTGATGGGACATGGGAAGGTCTCCTTCAATAGTGGCTACTGAGTGGAGTCTTGAAGGAAACCGAAGATTCTAGGATGCAGAGGGGAGGAGGAAAACACTCCATCAGGGCAGTATCTTGTGGGAAGAATGTTCTGACTGGACCAGCAGGCTGGTAAAGGAGAGCAAAGTGTAAAAATAGGACAGGCCCAAATTATAGAGTTTTAAATGACAAACCAAGAGAGAATCACTGAAGTTTATTAAGCAGGGCAGTGCCATCCATCATGTCATGCTGCCTCTCTTCAGCCCAATATAGATTTTAAAAAAAGATCCTCACAATTAGAGCTGTCTAAAAATGGAATGGGCTTCCCCAGGAAGAAGCACTCACCCCTGGAAGCCCTCAAGCAGAGTCCAGAAGGTGCCTGTTGTGCATTTTGGGAGGGAGCTGGACCAGGCCGTGTCCAAGATGGCTTCTCATTCTTATATCCCCTTACTTCTTTAGCACACTAGCTTGACTTAGATAAAATTGTTCACCTAACCAATACCCAAATTTCATCTCTTGCTTACATGAGGACTGCCTTACTTCAGATATCTCTGAGACCTCTCCCCTGAGAACACATCAAAAGAAATTCAAGCATTCACAACTCATCTATATATCACCTACTTACCTGATCAGTTTTCAGCTGCTTCTTCTTCGTCTCACATGGAATGAAAAGTGGAGGGAAGGAAGAAAGGAGGGGAGGAAGGAAAGAGAAAGAAAGGGAGGGAGAGAAGGAGATGAGGAAAAAAGGTAGGGAGGGAGGAAGAAAACATTTATTCAGTACCTACTATATGCTAAGCATTTAAATATCATCTTATTTGATGCTCATAATAACTCTGGAAGTTAAGTCTTCTTAGTATCTCCCATCGTACAGTTGAGGAAATCAAGGCAAAAGAAGGTTAACTTGCCCAGAGTTAATACATGTCTGAGGCCATATTTGAACTCAGTTTTTTTCTGTTTCCAGGCTCAGGACTCTATTCCCTCCAGCACCTCCCCCCTCACTATCATTCTTTCATTAAAAGAAAAACTAATTATATCTGGTCACAAACATCTAAACTAGCATCTGAGAAGCAGAATCAAGACTCTGACTGACATACAGAAGAAATAGAGAAGTCAAATCTGGAATTAATAAGACATTAGGCCAAAGTAATGGCATCCCTGGTGGTTTTGGAGAGGACTAACATAACTCAGTAGGCTATTTTCCTATTGAGGTCTCTGGTACCCTCACCAATTGACTTGTTTTCTGCCTCTGTGCCCAGAGTTTTAAGAATTTCACAATCATGATGTTTGTTACTAAGTTCCATTTTCAAAGGGGTATTACTGTTCTATCCAATAGTACTTTTTTACTGATCTTGGATGTAAGAAAAATGTTATTTCCAAGTTTCCATAAATACCTCCTATCCTGTGCTCCCAGCTTAGATGCAAAAACATATTAGGTCCTTTATTCTGCTCCCTTCCCAGAATAATAATGAATCTGCCACAAAGCTCCCATTGGGTAGACATATAGATTTTTGCTAACAGGATCTCACGGAAAGATCAAGCAGTTATTAGATTAGTTTCCAGGACTCACATGACACACAGCTGTTTATAATTCTTCATTTGTAGGTGGAAATTTGAAAAAAGCCTGTTCCATTAGGAAAAGGCAGAAGTTAGAAAACCCAGGTTCAAATCTTGCCATGATACTTAAAACCTGTGTCATCTTGGTTAAATCACTTAGCTTTCCTTCCTCATCTATAAAATGAGAGTGTTGGACTGGATGACCTCTGAAGCTATTTCCAGCTCTCCAGATTTTTCTAGAATGCCATGAACCCACTGCAAATTCAGAAAGCTGATCAGTGGGGAAGGGGCCATAGTTCATGCTTAAGCAGTCCCTACAAGGACCCAATAGACCAGTATCTTCCTAAATAGTTCTATGGGTCTGGACAGGACTATCATAGCAATTTAATTATATATATATATATATATATATATATGTGTGTGTGTGTGTGTGTGTGTGTGTATGTATATATATACATATATATGTGCACATGTATATATATATATATACACAACAACAATAGCTAACATTCATTAAAGTTTCCAAAGTGTTTCAGAAATATTACTTTATCCTCACAACAATCCTGGAAGGGGAGCTACTATTATTATTATTCTCATTTTTCAGATGAAGAGATTGAGGCAGACCATGACTTGCTGAGAGTCACATAGCTAGTAAGTATCCAAGACTATATAAGAACTCAGATTTTCCTCACTGCAGGTCTAGGACTCTTTAATGTACCATCTAGTTATTCTAGAGTTATGCATAATATAGAGAGATAATTTTAATGTATCCTTTTATAATTATACTATCCAATATTTATGTAGTGCCTTCAAGGTTTATATTCACCACAACTCTAGGAGGGAGTATTTTTCTTGTTTTGGGTCCAGACACATAATTTCATTAAAGTGTGGAATTCTTGGTTTGGAAATTCTTTCTATGAATGCAAAAGGAAGAAGAGGGGAGTAAGCATTTATATGGTACCTACTATGTGTTAGGTGCCATGCTAAGTGCTTTTACTAATATTATCTAATTTGGTCCAAATGCAAAAAAAAAATCATCTGTAATTTCTAATCTTAGAGAATTGCCTAAGTGCATTGACAGGTGACTTACCTGTCCATAGACACATAGCTAGGATGTCTCAGACGCAGCTCCTGAGCAAGGCCACTCAGATGCCAAAACTAGTCTTTGCTGACTAAACCCCACTGCATCTCCAAAGGTTGATTTTTGTCATTCAGTCATGTCCTACTCTTCATGACCCCATGGATCATACTGTCCATGTAGAATTCTTGGCAAAGATACTGGAATGGTTTGCCATTTCCTTCTCCAGTGGGTTAACACAGAGGATAAGGGTCTCACAGATAGTAAGACAGAGTGGAACTCAGATCTTGCTTACTCCAGACCCAGTGCTCTAACCACTGAATCATCTAGCTCCTGAGATTGGTACTACTGACATTACTGCATCTTTTCCCAGATGAGGTTGGGGGTGGTTAAGTGATTTGCATATTATCACACTTTTAATAGGTTTGAACTCAAGTCTCTTTTGATTCCAAGTCCACTGCTTTTTCTACTCTACCCTGCTGCCTCTCATTAAAAGTAGACAAAGCCATTGCCAAGTGGTTAGAGTTTTCATGGGTTATGCTGACTGGTTATATGGGTTATGACATAATACAATTGCATTTTGTGCATGTTGGAGAAATTTGCCCAAGATCACACAAGACCCAGACAGCAGAATCCAGGTCCTCCAAAACTTCATCCTGTGTCACCAGACCACTCTGACTTGTACATGTTCTCCCCATCCCCCTTATATTGCAATCCCTCAAATACAGTGTCTGCATTAACTCTCTCTCTGAATACCCCAATCCTAAATACACAATGCCCTGAACAAGGTAGGTACCCAGTAAATGCTAAATTATATCAGATTAAGTTGAATGGAATTGGCAAAATCCAACCAAACTTTTAAAACTCAGCTCAAGTCCAAATTCCTTATTAAAGATTTTTCTGGGCATTCAGTTCCATAGTGCTCTCTCCCTAGAGTTTCTGGTTTCCTATAGTTTTTTTTAGCTCAGTGCTTAATTCTGTTCTCTCCAATTTTGTTTTTGATTTTATTGATGTGTGAAACTTTTTCCCTAATTTGACTGTAATAATCTTGAGATCAAGACCCCAACTTTTCACATTTTCCATTCCTCTTATCTTAGCCTTATATACACAGCAACTACCTAATGTTGATTGGTTGGTTGGGTTGTTGCCTGATTGGTAGTTAATCTTAAAGTATGGCAAATAAATCAAGATTTAAATGAAATTTATAGTATGTAAATCCATCTCTGAAAGTAAAACTGCATGTGATCTATTTTCCATTTTTTCCCCTGGGAAGTTTTAGTAATCCTTCATATTTAGGTGATTTATGATGCTTTCATCCCCCATTGAGCCCTTCCTTCATTGCCTCATATCTCAATGACTAGGCCAGAAGAATGAAAGCTCTGAAGAACAGCATCAAACTGGAGGAATGATTCAGTGATGGACTAAAAGCCTGTCTTCCAAGCCTAGCCTTGCTCACTCTGGAAGTGCTCATCACCAGAAGGTTGGCCAGAAGGTAATGATTTTTTTTGTTATATCCATTTATCAACTATAGGATTAAGGGGATTAGTAGTTGGGCCCCCCACAGAAGGGAAATCACAGTTCTTTTGAAAGGTTAAATTTACTATTTCTTATAGAAAATGTTTTTCTTTCTTAATAAGTTCTGACATTTGCATATTGAATCAATGTTTCATTTCAGCCTTGACATCCTGCAGAAGATGGAAACATCAAAAAAATATTGTTACCATTAAGTCTAATAATATGTTTCTTGGAAGCAAATTTTTAATTAATGACTAACAGAATAAAAACAAATAGAACATCTATTTCTCTTCATTTTCTTAAAAAAGTGAAAAGAGCATCTAGCTCCTAATCTTTATCTGGAAAAGGAAGAATAATGTGCCAGTCTAAGTAAGCAAATCATTTTCTGGATATTTTATGTTATTTTTGTGAATGATTATATTACTCTTTTCTAATCAATGTTATTATAAGATAATGGAATAATAAGTTAAAGCTCAAAGAAACCTTAAAGATTATTTAGTCTAACTTTGTCATCATCCAGATAATGAAATTGAAGCTCAGAGTAGGATATGAATGTGGCTAAGATTACACAGATAAAAAATGGTAACATGAGGTTTAAAACCCTGAATTTTTTACCTTCATTAAGTCTGGTGATGCTACAAAGGAAGAACCTATGTAAGTAATGGATAGAATGAAGTACCCTGAGTCACAGGGAGTTCCAATGACACCAATCACAACATGCTGTGTGATATCAAGCAAGTCACTCCCCTCCTATGAGCCCCAATTTCCTCATCTGTAAAGCTGGGATAATAATCCCCTTTCTTAGAAGATTATCATGAGGATCAAATGAAATTATATGGAAGGATCTTCTAAATAGAAAGTATTATACAGGCATAGAGTTTAAACTGTACAATTTTGGGCAAGTCACGTCTGCTAGAAGTTGGGTTTTCTCATTCAGAAAATGGAAACGACTAAATGATCATGAAGGCTCTTTTGAGCTGGAAAGGCTAAAATTCTAAGAACTATGCTGTGACCCTATGATCCTAAATATACTGCAAACAAAAGGCAAAAGAATTGAATAAAGAAGAAATAAAGGTGAAGTTTCTCAGGGAAGGCTTCCTGGAAGAAATGATTTTTAAGCAGGATGAATCACCTACGGGAAAATTATATTATTATTACTATAAATGCTACGAATAACACTTTTAGGCTTATAAGTCTTTTACATACATTAAATCATTTTATCCTTATAGTTTTTTTCATTGTCGTTTTACAGATAAGGAAACATTTAAAGATTTTATGCCTTAAGGGACCCATATATGCAAGAATGTTTGTGGCAGCCCTTTTTATAGTGGCAAGAAACTGAAAACTGAAAGAATGCCCATCAATTGGAGAATGGCTGAATAAATTATGGTATATGAATGTTATGGAATATTATTGCTCTGTAAGAAATGACCAGCAGGATGATTTCAGAGAGGCCTGGAGAGACTTGCATGAACTGACGCTGAGTGAAATCAGCAGAACCAGGAGATCATTATACATAGCAACAACAATATTACATGATGATCAATTCTGATGGACATGGCTTTCTTCAACAATGAGATGATTCAGGCCAGTTCCAATTGTTCACTGAAGAAAGCCATATACACCCAGAGAGAGAGGGACATGACATGTGGACCACAATATAACATTTTCATGCTCTCTATTAATGTTTGTTTGCATTGGGTTTCCTTTCTCAGATATTTTTTGTTCATGTAGATACGATTGTTCTTGCACAGCAAGATATGTATGGAAATATGTATACATATATTCGACTTGTCAAGTATTTTACTATAATTAACATGTAGTGAACTTCCTGCCATCTAGGAGAGGGGAGGGAACTAGGGGGGAAAATTTGTAACAGAAAGTTTTGTAAGGGTCAATGTTGAAGAATTTGCATGTTATGCAAATAAAAAGCTTTAATTTAAAAAAAAAAGGGAAAAAAAGATTTTATGCCTTGTCCAAAATCATAGCCATATTAAAAATAGAATTTGAATCCAGTTCTATGATATAGTGGCCCAATGGAGATCAAAATCTTCTTAGGATGTTAGGGTGCTAGCCTCTCAAGTCAGCTCTATTTCCTGTTGGCCCCATCTTGGCATTCTTCTCCCTTGTGCCATGATACCTAGAAATTCTAGAATTCTTTCCAAATCCAGGTTGGCCCTGGGCCACCTGATGCAAAAGCACTCATTGAACCAGGATGACAATAATTCTGAAGACAGCTCCAATCAAAGAGAGAAAGAGCAGAGCACTGCAGTCCATAATTCACAGCCTTCCAGATTAATTACAGATGTCAGAGATATTGATAATGCAGCATGCCTCATAGAAGCTGCCTGTAGTGTAGACAGACTATTGTTAGAGTATTGAATTTGTTAGAGAGAAGAGGAAAACAACCTGGATGAGAGGCACCTCACCTGGCTACAGGGCATGTCAGCTGAGGGAGCAAAGACAATCAGGCTTCCCTCCTGGAGCTTCTGGATTAATAACGGGGAGGTCTGAAGTGGGACAGTTCTCCAATTGCCCGGCCAGCTGTAAAATCGAGTGAAACCCGGTAGTTTGTAATCTGTGTACTTGTCATGTAAATTAGGCTCCTTAAAGGGCTTTTACATATGTCTTTGGCTTTCATGCTGAACACCAAGAGCAACAAGGTAGAAAGGGACATTCATCATTTTGAGGAATGGATAATGCAGGCGACAGACAGAAATGCAGTTGAATTCATCGAGGGTAAAGTCTGGGGTTTCCTCCTCTCACACTATCACCCTTCCTGCCCTCCCCAAGAGCTGCAGAACCCCCACAAATTAGTGCGAAGCACCTCGTTAACAGAAAACCATCTGCAGCGCCATTTTCTTCCCAGCAATGTCTCCTCCCAACAGCCAGGAAGCTTTTAGGGACAGAGATGGTGCTTAATCAGGGCAAGCTGCAGTCTCAACTGCTGGGACAGGAGGTCTCAGGGCTAGTTTCAGAGGCTCAAGCTCTCCCGCTCTCCTCCTGAAAACAGAACAGAGAAAAAGGGCTGTAAGATGGATTGGATGTCCGGTGGATGAGGAATATCAAAGAAGAGATTATACATATGAGAACTTCCTTATGAAAGTGGGGGACCACGGGTGTGGAGCATTGGATATACTGTCAGGCTCAGGTGATCCTAGGATCACAGATTCAGTCCTGGAAGGACCCTTAGAAGCCATCTAGTCCTGGAAGGACCCTTAGAAACCATCTAGTCCAATGTCCTCTTTTTATAGATGAGGAAACTAAGGTACACATAGGTTAAGAGACCTGCTTAGGGTCACACAGCTAGTAAATTTTTAAAGATTTTAACTCAGACCTTCTTGATCCCAGAGCAACTAGATAGGATACAGTAGATACAGGGCAGGGCTTGGAATCAGGAAAACTCATCTTCTTGAGTTCTGGTCTCTGACACTTACCAGCTGTGTGACCCTGGGCAAGTCACTTAATCCTTTTTGCCTCAGTTTCCTCATCTGTAAAATGAGCTAGAGAAGGAAATGGCAGACCTCTCCAGTGTCTCTGAGAAGAAAACCCTAAATGGGGTCACAAGCCTTACCATCTGTGTGCTGACGTCTCTGGAAGCCTCCACTCTCACTGCTGATTCACCAGCTCCCAAGGGCTGCTCCTGGTGTGCTGGGGTTGGGGCTCTGCTGGTGCAGCTTGCAGTGGCCAGTGCTCCACTCTTACCCCGGAGCAACATGCCTTTCCTGATGTCCTGATGAAAGTTGTCTTCAGCATCTGTGGACTGAGAGGTCCGGAACCCATCAATTCTGTTACTCCAGTGTCTGTTCTTGGTTTGCTGGGGTCAGCACTGGGCTGGCACATTCTGGACTGTGCTCCATGCTCACCCTGGGGTGATAGAACTTTCCTGCCAACCTTTCAAATTATCTTGGGCTGGAAAATTGTTTCACTCTGTTTTTTGTGGGTTCTACTGCTCTAGAACTTGCTCTGAGTCATTATTTAAATGTATATGGAGTGATTTGGGGGAGAGCTCCAACAAGTCCCTGCCTTTAATCTGCCATCTGGGCTCAAACTATTTGATTCCAAATCTAGTATTTTATCTATTATATCACATTTCTTTTTCAGAGAAAAATAAAAGCAGATTACCAAACTAGTTTTTTTCTCTATTTTTTAAAAATTTTTTTGTTATGAGAGACAGCTTTCTCGAAGAGGTAGAGAGGAGGAATATATTGAGAAATGAGGGTGATATAAAAACACAAAATACTAAGGAATAAAAATTAAATTCTCTGACTAACTGGCATAATATGCTGTGTAACCCAAGATTCATTCATTCAGCCAACCAACAAACGGTTATTTAGTGTCTACCATTTGTACTGCCTTATTCCGGGTACTAGA
This sequence comes from Myrmecobius fasciatus, assembly GCA_023553655.1. Lineage (NCBI taxonomy): Eukaryota > Metazoa > Chordata > Mammalia > Dasyuromorphia > Myrmecobiidae > Myrmecobius > Myrmecobius fasciatus. The sequence continues at coordinate 624,932 of JAJPUD010000531.1, read as the reverse complement.
TACAGAGTTTCTTACAGCATCTCCCTGCCCTTATGTTGTTTATAATCCGGTCAACCAAGGCAAGGAGTGCAGTTGCCATCTTTGAGAAGCCGTGCAAACAAGGCGGCAGCTAACTGGGAACCTTTCAGAGAGCCCTGCAGAGCTGGAGGGAGGGGAATTGGACGAAATAGAATCCCAGAATCTTGTAACTTCGTAGCTGGAAGGGGCTTTTAAAACATAGAATTCCAAAGCTAGAAAGAACCATGAACACCATCTAGTCCAATACCTTCATTTTACATATTGGAAATCCTAGACCGAGTGAATTAGCACCAAAGCCAAGAGAGAAGCCTCTGACCTCCCATCCCAGGACTTTCTCCACTCTAAATTAACCTCTCCGGCTTGACTCATACTTCTGTGGGTTCGTGGAGTCATTTGATTTACATCCATCTGGCGTTCTATGAGAGTCCAGCTGAAATATTTGTGGGGGGAAATTGGAGCCATTTTATCCCGTGAATGAACATTTTCCCTCAGAATTGGCAAATGGCCTTTCCTGACTCCAGTGCCAAGGATATCCTAACGCTCCTTGTCTGTACTATGCAATTAGCACCTTATTATACACTCTGATTCTCTAATTGTCTGTACAGCACAGTTTAGCAGTTTATTATACACTGTCTTCTTTCCTAATTGTTTTATGCATGATTGTCCACCGCTGCCGTGCCTCCTCAGCTCCAGTGTGAGGCTCTCTGAGGCAGGGGTCTCCTGCTTCTCCTCTCAGCTCCTATCTGTGGGACAGAGATAGGGAAAGACAATGTGTGAACCAGGTCTAGCCTGGGAGGGAGGCTTGGGGAAACCATTCTGCTCTCCTGGCCATTTGTGCTTCAGCCAGCCAATCAGTCCCTTCCTGAACACATTATTTGTCAGCATCCTTCCCTCAAAATTCTTTATCACAAAGAAGGTGTGGCTTGGGGATTTCGTTGTTGTTGCTAATCTCTAATTTAATTATGAAATGCAAATTTTTGTTAGAGTGGAACAACGTTCACACATGATCCCAGAGCAGCAATGGATAAATGTTGTCTTCTTTAATCAGCTTCACATCCAAGAAATAATGTTTTTCTTGGGATGGAAGTCTCTAACTCTGAGACTGCAAAGCACCAAGCAAGAGATCCAACTTGGAGTGTCATTGGTGCATAACCTCAAAGTATAAAACAAGGAACTAGATGCAGGAACATAATTTCCTTTGGAAGAGAATCTTGGAAATGAAGGTGAAGGAAAATCACAGAATCTATCATCCATAGGGCACCTGGTCTAAATGCTTCTTCTCTACAGCATCTAAGACAAATGACTGTCCAGCCCCAGCTTGAGAATCTCCATTAGCAAGGAGAGGTCCTCTCTTCCTGAGGAAGCTCAATTCGCTTTTGGAATGCTTGAATTTCTCTGTCATTTTTCCTAGTATTATACCCATTTTGTGTTATGTTGCAGCTGAGATGAAACCTGCTGTGCTGGACAGAAATCTTCAGTTTTGTTGTAATTCGCTTACTAAAGAAAGACTGTTATTTCCCCTTCCCCTTCCCTGGGCAGAGAATTCTCATTAGGAGCAAGACATGCATAGGATGCAAGAATGGGCTGTGAGAGACTGAGCTTAAATTGAAGAGAGATTGAAATAAGCATGAAGATGGGCAGGGATAAATTTTGTCGCCTATTTGTGTACATATTGCTGTTTCCACATATTTTGCTGCTTTTTAGACCTACTAAATGTTATTATTGCTTTACTTTTCTTTGTGGTTATGTATTGCTGGTTTCCTAGAGACATGCATTATTGCTATAATATGTGCCGGTAATATGTTCTACATGCAATTTAGACATGTACTAATTGAAGCAGTCTGTCAAGTGATTATTTTACATCAATTTCTATTGCATTTTTTGCAACTGTATATATGTTGTGAAAGATACTTGATCTACTGGTTTGCTTTTCCTTATTACATTAAGTTTTATGGTATTTTGATAGTTGATTGCAGATGGCAAGTAGTGATTTTCTAAGGGACTACAAAATTCCTAACTCTGGGGAAGAATGTATTAATCATTCTACCAAGGGATATAAAACATATGAGATGAAGCCTGCTGGATAAGATGGAAATCTTCAGTTTGTTTTCATCCATTGACAAACAGAAAATATGCCTTAAAGAGACGGCTACTTTTTCCTTATCTTGGAGAAGTTGCAAAAAAAAAAGGTAAAATGGACTGAGCTGGGCTGCTCTACATATAAATTGGAGTGGGACTAGAATGAACAGAGAAGCAGATAGCAGGTAGCCTGGACACTTTGACTGCTGCTTCTGTTTAACAGAGCTAGAAGAACAATTTGAGACTGAGGTGAGAGATATGTCTGGGTGGGCCAGTCATTGATAAATTTTCTGTTTGGAAGAACTGATAGCGAATGGTTGTTGGTTCCTTCTCCCTCTCCCCCTTGCTTGGAAGATAGATCATATGCTAAGTCCAAAAATTCCCTGTTTTTAAACGTTTGGAATAGAAATATGTTTCTATTCCATTAATATTGAAATACAGAAGAAAACAAAATAAATAAACACCAATTTCTGATTTGTTTGTATTTTATTACAATGAATGGGATGTAAGCAAGAAGGGAAGTGATAGAGAAAGAGAAACAAACAGGCAGAGATAGAGGCTGGGAGAGGAGACAAAAAAACAAATGGACTCTGTATTGAAGTTGCCAGACCTTTTCCTGGCTAGGAGATCTGGAAGAAAGTGAAAAGGAATTTTGCCCAATTCTTGTACCAAGCTGGAGAGAGAATGGAATGGGAACAGCAACAGGCAGCTGTCCCGTATTTCCTAAATAATGAATAAATTCCAAAAACAAGGAAAAAGCATAAACCACATATCCCCCTGGGCAAAGGGAGCTCCACAATGACTTTTGTCTCATAAGAGGTTAGGCAAGCTGTTACAAAAGGTCTCCTGGCCTTCCTCTATGTTCTCTTATACATATTCCCCCTCAATGCATGAAACTGAAGGCAGTGAAGAAAGACAAAGTCACAGTTGGTGGGAGGAAAGGAAGCGTGAGTGGAAAAGAACGTTGAAACCCATGTTTCTATGATGAATTCCACTAGAGGAGGGAATACAAATCTTAACTCTTGATTTCCTATATTAACCCAACAGAATCTTCACATTGTCTAAATAACCTTCCACAAAGGCATGGCTATCCTTGCATTTGCCTTCATTGCTTATAGTTCTGCTCTCTGGAGAGAAGCAGAAATAGATCTAGCCCCTTTTTCCACATGGAATGTTGAGAAATAATGACTATTTGCCTCTTTTCTAGCTTGATATCCTCAGTTTCTTCAGATGAGCTTTCTATGTCATGATCTCATTTTTCTGAACCTGCTCTAATTTGACAATGTCCTTCCTAAAACGTAAGGCTTCAAAATAATCAACTGCAGATGAAATTTGAAGTTTGTACAATGGAAGTCTGCATTGGGATATCCAACTGGATTTAAAAAGTTTTCCTGGCTCTGTTCCAATCACCCAGGAAAGACCTTTCTGACTGCCTTTAAAGAGAAGATAAGGCAACCTTTGCCCTTTGGAATTAACTCTGTGGGAAAGTTAATGCAATATGCTATCCAGGCAAACTCTCCCTACCTGAAAATCCTTGAAAAGCTGATCTGTTCTTGACCCTACATGAGAGAGTCTTTAATCCCAAGAGATCCTAAGCCTAGCTAGCATTAACTCCAAGAAAAGATGAAAGACCCATGAGTTTATTTACCCAAGTCCAAAACTTCATATAAAATCACCTTTAAGTATAGACAGAGTAGGTTGTCATCTACAAGAGACTATTCAATAGATTGCATTGGTATTTAGGTAACATTGAATTTAGAAACATTGGAACTGGTTCCCCAATTAATAATAACAACTCATTTGCATAAACCTTTTATCTGAATGATCTTTTGAGCAAGATAATACAAGCATTACTATCCTCATTCTATTTCTTGAGGAACCCAAAGTTCACAGGAGTTAAACCATTTAATTTCCACTAAGTGTCAGAGTCAAGGTACAAATTCATGCAGAGGTATACTTGTAAGGTTTAATAACCAGCTTTCTAGGGGGGAAATCATCATGGCATACTTCTTAAATTTAATCTATGTTATTGAAATATTCTCTTTAAGTCTAGACAATATCACCTTAAGCATATAATATAATACATAATTTAAGTATATAAGTATAAAATAAATATCACTTTAAGTCTAGACAATAAACAATAAGCAAAGCAAAGTTTTTTTGCACTTAGTGATTTTTTGCATTTGCTAATTTCCAAATGGAAATGGTCACACAGAAAAGTTGATCAACAATTAATCAGTATTTATTAAGCTATTCACTTTCCATTTCTCCCCTGAAACTCTTCCCAACGTTTTGATCTTTCTTCAAACCTTCTGTGGCAATCCTCTGTAATCTATGTTCCAATCTCATAATTCAACTAAAACTGCTCTCTCCAAAGTTATTCATGATCTCTTAATTGCCAACATCTAATGGTCTTTTCTCACTCCTCTTCCTTTTCAACTTCTTGGCAACTTTAGATACTGACAGTCACCTTCTTGTCCTGGAGTGTCTCTCCTCTCCAAGTTTTCATGGCATCATTTTCACCTGCTTCTCCTCCTACCTGTCTAACCATTCATTAGTTTTCTTTGCTCAAACTTCGTCCAGGTTACATTGAGTGTTCCTCAAGGTTGTTTCCCAGGCTTTCTGCTTTTTTCTCTATATATTGCCTCCCTTGGTAATCTCCTCAGCTGCCAAGATGCAATTATCTCTTGGAGAAAGCTAAAGATAGCAGAAGGAGCAAGGTCCCCTGAGAGAGAGATTAGAAGCAACACATACCAGACAGCATGTGCCAGACTACCTTGACTACCTTCTTGCACCAGACCCTGATGGAGACAGCCCAGAACTGTCTCTTAACCCAAGAACTTTAGGAATAGCAGTATCCCTCACACAACCAGACTTGCTTCTAGGCCAGCTCCTTTCACTGTCATTGAAGGGAGAATTATTATGGAGAAAGAGCCCACCTTCTTCATCACTGCCAGTAGCAATGACTGGCCAACTGCCACCAACAGTGCAATTAATAAAATAGCCTGGGAGTCACAGTACAATGAGACACTGGCATTCTCTCCAACCTAGTCCCCACAGTCATAACCTTGGAAAGGACCAATCATTTCTCCCAACTGCTTTTCACAGGAAAGGAAAGGCACCATAAGAGAGATATAGTTTGGGCCGGATCATTCAAAACACCGCCAACATCTGGACTATCTTCAGACTCTGAAAGAGACATCCCAGGATCCTAAACTCGAGCTTTTTGAATATTAAGACTTTTAGCTCAATATCCACCAGCCTCATTGTGGGAAACGACTCCCCTTTGGAGATGGGTAGAGATTCACCCTTGCAATTATTCCTGAAGATACTACAACTACTTCTTTCACAGACTCAGAAAAGAGTTCTTGCCATCAAAGCACTTGGTATTGTTAAATGATTCAACACCAGAGACTTAATGACTTTTATCAGTGGAAATGACTTTAAAGTCATGCCTAGAATATAATGAAAGCTTGCTGGTTGATGTCTCTTCCTCAGGTCTCTCCCCACTCTAATCCATCCCCCATTCATCTATCAATCATCATTCATCTATCAATTTAACCTTCTTAACGACTGATCTGACTGCGTCACATCCCACCCAGTCCATAAATTTCAATATTTCCCTATTAGCTCCAGAACCAAATATGTTTGACTTTTAAAGCCTTTTATATGAGATCTCTTTCTACCTTACCAGTCATCTTACACCTTACTTCCTCGCCTCTCCCAACACACACACACACACACACACACACACACACACACACACACACA
>JAJPUD010000531.1:592916-611507 GCA_023553655.1 Myrmecobius fasciatus | reverse complement strand
CTTGTCTCTGTGTGTATCTTTGTCTTTGTCTCTCTTTTTCTCTGACTGTCTCTTTCTCTGTCTCTGTCTCTGTCTCTCTTTTTCTCTCTTTGTCTCTCTGTCTCTGTCTCTTGGTCTATTTCTTTGTGTGTGTGTGTGTCTGTCTGTCTATCTCTCTCTCTGTCTCTATCTTTCTCTCTCTCTGTCTCTTTGTCTGTCTCTCTCTTTGTCTCTGTCTCTCTCTGTCTCTTTCTGTGGTGTTTCTCTCTGTGTGTGTCACATACCACAGATATACACCTACAAATATGTCTCTCATACAGCAGGCTGATTCATGTGTCTCTCTCCCATAGGCACACCATTGTTTGCTGCATACATATGTCTCATTCACACACATCTTCTGGGCATTCTACTTGAAGACAAGAAGAACTGGGTCCAAATTGTACCTCAAGCATGCACTGGTTTTAGGACCCTGAGTGATTTACTTAATTTATCCTTGTCTCGGTTTTCTCATCTGCAAAATGAGGGGCCTGGGATCGAAGGTCTTGAGGTCCCTTCTAGCTACAGATCTATGCTTCTATGATCTGTGCGCACCCATCTCTGACATAAACATCTCTCACAGGCCAGATGAGTGTGTAAGTGTCCCTCTTTTATTCATACACACATCCCTGTCTGTGGATATACTGATAATAATTCTCTCGCACACGTTTCCTTACAAACACTCACAGCTATCTGCTACCTATTCCTCTCAAATAGATTGCTTATTTGCTACATATATCCCTTCTCTCTTACACATACATACACACACACACAAAATCTCCCCACTGACTTCCCTTTTCTCTCTTTCACACTTAGCATATGCAATCCCCTATGCCTTTCTCTCTTGAACACACACACACACACACACACGCACATATTTGTGCTCATATTTGTGCTCCTTCTCACACAATCACTCCCATAAAATCCTCCCCACACACTCATACATTCACTCTATGTACAATCTAGCCCCTTGCCCTGTGAAAGGAATTCCATGAGGATTCCTGCCAGATAAGGAAATGGAACAAGTTGGACACGAGAAGAAGGAGTTTTGTGGTAGGTCCCCTGAGCTAAGGGGTTGCATTTTTTATTTCTTTCAGATCTCTCCTGCAATATTTGGTACACTGAATATTTAAGACTAGTCATAGACTGTAACCGTGTTTTCCAGTTTTGTTTTCAGGCTAAGTTATACTCCTTCCATATGAATTCAACTTTGGCCCTCTCCCATCCATGTACTTGGTCCTTCCCCAAACTAGATGCTCTCATATATACACTTGTGCACGTGCGCACGTGTGTGTGTGTGTGTGTGTGTGTGTTTATGTGTGTGTGTAACTTGTGCTTTGGGAAAACATTTTGCTTTGATGGCCTTCAGTTTCAAATCTGTAAAATGAAGAACATAGCGTAGATGATTCCAAGGTCTCTTCTAGTTCTGACAATCTATGATGATGATTTTTTTTTTGTATACAAAGCTTTAAACTAAAGACAGAAATCAACTTCTTAATGTAGAGTCTTGGGTAGTCAGACATACCTGTACTCCAATAAAAGATCTTGTTGCTCAGTCATGTCTGACTCTTCATGGCTCTCTTTGGGATTTACTTGGCAAAGATACTGGAGTGGTTTGCCATTTCCTTTCCATTTTACAGATGAGGAAACTGAGGTAAATAGGGTTAAGTGGCTTGACCAGGGTTACATAGCTAATAAATGTCTAAGGCCAAATTTAATCTCAGGAAGCTGAATCTTCCTAATTTCAGGTCTGCCATTCCCTCCACTGTACCACCTACTGCCCAACAAAAGAGGCAAACAAATAAATAAAAGAGCTTTTGGAGCCTGCAACTCAAAAGTTGACTTAACTCTTAAGATCCTCTCCACCTTTATTATGCATACCTGCTGCCAAACAACAAAACCTTGGACTTCTGCATTGTACTCTGGCCAGCCATTGTCTCCTTATATTAACTGAAATCCAGTGAACAGTTAGTACTGTTAAAGTTATCAACATTTAACTGTGAAAGAAACCAATAGTTAGAGAATTGAAATAATTTGCTCGCTATCACATAACTAAGAAGTTACAGAGGAAAAGCTCAAACTCAGTCCCCTGGATCCTTAGTCAAGCATCCTTTTCATTACATCCTGCTACCTTTCATTCTTGTGCTAACTTTCCACATTCCAAAGTTCTCCCCAACGCTGATATTCCAAAACTCTTGTATGTTGAACAGTTTAAATTCATCTAAATGCAAACAGAGAGTCAGCCTGCATATCTATTACCTGATTTAAATGGTGCACCTTTCTGGCCTCTGAACTGGCCAAATTGGAAAAGGAAAGATGTACTTGGGTCATTTTTTCTCATCGTTAAAGTGTAATACTCTGAAAAGTGCTTTTACACATGCAATTTTCCATTCTTATCAAATGACTTTTTTTGTGGAACCATGATGCAGTTTAACCTGAAATTCCCAGGTTTGAATCACTCCTTCATAAGCACTGCAATGCCCTAAACTAATTGCTCTTTCTCATATAAGCCAGAAGAATCCATCCATGCAGTGCTCCAAGCCCCCTGTATACCTGCCAAAGTTTTTTTGATCTTTTAATTCACGAGAACCTAAGAAGTTTAAATTGAAATCCTATATATAGCCTTCAATAATTCTCTCCCACTGACAGACATTAATTACCCCAAGATATTATTAAAAAAAAAAAGCTGTGCTGTCTGATTGTAGTCTTTAAATACTTTCTCCTTTGCAATAAAAGGAAGCTGTTTTTTCAAATTTTTTAATCTATTTTCTCACTGTAGCTTAGAATACTCTTTTGGAAACTTAAAAATGAAATGTGAGTCCTTCCTGTCTCCCTTTTTTCTTCATCCCTGGATCCTTTTAAACTTCGGTATCTGTAGTTTTTCTGACAGAAACCTTTAGAAAAGCACAGGAGATAAATAGACAGATAAATAGGTATACAGACAGAATAGAAGAAAAGAGAGAGAAAGAGAGACAGAGATAGAGAGATGGAGAGGCAGAGACAAATAGAGAGACAGAGAGTGACAGAGACAGAGACAGAGAGACAAAGACACAGAGAAAGAGGAAGAGGGAAAGACTGAACACAAATTCATTCCTTCACTCATTCATCACATAACTATGTTCCAGGGCTAAGTTCTAGGAATAGAAATAGAAATAAGCAAGGTAAGTCACTGCTCTTACATTCTAATGGTGGGAAAGATAATTCATAAAGGGAAGCTGGAGGGAGGTGGGGAATGCAAAAAGAACATGCCATGGAGATGATGCCAGTGTAATGGAAGCCTGGTTCCCAACAAGATGAGGTGAAAGCTCATTTATCATAATCAGGCAGCCCAGAAGTGGAGTCCATGGTTGAGGTGGAGAAGGGCGAAGATGAAGAGATAATTTAGAGCTCAAAGGCACCTAAAGTGATCATCTACTTCTCCTTTGACAAAAATGAGAGACCAGAATCACAAAGCTAATAAGTAAAAGAGTTTCTAATGTTTCTAATGTTTTGCTTCCAGATTCAAATCCAGTATTCTTTACATGATACCATACTAGCTCTCATTTCTTCAAGATTTAAATATTTATCAGCCATTTACTAAATGTATTAAAATACTGTATCAGGCACTGAAGGAAATAGCCTAAATAATTAAAACATAGTATTTATCTTGAAGTAGCTTCCAGTCTTCCAAGGAAGATAAGGTTTGGGTACAGGAATAGGAAACAGGATATTAGGAAATAGTGGAGAAGATCTGAGATCCTTACTAGATGTATGGATGACTATAGGCACACATCCAGATACTTATTATTTCTCATCTGATATCCATCTACCTTCCGGCCAAACACTTCCGATTCCTATTCCCTGAACTTGATATTCTCCCTCCACTGCCAGGTCTTTATCCAAGACTGAAATACAGCATCTCCTCACTTCTGCCTCTTAGAATCTCTGGCTTCCTAAGTACAATCTACTCGAGTCTATGAAACCCATGATGACACTCTCATACGTTACTACTTTTCCCCTCCTCAACTGACTTTAAACAATTAGCTGTGTGTTGTACTTCTTCCCAAGCACACAGAATGAGACTTTTTGGAGGGCAGGGGCAAATTCATTTTTGTCTTTTCATCCCTATGTTCTATGTCTAATGGAACATATATCTCCAAGTCTGTTTTCACTTCTGAAAATGGAAATAATAATTCTTGTGTATTCCCTGTCATGAGGGAAATACTTTATAAACCTGAAGTTTCCATACAAATGTGAGATGTTGTTTATTACAAATGTCAGCATCTCTCATGTATATTTTTGTTCTGGGCAGGAAGCTAGCACATAGGTTAGCATGCTGGACTTAGATTCTGGAAGACGAGTTCAAATTCTCAACCTGTCCTTTTACCTTTCCCAGCCTCACTTTCCTTATCTGTAAAATGGGGATTAATAATAACTACTGCACAAGAGTTATTGAGAGGATTTTATGTATATATATAATAAATATATATAATATATGTATATAGAGAGATATTGTGTGTATGTGTGTCTGTAAGTATAATGTTTTGCAAATTTTAAATACTATACAAATCACATAATGGGTGATGTGTTGACTTGAGTGTAACTTGAAATAAAGTGAGGCAGAATTGCACCAAGTGATCAGCCTCAGTCTCTCTTCCAGAGTCATCAAAGTGCAGTGGAAAACAAAAGGTGACTGACAAATGACCCAGGATACAGCGGATAAACCTGGTGTCTGATATTTGACCAAACTCTAAGTTCTCATGTGCCATTCCACCAAGAGAAGTCTTTCTATGCTTGGGGGAGACAACTCACCAATGGGTTTGAGGACCATCCTCAACATGTCTGTCCTATGGAGATGGTTTTACTGGGGTTTACTGCTGTGCATGCTACAGCTTCTTGGAGCCACAGGTAAAAGTTGGATGGAAAGTGAGCACCATAGTTAAATGGGCAGACCTGAAAAGGGCTCAGGACCCGAGGTATCAGTCCTCCCAAACATTATAGAATGATATTGTGGGATCTAACATGAGTTCTGAAAAGGGAGAGATTACTTCTGGTTGGGTGAATCAGGGAGCACTTTTGTAGATAGTAGCTAAAGGCTGGATAGAATTTCAAAAAATTGAGAGGAGGTTAAAAAAGGAAGAATAGGGTCTGGTGGGAGTGGAGGCAGAAGAGTATGGGACATGTTCAGGGATGGCCAGCAGGCTGGAGAATGAAATGTGAAAGGGAAGTAATTGGAGATAAGACAGAAGGGTCAAATTGTGGAGGGTCTTGAATGCCAATGGCTGAATTTATACCGTCCCTCTAATTCTCAGTTAATCTCCTGAGGCTGAGAAGAAACGCCAAAAGCACATTAGTATTAAAGCCACCTCGGCTCTGGCCAGTTCCTTGCCAATGATGGCATGCCAGTGCAGCACATTTTGTCACTCATGAAGGCTCTTTCCCGGCTAAAGCATATGGCTCCCATCTGCAGTGCAGATGGCCTCAGATTGAAAGTGCCAGTGATCAACTTGTACCAGGCAGCCCCCAAATGCTGCTGGCCCTTCTATCCACAGGTACAAATTCCCTAGCAAAGAGACATTCCAGCCCCACCAAGTAACCCCCCAAACCCTGTCGGATCTTGTGACTGGCACGTGGAAGGGATGCTGCTCTTGGGGTTACAAGCTATGGATCAGGGAAACGAATTAAAGCTATTTCCTTCTTCTTGACCCTTGTCCCTAACTCTCCCCAGTGCTGCATCTTAGGGAGGATGATTTGAGGACACTTGTGACAATCTGGCTGAAAAGTCTCTAAGCCCAACAAAATTCTGACTGACCCGAACAAACTTCAGAGGCTCCGTTCTCATGTCATTCCACATGCAGTGCTTAGAACACTGCCTGGCACATGTGAGGCACATAAGGAAAGCTTGTTGGCTTCCTGCCTTTTCTCAGCTCTGTAGTTATAAAAGAAGAGATCATTAAAGATTTATTTGTAAACTAACACTCTTGAGTTCCTTCCTGGGAAAGATCCCTCCTCCCTTTTGAGCAGATCATCTGAAGAAGAGGTAGAGCTTATTAAAGTAGTAGTAGTAGTAATAGTAGTAATAGTAGTAGTAGTAGTAGTAGTAGTAGTAGTAGTAGTAGTAGTAGTAGTTAGTAGTAGTAGTGTAATAATAGCAGTAGTAATAGTAGTAGTAGTAGTTAGTAGTAGTAGTGCAATAATAGCAGCAGCAGCAGCAGTAGTAGTAGTAGTTAGTAGTAGTAGTAGTTAGTAGTAGTAGTATAATAATAGCAGTAGTAATAGTAGTAGTAGTAGTAGTTAGTAGTAGTAATGCAACAATAGCAGTAGTAGTAGTAGTAGTAGTAGTAGTAGTAGTAGTAGTAGTAGTAGCAGTAGTAGCAGTAGTAGTAGTAGTACTGTAATAATAACAATAGTAGTAGTAGCAGTGGTGGTAGTGGTGGTGGTCATAGTGATAGTGGTAGTAGTAGTAGTAGTAATAGGAGTAGTATTATAGTAGTAGAAGTAGTAGTAGTAGTAGTAGTAGTAGTAGTAGTAGTAGTAGTAGTAGTAGTAGCAGCAGCAGCAGCTGTTAGTACTAGTTATAGTTAATACTAGTAGTAGTACTAGTAGTAGTAGTAGTAGTAAAGGCTCTCCTTAATAAAGGTTGCTCTGGGGCCCTGGGCTTCTAATTGATGAGCCTTCACCAGTTTTATCTAGCCCTGATCCAGACCCACCAGACTGCTTTCCGTACATCTTCACACCACATTGCAAATCATACCCTTCTCTGCATTCATCACCCTTTTTTGCCTCCAGCTCAGAGAGCAAACCAACTGAGAGAAATAATTATTGATAACTGATGATTTGAAGAGATCTGGATTCTCCTTTCCTTTTTTCTAAACTCCTGATCTTTAAAAGTTTAGCTTCTTGAAGGACATTGCTGATGATGAAATTGGACTAACTTTCTTATTCACCCACATGAAGTAGTCAGTGTTCTGTTCAGGCTTGGGTGGGACATACCTTCTTTGATTCGATGGCTGAAGGTAGTCTGGATTTAGTGATAGTTTCTCTATCCAAAAGTAAAATGTAATATAGTCCATCTCCCATTATGTTAACCAATCAGAGTTGATTGTTACTCCTCTTACAATAGAAGGCATGAAGATACCTACCATGATTGTCTTTGGTCTAAGAGAGACTGCCAAAATGGCCATCCTTTTATTCATAATGAATTGACTTAATTAACAAAATGATTAAGTTATCTAGAAACTGTGTCTTTCAAATACTTTTATTCACCACACAACACTATTAATTGCCATGATGATCTTATTCACCATCTCAGAGACTTCTCTGACCAAACATCTCTCCCTGGCCACCATTCCCCAATCTGGCTTGCCTTCCTATAATAAAATACAAACTTCTCGAGGGGAGAGACTATCTTCCTTTTTTAAAAATGCCTATTCCCTACACTTAGAGTAGATCTTATAAATACTTTTTCATTCATTTATTTATTCATTGATAGGCATATGTACAGACATTCACTAATATCATAAAAATATTTTGATAGAATCTCATTTTTTAAGTTTAATTAAGTTAAGAATTTTTAAGTTATGTTTTCACATGCTATTCACATCCATAGAAAGAAATAAGAAGACTGAATACAGACCAAAGCATATTATTTTCCCCTTTTTTATTTGCTTTTTCTTTCTTATAGTTTTTCCTTTTGTCCTGATTTTTCTTTCACAACATGACTAATAGAGAAATATATTTTAAATGATTGTGCATGTATAGCCTCTATCAGAGGGCTTGCTATCTTGAGGAGGGGGGAATTAAGGAAAGGAGGGAGAAAAAAATTGGAACTCAAAATCTTATAAAAATGAATGTTGAGAATAGTCTTTATAATTGGAAAAATAAAATACAACTGCAAGTTTAAGAGTTATGTTTTCACTTCTTTAGCTTTATTGAATGAATAAAAATAATGTTCTTTGTGACAGTATTTAATAAATGTTTACCAAAAATAGTAAAATGTTAAATCCTTCTCCTTCTCCTTCCCCTTCCACCACACATGAAAGGTGTTAAATGTGCTGATGACCAGAGTCAACCTGTACTTGGCAAAATACAAAATAATTACATTTAAAAAAAAAACTTCATGAAAAAATTATCACTTTAGAAGCTGAGCCTTGAAGAAAAATAAGTCTGAGTGGCAGAGATAAACATGGAGAACATTCCATGCAAGGGAGGTGTCCTCCGCAAAGTCACAGAGGTCAGGGATGTTTAGGGATATTTAGTATTTATCTCCATCTCAATTTTTCAAATACTCCAAAATTCCTATGATTTCATCAGTGTGGATATCCCTTGCTTTGATGTATATTACAAATTTTCTATACTTCAGTAAATAATTTAATAAATTTTGTGACCCCCCCTCAAAAAAAAATCACAACTGGTGCCCAAGCTTCTGATGAGAAGAGTATTATTTGATAGAAAATGAGACTCAGAACTTTTAGTTGCCATGGCTCAATTTCCTTGAGTTGGAAAAAAAAATTTCTGAACTGGTGAATTTTGTCCACATTTCAAGGGTACCCAGCTCTCTCTTTGTCAGGTGATTTTTAATAAAGAGCATTGAATGAGAAGCCAGGAGATGGGGATTCCAATCCCAACCCTGTCACTAGGTAGCTGTGTGAGGGAGGGCAAGTCAGGTCCCCTCCCTAATCTCCCTATCAAATGACGCTGTTGGATATGACAATCTCTAGGAGCCCTTCTGGATCGAGAGCTTTTGTTCTGTGTTGTAGCATTTTAAAGTCCCTTCTAGCTCTAAGCTTCCATGATTTCAGGGCACACACCAGTTGTGTGAAGTAGCTATTAAATTATGAATAGTTTTCCTAGTGACTTCTGTCTCTCCAGTGAGATACAGAGGCCACCTGAGTTTCCAGGGTCCTAATGCTTCTCTTGCCAGCTTTTATGTCATGGGAATGGACGAATGGGGAAAAGTAAAATGTGGGGAAATGCAGCAGTTTCCACGCTGGTGGGAATAGCCAGGGGGCCTTGCCAAGCTAGACGCCCATCTGAGCAAATCTGGCTCTTCTTCTGGACTCACAACAACAGCATCTGTGGTTCTTCCAAACCAGATGACACGTGCTCCTGTACGCTCTGTGCTGGTGTGTCTGATGGATGCCAGTTTTATCGCTCCAGTCAAAACAGCAGGAAAACCCCCTGGGTTCAGGAGACTTTGCTTCAGGCAGGCTCTAAGAGCCCTGGGGGTGGGGTGGGAGGGGGTGACAATGGGGTGTGGAGGGAGGGATTGCTATGAACTAGTAGTAGCAGCCAGGTAGGAGGAAGAGGATAAAATACGGAGCCATGCTGAATTTCTGAATCTCAGACAGACAGACATGCATCTCTTAGGTGACTTTTATGGATTATTGATGAAACAGTTAGAAAGGCATCTTGTGCTACATACAGCATGGAAATGCAATTTATAGTACCAGTGGACTAGAACCAAGGCTGTGGAAGGTTAAGCCTCATATTGTAAATAGAGCAAGAAGGGTTTTACAACCTGAGTGCCAGCTGAGGCTCATTTCTGTGTGTGTGTGTGTGTATGTGGGTCTGTCTCTCTGTCTCTGTGTATCTCTCTCTGTGCAAGTGTATGTGTCTTCTCCCTCCCTCCTCCTCCTCTTCCTCCCTCCCTCTCTCTCTCTCTCTCTCCCTCCCTCTCTCTCCCTCCCTCCCTCTCTCTCTCTCTCTCTCTCTCTCTTTTCTCCCCGCCACCCCAGTCTCTCTGTCTCTGTCTCTGTCTCTCTTTTCTTTATCTCTTATCCTTATCTCAAGTTTGGCACTGATGAGTAAAAGGGCACTGAAAATCTGGGCTCCAGTTCAATCTCTGTCACTGACTCTCAGTATACCTTATACAGGTTACTTCCTGTCTCTGAGACTCAGTATTGACCATCCTGAAAACGAGCAGGTTTGTAACATGGGAGTGCTAATGATTTGAATATGATTTCTGGTTTTTCTTTCGTAGGATTCCCCACAGTCTGAGCCAATAGAACGTAAGCCCCTTGAGAGCAGATTCTAGGGCTGCTTTTGTCTTTGTGTAACCAGTACCTCATACATAGCAGAAGCTGAATAAGTATTTATTGTAATTCTGAGCTCTTATTGATCTGAGCAGCCATAGTGGAACACACTGTAACTCAACTCTAACATAGTGATGTCATTTTAGTCCTCTTCGAGAACAAAAGAGAACAACCACCAACCATTTATTGTAATAAATAAATGAATAAATATTGATGAATTGAATGCACTTTTGTACGTTCCCTGACTTTGCAAAAGGTAAGAGGCAGTCTAGAATTGTGAAGAAAGACGGCCTTAGAGTCAACAAGACTTGGGTTGAAATCTTGTCTCCTAGGTTTACTGCCTATGTGACTCTAGGCAAATCACTTCATGTCTTTTCCACACGTGTGTAAAAGGTTCTACCATTTGTAAAATGGAAGTAATGACAATAGTATCAATATCACAGGATTGATCCAGTAAAATAATGTACAAAATCACTTCAGAAACCTTTATACTCTCTTAAAATATCTCCCATTATTGTATAGTAGGTGCTCAATGAAAGTTGGTTGACTTGACTTCCTTGCTTAAAGGGGATACCAAGTCCCAACTCTCCATTAAATAACTGTGTGGCCTTGGGGAAAGTGGTTAACCTTTCTTGGAGCTGGTTTCTCCCCAATCCTAAAATGGGGAGAATGATAATGGCCCCACCTACTTCAAGTGGTTATTTTAAAGACAGATAAGATAATAGCTGTGAAAGCACTATAGAAAGTGTGAAGTTTTAGCTCACAGTTATTAGTAGTAACATTTTAGCTCTTGGAGGAAAGGGTATAGAGAGAGATAGTTATTTTCCTAAACATTTTAAAGGAGGGGGAAGTGGGACAATAAACAAATTTTTCCTTTAGGAACTATTAACGTGACTGCCTGATTACTTAACTAGACCAACCAATTTTGCCTAATCATGGCATCCCCTTCACCAATATGAGAAATATACTGAGTTGGGAAGAAATAATTAGATTTTTATGCTTCTGGGAAAGGCCTTGGCCCTGGCTCTGGCCCGGGTCAACTTCTGTTTTCTAGGAGGACTTTACAAGAGATTTCCCATCCATCTCAGGGCTCATCTTCTGACAAGCTTCATATCTTATGGATATGAAAGAAAAAGCCGCAGTATATCAGTGTCACAAGAATGGGGCAAATAAATCCAAACATCCTGATGTCTTCTTCCCCGGAAAAGAGGGAACAACAGAGGATGAACCAGAATGACAATAAGCACCGGGCTGGCCTCATCTTAATGGAAAGAAGGCATTTTTGCAGCAATAAAAATAGATTTAATAGCCAGACAGCGAAATTACATTTAAAAAAAAAAAAAACAAGGCAATAAATATTCATTTGATGTTCCCTGGGAGATTGCTGGGGTCATGTTTTAAGAATAGATTAAAAAAAAAAAAACCCACCACCCCAGTACAGAAGCTTTCTGCTGTTTCAAAGACAAGTGATGATTCTTTACTTTATTGGAAACAAGAAGGGAAGGAGGGAGGTGTTTACATTCCTCAGAAACAAGAAGATATACTTTCCCATAGTCTTTAAAAGCAATTGTTTCTTGCCAGATCATCTTATGGAAATAGGACAAGAGCTGTTGGGTCAAGAAAAGCGTGATCTTGGGGTGGAAAGCATTGGCTGGTATAGAGATGGACTTCAGCTGGGATTGTCTCACCCCTGGAGGTCAGGTGGACAGCGTCTATGAGAATCCAAATTCTTTTCACTAGAGTCCAGGGGGCAATGGAAGGCAGCCACTTACATGAAGGTTCCCTCTGCTTGGGATGCCTTCCCCACCCTAGCCTTTTCCTTCTTTAATTCCTATCCATCCCTCAAGGACCAGCCCCCTGTAGAAAGTCTTCCCTGATTAAAAAGGTTTTTCTTAAATCCAGTCTTCCTGGATTCTATACTACATTATTTGCTTCTCTCACTAGATATAGTGGAAGTTATAGCAATTTATGTTAGTGCCTTATCATTCTCTGAGACTATAAATTCCAGGAAGGCAGAGATCATGTCTTCCCTAAAGTTTTTATCTCTTCAGCCAGTCCTATAGTAAGGAAGAAATAAGTGGGGAAGGGGAGGAATTAGCACCTACTATTTGCCCAGTACTGGGGCTAAACACTTTACAAATATTACCTCATTTGACCCTCACAAAAAGCCTGGGAGGTAGAGTATTACTCCCATTTTATGGTTGAAGAAATTGAGGTAAATAGAGTTTAAGAGACTGCCCAAGTATTTAAACTCAAGTTTTCCTGAATCTGGGCCCAGTGCTTTATCTACTGCCCTATGTAGCTGTTTCTAATAGGTTCTATTAAATATTTGTTGAATGAGTGAAAATATGAATGAATAAAATGGATCAGAAGTGCTCAACATGCCTCACAGATCTTTTCCAGTTCTCAATTTGTGGTCTTATGACTGAGCACACTCTAAAAATTAAATAAATACTTGTAGATGGATTTAGACTCTATTTGAGATTTTGGCTAAATGTGTTTTTTGTGAAATGGGAGGAACTAACAGGGGATGTAGATTCTTCCTCCATTATTAGAATCATACATAGTATCCAGAATATGGAAAGGGAAAAATAAGTTTCCCGCTATACTGTCTCCTGGCCAGCCCTCATCTGAAGAATTGTGTTCAGTTCTGAACATTACCTTTTAGGAAGACTATTGATAACCTGGAGTATATCTGGGAGAGGCAGCTTGTGGTAGTGAAAGGAAGGAGATTCTGACTTGTAAGTATTAGTTAAGACAACGAAGGTACTTAGCCTACAGAAAAGAAAATATAATGAGGACACAGAATCATGTAAAATTATATATACATATGATGCATGTGTATCATATGTATATATATATGATATATATATATATATACTCACAATTTGTAGTTGAAGAAACTGGGACTCAGAGAAGTTGCTACTCAACCAGTTTTTAAATACTTACAGGAAGTACTTACAGGAAATTGAAAAAGGCTGAGGCTTTTTTTTTTTCACTTGACCAAAGGAAAAAAGGAAAGAAGGAAGGAAACTAGCATTTATTAGGCTCCTACTATGTTCCAGCCATAGTACTAAGCATTTTATGAATATAATCTCACTTGATCTTCACAACAACCTATTGACAGAGAAGGAAAGTGAGATTCAGAATTTTTAGTTGCCATGGCTCAATTTCCTTAAGTTGGGAAAAGTTTTCTGAAATAATGAATTTTGTCCACATTTCAAGGGTATTGAATGAGAAGCCAGAAGATGTGGATTCCAGTCCAAACTCTATCACCAGGTAGCAGTGTGAGGGTAAGTCCCCCAGTGGGAAAGAAATCCATGACAGACTGGAGAGCTGTTAGTATACATGGAGATTCCTCAGACTTTTCCCCAGGATTATATTAGATGCATCCCAGGACAGGAGATGCTCGGGTCCATTTTTATGGTCCAGCTGCTCAGTCTGCTTTAGGAAGAAATTACTGTTTGGAGTATCTTTGGTAGGCTTTGAGAACTGGAAATGAATTGCATTGGGCAAATTACTTAACACCATTCTTTTCTTTTAGTCCGGAGCACAGAATAGCTTCAAGGCTAGATGACCATGGGTTAATGGTGCTGTAGAATGTACTCAACTCAGCGCCTTCTGATGTCTTCCTGCTCTTGTTGGTCAGTTGTGCCCAACTCTTTGTGACTTCATGGACCATGTCACGCCAATACTGTCCATGGTGTTTTCTTGGCAAAAACACTGGAGTGGTTTGCCATTTCCTTCTCCAGTGGATTAAGGCAAATGGAGATGAATTGACAGCTAGTGAGGGTCTGGGGCCATATTTGAATTTGTCTTGCTGACTCCAACCCCAATGCTCTAACCATTGTGCTACCTAGCTACTCTGGGTTTCTATAATTCCACAAGGAGTTAAAAGGTCTGATGATCTCATTATTATGTCAAAAAGCTGCCAGAAAAATAAAAGAATATTTACTTCTGTCTGTTCATCACAAGACTCACTATGGAAAGGCTACAGTCTGATCCCAAGGCCTGTATAAAAAAACAAAAACAAAAGGCAAAAAATCAGAAAATATGTTTAAGGAAATTGCTTTAAAAGAAAAGCAATATGGACAGAGAACTGGTCTTGGTGGCAAGAAGACCTCACTTCAAGGCTTGCTTCTAACATATATTGACCATGTGGCCCTGATCAAGTCACTTAACCAAGATATCCTCCTGTATTAGTGGAAAGAGTTTTCTCACCTGGGCTTTCTCTATGTTGATGAAATCACTGACACAGGTCCAATGTCATCCTCCCATTTTATTTTTTTAATAATTTAATGTTTTATTTATTTCCCCAATTACATGTAAAAGCAATTTTTAACTTTTTTTTGCTTTTTGCTGAAGCATTTGGGGTTAAGTGACTTGCCCAGGGTCACACAGCTAATAAGTGTTAGGTGTCTGAGGCCAGATTTGAATTCAGGTCCTCCTGACTTCAGGGCTGGTACTCTGTGCCACTTAGCTGCTCCTTAACATTCATTTAAAAAAAATTTGAGTTTCAATTTCTCTGCCTCCCTTCTTCTTCTCACCTATTTATTGAAAAGACAGACAATTTGATAGAGGTTATCCCTCTGCATTCATACAAAACATATTTCTATGTTAGTCATGTTATCCTCCCAATTTAAATGGAAGACAAAACCAATTGTTAATGGACACTTGAATCCTATATTTTTGTGCAGTACTCTAGCACAAATGGGAATAGAAAGAAACCTGAAATATACCTTTAAAACCACCAAGATCCACCAAAAAAAAACAATTTTATGAAACCAAAATTAAGTGATAAAATAGGGTATTTTAAATGTTTGTAGTAGCTCTTTTAGTGGTATCAAAAAATTGGAAAATGAGTAGATGCCAATCAACTGGGAAATGGCTAAGTAAGTTGTGGTATATAAAGGTAATGGAATATTATTGTTCTATAAAAAATGATGAACAAACTGATTTTAGGAAGGCCTGGAAAGATTTACATGAACTGATGCTGAGCGAAACAAAAAGAACCAGGAGTATATTGTACACAATAATAGCAGAAATTTGCAATGATCAACTCTGAAAGACTTGATTCTTCTCAGTGATTCAATGATCCAAGGCATTACCAATAGATTTTGGACAGAAAATGCTATCTGCTTCCAGAAAAAGAAACATGGAGATTGAATGGAAGTCAACAAATGCTATGTTCACTTCTATTTTCTGTTTTTTTTCTCTTTATATTCTGATTTTTCTCTCCCAACATGATTCGTAAAGCAATGTGTATTAAAAATTAATTAATTAATTAAAAATAGGATTTTTTTAATGTACCATTTGATTATTTGCTTTACATTTTTGGTTTGCTTTGATGACTTTTTTTTGACAAATTATAGTTTCCAGGAGTCATCAGAAAGTTGACATATCCAAACACTACAGTATGCCAAATTAGAAGCATTTGGAATCCTGCTTGCTAGATGTACATCTGGGCAGATGTCACTGGTTTACCCAGAAGAGAGAGAATCTTATCTCATTCATAGCTATGAAATTTCTTCCTTGATTTTCTAAATCATTATTGATCAAGGAAATGCAAATTAAGGCAACTCTGAGGTACCATGTCACACCTCTCAGATTGGCTAAGATGACAGGAAAAAATAATGATGAATGTTGAAGGGAAAAATGGGGCACTGATACATTGTTGGTGGAACTGTGAATGGATCCAACCATTCTGGAGAGCAATTTGGAGCTATGCTCAAAAAGTTATGAAACTGTGCATACCCTTTAACCCAGCAGCATTTCTACTGGGCTTATATCCCAAAGAGATCTTAAAGGAAAGAAAGGGCCCCACATGTGCAAAAATGTTTGCGGCAGCCCTTTTTGTAGGGGCTAGAAACTGGAAACTGAATAGATACCCATCAACTGGAGAATGGCTGAGTAAACTATAGTATATGAATGTCATGGAAATGTCATAAGAAATGACCAGGGGGATGATTTCAGAGAGGCCTGGAGAGACTTACATGAACTGATGCTGAGTGAAATGAGCAGAACCAGGAGATCATTATACACAACAACAAGACTATGATGATTAATGCTGATGGACATGATCCTCTTCAACAATGAAATGTTTCAAACCAGTTCCAATTGTTCAGTGATAAAGAAAGCCAGAGAGAGGCCTGTGGGATCTGAGTGTGAAACCACAACATAGCATTTTCCCTCTTTTTGTTGTTGTTTGGTTGCATTTTATTTTCTTTCTCATTTTTTTCCCATTTGATTTGATTCTTCTTGTGCAGCAAGATAATTGTATAAATATGTATGCATATATTGGATTTAACATACATTTCTACCATGTTTAATTTATATGGGCTACTTGCCATCTAGGGAAGGGGTAAAGGAAGGCTCTATTTTTTCCCATTTCCCATTGGGAAAAATGAGAACATAAGGTTTTGCAAGGGTTAATGATGAAGAATTATCCCTGCATATGTTTTGAAAATAAAAAGCTTTAATTTAAAAAAAAAAAAAAAGAAAAAGAAATTTTTTCCTTGAACTTTAACTGACCTTCTCCAGAGAGTTTGGACCCAATTCTTTGTCCCATCACTAAGAATCATTTTTTACTCTGTAACTTTTTGTGTGTCATAGATTCCACTGACAATCTGAGAAAGCCTCCAAACCCCTTTTCATGCTAATGTTTTTAAGTAAATAAAATAAAACACATAAGATTATAAAAAGAAACTATATTAAAACAGTTTGTTTGTGTGTGTGTGTGTGTGTGTGTGTGTGTGTGTGTGTAGAGTTCATGAGATGAGAAGGAATAGTATAAATCTACAAGGGAGAATTAGAGCCAGGTTGTTCAGAGCCTTGAATACTAGGTTAAAATTTTTGGACATTGTTCCGTAAGCAAAAGAGAAGTAATGAAGTCCTTTGAGCAGAGCAGAGACAAATCAGAGCTGAACATTAAGAAGATG
Organism: Myrmecobius fasciatus; assembly: GCA_023553655.1. NCBI lineage: Eukaryota > Metazoa > Chordata > Mammalia > Dasyuromorphia > Myrmecobiidae > Myrmecobius > Myrmecobius fasciatus. The sequence goes on along the minus strand of JAJPUD010000531.1, from coordinate 594,541 downwards.
AATCTGTCATATGTGCAGAGAGGTTGTAGATGGTGGAAAAAAGAATGGAGGTGAGGAATAAGTAGGAGGCAGTTAGACAGTCTAGGTAAGATAGCTGGCCTTTAGCTCCTTTCTTTGTGAACTATCAAAAGCAGGATACATTCAATAATCATTTGCTTTCAGGACCTCCCTCTGGCTACCTCCTACCATCCTTCTGGAGCCTGTGCTTGCCCTCATATTTGGTCTAACCACATTGTCCAGGTTCCCATGTTAATTTGAGACCATGTGTAATCATTAGTGCCACTGGCCAGAGCTGGAAATGGCCAGGAGGATTTGTATTTTCCTGTCCCTTCCTCGCACTTCTCAGGGAACAAATGGGCGAGCCTGGTATTGTGGGAATTTCTGTTTTGTTTTAAAACCAACCAGTGCTCAGGCTCACATGGAACCCTCTGAATAAATTTCCCTTTATTAGACACAGAAACTCCCATTACAGTATCTTTCCTCTCATTATTCCTGCATAAGCTTCAGCATAATGGGCCTCAAGTTCCATTTCTGTATTCAGAATCCCAAATCCCTTAAGGAGGCCAGTCATGTGCATCTGTGCAATTTATAGAAACTAGAAAAGAATAGAAAGTGAGTGTGGTCTCTCTCAGCCCCCAGCTTGGTGGCTGACTGGAAGCACGTGGCTAACTCTGCCCTGCCATGCATTTGAACTGGTCACAAGACAACCTCTGCAACCAGGACATCCCCACAGTAAGTCCCTTGACAAACAGTTTCAGGCGTAATCACAACTCATTTGCTATCCACCTCCCCTTCCATCTTCAGTTTGCTGTGAAAAGGAGAGAATGTCAGAGTAGAAAGATAAGACCTGTAAAATAAAACAGAATAATAACAGATGCTTTTCCTACCCAATGGTGATATTTTTTTCTTTACCCCCAAGTCTCAATTATTAAATTTTCTGAGTGTCTTATTTTTTCCAACAATCCAAGAATCTTTGAGTTAAAAAGTGGCTGGGACATTGACTCCAGCCACAACCTTCTATAAGACAGCAAATAAAATCCTTCAGAGCTTGCCTCTATAAGCCCAATTTGCATTCTTAACTTTGTAGTCATAAGGGTTAGAACCAGACACTATTCATAAATAATGCTGAATTACTGATATGACAAAGGATCTTGTATCCAATAGGGCAAAGAATGATTAGCCTGAAGTCAAAGAATCTGAGTTCTAATGCTAATTGAACCATTTACTACCTATGGGATCTAAGCAAGTCACTGTCTATTCTGAGCTTGTTTCCTCATCTATAAATGAGAGCACTAGACCATTTAGCCTCTAAGGTCTCCAGATTTACATGTAAACACCTAAGAAAAAAGAAAAATTCTAGGGACTTAGGTGCGTCCTCTACTATCCCCTTTTAAAATGCAGATGATCCACACAACCAAAAATAAAAGCAAAAAAAAAAAAAAAAAACCTATTGCTCTCTGACATCTTTGTGGTTAGAGTACAAGTTCAAAAAATAGCATTCAGAAAACTTGCATGAGTTAATTGAATGGAACTGAAACAAGGTCTGCGTTCTTTCTGTATTCTTATATGGTGTGCACTCTCTTTCTGCATTCTTATTTGGTGTGCACACTCTCCCTTTCTGCATT
>JAJPUD010000531.1:535848-592906 GCA_023553655.1 Myrmecobius fasciatus | reverse complement strand
GTATGAGCATTTACACTTCAGAAATTGGTAAATACTAGAAGCTCAGGGTTGATTTATTGCTTTGTAGATTGTCTAGACTTAAAAAGTGATGGGGAAATGTTAATAATGCAGATTAACTTATTTTTCAGAGAGCTAGCTATTCAACAATGACCAGCACATCCCGGAAGCCAACTCAAAACCCCCATCTCAGCAAACCAATGAGAGGGGCTATGGAAGCTGACTGTCACAGATACTAGTAGGTTGTTGTCAATAACTTCTGCTTGGTTGTTTTTCTTCGAGTATCAAGGAGAGTTCTTTGTCAGAAAATGAGAAATTGGGAAAAGATTATAAAAGCAAAAGGCACAAATGAAATTAAAATAAAATAAGTATCATTATTCAAGAGATAGCATTGGTACAGTTGGAAAGCTGATTCACACAATGACATACCCAGAGCCATTTCAGAAAGAAGCATTTAGACTATCAGCAAAGACAAAACTGTTCTATAAATTCATAGCAGTATGTTTATTAGGTATGTCTTCTCTATTTTTTGTCTTCTGTTTACTGTCTTTAGAACTCTGCTTACTGTCTTTACAACTCTGCTTCCTGTCTTTACAACTATTGTTGTTCCAGCACTATAGAACAGACTTCCTTTCCAGAGCTGAGGGAAAGAAACAAGGGGAGTCGATGTTCTCTCCCTACCTTTCCCCCGAGTAATGATCTGATCCTGCCCTTATTAAAGGCTTTGCTCTGAAACCTTCGTGATGGAGAGCCCAAAGTGACAAAGAATCTTGGCATTTTACAGATTTCCCAGCTCAGAACCAATCAGAATTCTGCCCCAAAGCTGCCAGATTGTGATAGGAATGACTTCTGACAGTTGTCTGAGCTGCCAGCCCCTGGCCAGAAGAGAGTTAATCTAGAGTTTTTAAGAACCCTTCAGCCTATCTTTTTAGGGAAACTGGAGGATGGGTTAAAAAAAAAGTGGACCGAGCTGCTCATTGTTTCATAAACCCACCCACTCCCACCCCCCCCAACTTCATAAAGATAAACCTTAGTGAGGCTATCCTCCCAATGCAGAAAGTTCAGCATCTGTGCTCTGGTAAGCTCTTAGACTGCAGAAAAGAGCAATGATTCCTTTGTATTCCCAGGAAAATCATGGGAGTTGGATCAAAGAGGCAAATTCCATGATACTTTTCTGAGTGAATTTCTCTCTCTGTCTCTCTCTCTCAAGATATATATATATATATATATATATATATATATATATATATATTTATATATATATATATATATATATATATATGTCTCTGTCTGTCTCTCCCTCTCTTACTTTGTCTTTCTCTGTGTCTGTTTTTCTGTGTGTGTTCGCTTCTCTTCCTCCATAGCTTTGTTTTGGAATAAAATCTCCTTGACTTGGAAATAAAGGAACCAACCACAAAGAAGCTTGAATTTTTTCCCTGAGGCAATTGGAGTTAAGTAACTTGCCCAGGGTCACACGGCTAGGGAATGTTCAGTATCTGAGACCAGATTTGAACTCAGGTTCTCCTGACTTCAGAGCTAGTGCTCTATCCATTGCACCACCTAGATGCCCTGAAGCTTGAAATTATTGCAGCTAAGGCTGTCAAAATTTAGGTCCCTTTGGAAAGCCTGATGCTTTCTACACTGGGGTCCAATGTCCTCTCCCTGACATTCAGTGTCCTCTACAAACTGGCTCCAGTTTAACCTGCTTAGCATATCATCTCACAAACTGTTTACACTACACTCCAATCAAATCAATACCCTCCATATATTTTGTATACTTCTGTTCTTTCCCAACTCCATGCCTTTGTTTCCATCTACAATGCTCTCTCCTTATCCTCTCTGCCTTTAAAAACAAAAATAAAGGGGCAGCTAGGTGGCGCAGTGGATAGAGCACCAGCCCTGAAGTCAGGAGGACCTGAGTTCAAATCTGGTCTCAGACACGTAACAGCTGTGTGACCCTGGGCAAGTCACTTAACCCCAATTGCCTCAGCAAAAAGCAAAAAAATAAAATAAAATAAAAATAAAAATAAAAATTCTTCAGCGTGCTCCCGGCTCAGGCTCTCTCTCCTCCATAATACTTCTATTGATGACTGTCTCTAGCCTCTTCTTTCTCATGATTATTACCAATAGTCAATACCATAATACTAAAATGAAATAATACCATAAATAGGTAATACCAATAACACTATCATACAGACTAGTTCTCTAAGTGCTCCATGTGTGGTTTTATTTCTTCAAATTGACTGTGAGCTCCTTGAAGGTATATACTGAATTTTATCCAATCAACTAATAAGCATGTGTTAAGCACCATATGTCAGACACTTTGCTAGGCACTAAAAATATAAATACAAATGTAAAACATTCCCTGGTTTTATTTTTCTTACTTTATATTGCCCTTCACTTCTGTGTATTTGCATTCCTTTTCACTTATTCTCTCCTAGTGAGATTTTTCACTGTGGATTCTAATTTTTCTATTCTGACAATTATTTCTCCTCTACAGGATATAAATTCTGCTTCCACAATTCTTATTTCTCTTTTAAGCCTTTCATGAACATTCTTATATGGTTCTTGAGAATCCACAGAACCCTCTGCCTCAACATGTTGATTAATTTTTCTTTGTCTTGAAATGTATATTCATAGATTTCTGGTCTCTTTTATCTGATCTGAAGGCCATATTTCCTTCTGCTATGAATATCTTCTATTTGATAGAATAAATATCTATTTATTCTCAAGGACTCTAATTGAGTTGTGTTCTTCCTAACATCTTTGATAATTTCAGTTCCTCACTGATACATTGTTGGTGGAACTGTGAATGGATCCAACCATTCTGGAGAGCAATTTAGAACTATGCTCAAAAAGTTATCAAACTGTGCATACCATTTGACTCCGCAATATTTTTATTGGGCTTATATCCCAAAGAGATTTTAAAGGAAGGGAAGGGCCCCACATGTGCAAGAATGTTTGTGGCAGCCCTTTTTGTAGTGGTTAGAAACTGGAAACTGAATGGATGCCCATCAATTGGAGAATGGCTGAATAAATTATGGTATATGAATGTTATGGAATATTATTGTTCTGTAAGAAACGACCAGCAGGACGATTTCAGAGAGGCCTGGAGAGACTTGCATGAACTGATGCTGAGTGAAATGAACAGAACCAGGAGATCATCATACACAGCAACAACAAGACTATATGATGATCAATTCTGATGGACATGGCTCTCTTCAACAATGAAATGTTTCAAACCAGTTCCAATTGTTCAGTGAAGAAAGTCATATACACCCAGAGAGAGGGATCTGAGTGTGGACCACAACATAACATTTTCATGCTTTCTATTGATGTTTGCTTGCATTGTGTTTTCCTTCTCAGGTTTTTTTTTTTCTGGTAGATCTGATTTCTTTTGTACAGCAAGATAACTATAAATATGTATACACATATTCAATTTGTCAAGTATTTTAACATAATTAACATGTATTAGACTTCCTGCCATCTAGGAGAGGGGGTGGGGGGTAAGAGGGAAAAATTTGTAACAGAAAGCTTTGCAAGAGTCAATGATGAAAAATTACCCATGCATATGTTTTGCAAATATAAAAAAAGATAATTTCAGTCCCCTTTCATCTTATTTTCCCCTATTATTCAGTTCCTGGTTCCCATCTTTAACTGGGAATTGGATCTTATAACCATCTCAGCCTCTTCCCAAGCTGGGCAAATTGAAGTTTGTCAACCTAGTCTCTTCCACAAGTGATTTAGGAGAGGATAGAACTGGATCCAAACCGGATACTGGAGTCTTTTCCTCAGGCTTATTGGAGTGCTTTACACGGGTCCTGCCCTATCTCCCTCTATTCCTCAATTTAGTCTGAGTTCCATTAAGACACAAAGGGCCATGAGCTGCTGTTGTAGCTGAAGCAGGCCTCCTCTGGGAGAAGGGGAAAAAATGTAGAGTTGAGTTCTACTGAAAGTCTCTGAGAGGTTCTATTTGTATAGACTGGATGGCACATCATGATGGTGGGGGGAGAAGAAGTGTAGAATGAATGTGGGAGGGATTGAGGACCATTAGCCTTCTCTTTGTTAGTTCAGTGGGATTGTGCTTCATTTGGGTTTTTGATGTCCCATATCATGGAGACAGCTGAAAACATTTTCTCTCTTGTTCTATTCTGGAGAGATTTGAAAAGTCATGAAGATCAAAGGATCAAAGAAAGCATCCAGTTTTCATGTGATCACTTGGGGAAATTCTTGGGTCATTGTTTATCACCTCACAACTTGATGATTGCAAAAGCCTGCTGGGGGGCCAGCATACTTCAGGTCTGTTCCTGCTCTAATCCATTCTCCATTCAGTCACTGAAGCCATTTTCCTAAAATGCAGGTCCAATCATTTTCATATACACCCAAATTCAACAAACTCCACTGGCTCCCTTTGGTCTCTAGGATCAAATTCAAAATACTTCTTGACAGTCAGAGCCCTTCTTTCTTTGGTCCCCTTTTTTTACCTTTCCATTCTTCCTATGTCTAACTTTCTGAAACATACTCTTTAATCCAAGGAGAGTGACCTCTTGGCTGTTCTATGAACAAGACCCTTCATCTGTCAGCTCAAAGGAATTTTTTTTTGGATTATCCCCTGTGCTCCTTGAATACCCTCTCTCCTCTGTTGTAATTATTGACCTTCCTGGATTACTTTAAATCTCAACTAAAAATCCCACCTTGTGCAAGAAGCCTTGCCTTAACTCTCAATTCTAGTATGTTCCCTCTTTTAATTATTTTCTTTTTATCCTATGGGTAACTTGTTTTGTATATATTTGTTTGTATGTATGCTATATTCCCCATTAGATTGTAATATCCATGAGGGCAGAGACTGTCTTTTGCTTCTTTTTGTATCCCAGTGCACAGTAGTGTATGGCACAACACAGTCAATCAAATATTGATTGATGGATTGATTGATTGATCTGGCACTTTGTATCAGCCAAGAAATGTTCCATCTCTGAAGGCTACATTAGAACACTGTCTTCTAATTTCCCCATTTGATCCTATTCCAGAGTAGTAACACAAATTTAAATCTCTTCTCTCTCCTTATCCACCTCCATCTAGCCCCAGAACTGTCCTGAGACACACACCCCTTTTTTTGCCTCATGAGCCAATTCTGCTCATTTATGCTCTTTCAATCTTTCTTGTGTTGTGGTTTAAAATGAGATAAATCAGGAGACAGATTCTAGTCCCAATGTTGCTAACATCGATCAGCTCACTTTTCTAATCCTTAATTCCCTCATCTCTAAAATGAGTAAGTTAGCCTTGATAATGTCTAAGGTCACTTTCTAACTCTGGCATTCTGTAACTGTTTGTGACAGTGTCCACAACAGGCTTTCAGGACAGTACCAGTATTTGTATGTTAAGGGAAAACAGTGGATTTTCTACCCTCAAAATAGTTTTCCTCTTGGAGCCACTGTTTCATTTAAGTGAGATTGCCTGCCTGTCCTTTCTCTTTGTGAGAATTCTTAGCAATCAAGCAAGGATCATGGGATTAAAGGTTTCAGAGCTGAAAGATTACTTGGTGCCTACTGTGTGCCTATTTCTATGCTGAGATTTATAAAATGGAAAAAATGCTCTCTTCTCTCTTGCTATCTATCCCTCTTTCTTTGGGAAAGCATTCCCATGACTACAGTTATTACTCTCATATAAATTAGTTCCAAATCTAACTTAGTTTTGCTGCTTACCACTTGTGTAATCTTAGCCAAGTAACTTAACTTTTCCTGAGCCTCAGTTTCCTTATTTGTAAAATTATAGAGTTGGATTAAATGGCTTATAAATGACCTAAGATCATATCTATAAATCTATGATCCTATATCTACTTCTTCATTTCTCCCCTCTCACATCTCCCTTTTCCCTTCTCTAGTCTTCACCTACACACCTTGGAAACTTAAGCACCCTTCAAGGTTGAGCTCAAGCACCACCTTGTTCAAGAAGACTTTTCTGATTTCTTCAGTTATTACACAGCTCATAGTTACTTTGCTATGAGAAATGATAGGCTACAGTGGAAAGAAGTGACATAGTCTGAGTTCAAATTCCAGTTCTGAAATTTACTTGCTTTGTGATCCTGAGAAAGTCACTTAACCACAGTTTAGCGGAATATCTGGTACACAGTAAGCACTTAATAAATGTTTATTGATTGACTAATTTAACCTCTCTAGTTCTTAGTTTCCTCATTAGGAAAATTAAGTAGTTGGATTAGGATGAACCAACCATTAAATCCTTTGTATTTTAATCAGGATGAAATGCAAAGGGAGCGTGGTTGTCTGATTACTATCAGAATGCTATCACTTCCTTTATTCTAGAATTATGCCCATTTGAAGGCAATGACAACTGGTCTGTTGCATTCATTCATCTCTCTTTCTAGAAAAGAAGTTCAATGGGGCCAGGGACTCTGTCTAAAGCTTTGTATTGCCCCTAGTGCTTGGGAACAACACAATTTATTGTTCAATTGCTTATTATTCTTCAATGCTTGCTTATTCATTCATAGATCTAAGGCAAGCATGTGGTAATACTTCTGTAGGAGGGAAGTCCTTTGCAGGAAGGGTCAGGTTATGAAACACCTTTAAAGTAAACCAGATTTTTATATTGATCCTGGAAGCATTTGGGAAATACAGGAACTTACTGAGCAGGGAAATAATGTGGTCAGAATTGTGCTTTAAGAAGATAATTTGGTGTACACAGCAACAACAAGATTATAGGATGATCCATTCTGATGGATATGGCTCTCTTCAACAATGAGATGTTTCAGGCCAGTTCCAATGGTCTTATGATGAAGACAGCCATCTGCCACCAGAGATAGAACTGTGGGAACTGAGTGTGGTTCACAATATAGCATTTTCACTCTTTTTGTTGTACTTTGCTTGCATTTTATTTTCTTTCTCATTTTTTTTTCCTTTTTGATTTGATTTTTTCTTGTGCAGCATAATTGTATAAAATACATGTATACATTGGATTTAACATATATTTTTGCCACATTTAACGTATATTGGACTACTTGCCATCTAAGGGAAGGCAAGAGGGAAGAGGAGAGAAATTGGAACACAAGGTTTTGAAAATTACCCATGCATATGTTTTAATTTTTAAAAAAGAAGATAATTTGGGTATCTGAGAAGGAGCTAGAGTGGAATGGGAAGAGACTTGAGTCAGAGGATATAACTAGAAGTCAGTTGCAATAGTTCAGGCATGAAGTGATGAGGCATTTGTACCACAGGAAACAAGGGAACCTCTACAGGGGACTTCATAAAGGTAGGAGTGATAAGACATGTCAATAGATTGGACACATGGAGTGAGTGAAAATAAAGTATAACCCCGAACCTGGGTGACTGTGGGAATGCTGGTACTCTCAATGGTAACAGGACTAGTTTTGAACATGATTGAGGTAGTCACCAATTTGAGATATTCAGTAAGCAATTTTGAGATGCAAACTAGAGGTCGGGGGAGAGGTTTGTTATCATTGTTGTTATCACTTGTGTAATATGTATGTGTGTATGATATATCATATGTGTATTGTGTATGATATGTATGTGTATATATTACATATGTATGTGTATTGTATATGTGCATGTGTGTATAATTCATGTATGTGTGTATTATATACGTATGTGTGTATGTATATATTATATATGTATTGCATGTATATATTATATATGTATGTGTGTTATATATGTATGTATTATATATGTGCATGTGTATAGATAATTTATGTACATGTGTATTATGTGTGTATATATTACATGTGTGTATATGTCTATGTTGTATGTGCATTGTGTATTTATATATTATATGTGTATTGTGTGTATATATTGTGTATGCATGTGCATGCATGTATTATATATGTATGTGTGTATAATATGTGTGTATTATGTATGTATGTATTATGTGTGTGTGTATAGATAATTTATGAATGTGTGTATTATATGTGTATGTATGTATGCATATATTATATGTGCATGTGCATGTATATATTATATATGTATGTGTGTACTATATATGTACATGTGTATGTATATGTTATATATGTATGTGTGTATGTATTGCATATATGTGTGTATTATATGTGTATATATGTATATATTATATATGTATGTGTATATTATATGTGTATTGTACATGTATGTGTGTATATATTGCATATGTATATTTGTATTGTATGTGTGCATATGCATATATATATGTGTGTTGTATGTGTACATATGTATATATTATGTATGTGTGCCTGTATATATTATATATGTGTGTATTATGTGTGTATATATTGTATATGTATTGTGTATGTATTGCATGTGTACGTGTGTATTATATGTGTGCATATGTATATATTATATATGTATGTGTGTATTATATGTATGTGTTATATGTATGTGTGTATATATTGCATATGCAAGTATGTGTGTATTATATATGTGTGTGTTGTATATGCATGTGTGTATATTATATGTGTGTGTATTGTATGTACATGTGTGTATGTATTATATGTGCATGCGTGTATGTATATGTGTATGTATATATGTATATATAATATGTGTATATGTGTATGTATATATTATGTGAGTATATATTATATATACACGTGTATATATATATTATATATGTATTGTGTGTATATTATATTGTGTGTGTATATATGATGTGTGTACATGGTGTGCATGTTATATATATATATATGTGTGTGTTTATATATATATATATATATATTACATATGCATGTGTGTATATATTATATATGTATTGTGTGTATATTATATTGTGTGTATATATGATGTGTGTACATGGTGTGCATGTTATACATGTGTGTGTGTTTACATATATATTACATATGCATATGTGTGTATATTATATATGTATTGCATGTATATTGTATTGTGTGTACATGTGTGTATATATGATGTGTGTACACAGTGTGCATATTATATATATGTATGTGTTTGTATATGTTACATATGCATGTGTGTATATATTATATATGTATCATGTACATATTATATTCTGTGTACATGTGTGTATATATGATGTGTGTACATGGTATGCATATATTATATATATGTATGTGTTTATATATATATATATTACATATGCACGTGTGTGTGTATATGAATTCAGCTATCCTCACGTAGATGGAAAAGCCAAAAATCTTCAGAGTTCAGAAGTGCAGCAAGCAGAGAAGACTCTGATTGGAAGATAGAAAAAAAGAAACTCGAGCATAAAGATGCTGGAGCCTTTTGGCAGGGAAGAGAGATGGCGTGAATAAAAGGAAAGGTCACTGCAGAGAAAGGGGAGACAGACTCCTCTGACTTTGCCCTGATCGCTTGCCAACTGCCTCCTGACAGAGCAGACAGGCTCCGACGTTGCCCCTTTGTGTCCTATGTCACCACCATGCTGCCGAGGGGAGTCTTCTGGCTTCACTGGCATCTGAGGCTTTGGTGAACTGCTGCCAATGAGAAGACTTTGTCTTGTTTGACCTTTTAAAATCATCCTTAATAAAGAAGGCAGAGACACAAACATGTACATCAAAGGGCCTTTTCATTGCCCCTGGAATAAGGAAAGACAAAGAGAAAAAAATCCCTGTTTCTCTATCAGACAAATGAATCCTTCTCAAACTAATAGTAATGAACCTTCATCCTCAGGGCCAAATGAGACTAATGATAGGACGGTGGGGGCTGGGACCGAAAGCAAAAGGGGCCGGAGACGTTGGAGTGGGTATAAAATAATTAATTGGAGGATCTAAGCCCATTCCTGCTCCACTAAGCAGAGACCGCACTGGGTCTGATAGGAGAATTTGTCTGATTAACAGATTTTCCTGGACTCTCAGCAAAAAGGAATTTTATAGACCAGAGAGGACTGGGAGAAGAGAAATGTTGAATTCTTCCTGAGAGAAACAAATTCACTGTGATCCAGAAGCTCAGAGCTAGGGTCTGACTGGAGAGGTGCTGCTTTTTCTGGATTTATATAGACCTGTTAAGTCATGACTTCTATGAATGATTGGGATTTAAACTACCTGACAGTTCAGCCTAGAGGCTGAATAAGGAGCCGGCAGACCCGCCCTACCCTGATTCATAAGGTATCAGAAAAGGTACAAATCAAAGAAAAAGTTTTCAAAAATCCATTGTTTATTAGCATGTAGCAAACCTCTCAGGATTAAGTAATAGGAAAGTATTATTAAGCTCCAGAGCCAGAAAATCTGCATGGAAACTTGCTTTATCAGCTACTTGACCCTGGTGTGCTCTCTGGCTCACAATTTCCATCAGTCAGTCAACAAGCATTTATTAGTTATTAGGTGCTTATTATAGTCAGCTACTGTTCTAAAGCTGTAAATAGAAAGTCAGGCAAAACCACTCATGCTCTCAAGGAGCTACAGCCTCATGGAGAATACAACTTGTAAATAACTAGGAATATGGACAGTATATACAGAGTAGGTGAGAGGCACTAAAGACTGGGGGAATGGAAAAAGTTTCCTGCAGAAGATAGGATTGCAAGTCTGCCTTGAAGGAAAGAAGGAAAGCTAAACAATGGAGGTGAGGAGGGACAGCGTTTTAGACATGGGGCAGAGCCAATACAAAAGCACAAAGACAGAAAATGGAGTGTCACGTGGAAGAAAACAGGTAATTGGGTCAGCAGGATTATATCATTGGGTATGGGGAGGGGGTAAATAGTGAGAAGACTGGAAATGTAGGGAGGAGCCAGGAAATAAAGATTTCCAAATGCTAACAAAAGACTATCCTGGAGTTTATTGATTAGAGGAGTGACGTAGTCAGATGTGTATTTTAGAAGAAATACTTTGGCTGCTGAATGAAGGCTGGAGAACAATTGGAAGACTATTGTCTGATCTAGGTAAGAGGTGATAAGAGCCTGAATGAAGTAATGGCTCTGGGAATGGAGAGAAGGGGTCCTATAGCACAAAGGGGTCCGACTTGATAATTTTCTTGTTCTCATTTTTTGTTTTAAACTTCCTTCCCGTGCCAGCTTTCTAAGGTTTAACATTCTATATTCTCAGGCTCCTTCTCATCTCCATATTCTGTGTTCTCACATTCTAGGTTCTAAGGCCCCCCCCCATTCTGACATTCAGTAATTTGGTGAACATCTAATCTATTCCCACACCATATGGTAAAAACAAAAAAATTGTGGCCCAGGGAAGTGAATTAACATGTCCAAGATCACACAGTCCTCTGACACCTTATTTACATCCAAGTTCTCTGCAAACCAGTGGTACAAACTCCTTGCTATTCCATTCCCTAACTAGGCAATTTTCAAGGATGCTCTCCCATACCTGTCACTCTCTCCCTCATCATTTCTGCCTCTAATCATCACTGGCTTCCTTCAAGCCTCAGCTAAGTCTAACCTTCTGCAAAAATCATTTCTCAGTGTTTTCTCTCTGAGAAAACTCTTGATTTATCCATATATATTCTATTTATAAATAATTGTTCATCCATGATCTCTTCAACTAGACTGTGAGTGCCTTGGGGCCAGAGACCCTATTTTTTTTTACTTTTTTTTATCCTCAGCACTTAGGACATTGTCTGGCACAAATGGGCATTTAATGAATGCTGGTTGATTGACTAGTCGATTGGCTGACTAACACTGTAAGTTAGTGACAGGCCTAGGCAGTAGAAGCCAGATATCCCATTTCTCATTCTGGTGCTTTTCTCAATAAACCAGTTCAACTGGTAAACTTCCCCACAGATCATTGTGTTTTCTGCTTACTTTCAACCTTGCCAGAGCTTTGTACCCAGATATTAACTGGAACTTTTTAGTGGGGACAGATACCAGGAGACAGAAGGAATCTTACGCTTAGTAGCAATAGCCCTCATAAATCACCTCCTTTCTAATCCTAAGGTATGTGTCCCCAGTCCTAATTTCTTCATGTCATGAAGACCTGTCCTCTTGGTAGGGTAGGTTTAATTGTGAAATGCTGGTTTAGAGGAGAATTGAGGATACGTTCATGAAAAACCATCATAACAAAGAGTTTATTGACAGTAATAAGGAGAAGAAGGAGAAGAAATTAGAAAATGTGTAAAGGAAATTATCTAAAGCCATCACTTCAAAGGCCATTCAAAAACATCCTTGTTCTTTCTTTTTGCTTTGGTATCACTAACGGACAAACCTCAAAGATTCCCCTTTTTATTACATGATCATAGGGAAAGAGGATATAGAGAAAAGAGACTAGGAATCTACAAGAACTGGATATGAGCCTGAGGTAGGGAGGAGGCAGGGGAAGCAGAAGATAATAAGCATTTATTAAGCACCTACTATGCTCCTGACACCATGCTAAGTGTGGTGTCATACAGTATCATTAGATCTAGACTGACCTGCTACAGACATTATGACCTTAAACAAAATCAGTTAACTTCTTATAATATCCATTTTTTCATCTGTTAAAATACTATATTAAAACCTGCACCACACATATCATAGAATTGTTGTGATATAAACATAATAATAAAAGTAATTCACATTTATATAGCTCTTTAAGGATGACAAAGCACTTGTCCTCACAATAACCTTGTGAGCTTAATTCCCCCTCTTTTATAAATGAGGAAATAGAGGTCCAGAAAAATCACACATAGCTAGCCACAATCCTTTAAAACCATCAGATGTGTGTGTAATCATGTGTGTGAGAGAGAGAGAGACACTCAGACAGACATACAGACACAGAGACAGATAGACAGACAGACAAAGTAATTCAGAGAGAGAGAGAGAGAGAGAGAGAGAGAGAGAGAGAGAGAGAGAGAGAGAGTAATTCAGAGAGAAGACAGGGAAGACATTCAACCGAGGATGGCAGGTATGAATGTCGATCCAAATTGGTTTGCAGAATTTGAGTAAATCTCATATTCTTCTCCTGGAAATCACTGTCTGCAATAGCAGATTGGACCAAGCTGGGTACTTTCAGGAGTCATGGAGGGCAGACAATAATTTGGGGGCTCAGGAAGGAGGCTTTGAAGGGATGATCTAATTGCTTCTTGCTTTCTCCTAAGCAAATAACCTGTCACTCAGTGCAGAAAGCATGGTTCCCAGCTTTGCTCTTTCACCCAGGATCAGTGAGCACACACTGTAATTTTCAAATGCCTAGGCTGCCTCTGTGTTTGCTTCTCCTGTTGCTCCAAGATGAACAGCCCATGAATTTTATATAACTTCTTGCATTTGCTGTGAAGCTGTGCTGGTTTTAAATTTGCTGCTGAACTGCTGAATCGTTGGTGTAATTACACTGTGTGTGCATGTGTGAGCAGGTGTGGGAGAGAAAATAAAACCGTCAAAATGAAATTAAAATGAGGATGGGGATGTGCAGGGTTGGATGCACACACCTCCAAACAGCACTAGAGAAGGAAGGGTAATTTGGCCCAAGTCGTACAGCTCACCAAAGGACACCTGTGGGAGAGAGCTTGTGTTCTCTCCAGAGGACACCCTGGTCCAGATAACCACCCCCTACCCCTTTCTGTTGGAATCCTGCCCACATGAAAGCTAGTTGCTAACTATTTTGCATCAACAAGGCCTCCATTCCAACATCCACTTATTGATCAAAATATTTAGAGCTTAAGCTCTTCTTCTACTAAACTATAAGCTCTTTGAGGTATAGGATCATGTCTTATTTATCTTTTTATCTCCCTTAGTATCTAGCACAGGACCCTGACCACAGTAGGAGCTTCATGAATGTTTTACCAAATGAATGAATATGACAAACAGCTATTAAGTAACGACTAGGCAAAACTCTATGCTCGGCACTGGGGTGATAAAAGGCTTACAACAGAATTCCTCCCCTCAAAAAAATTACAACTTGGTAGAGTAAATGAATGGATGATGGATAGATGAATGGAAGGATGGATAGTTAAATGAATGAATGCATGAAATGCATAAATGTCAACTCTCTGAAGACTATCTTGTTGCTATAGGCATATCTGCAGGACACAAGAGGTGAAATAATCTCTCACATCAGAGAATTCCCATTGCAGTTCGACAGTATGTGGAAGATATTGATGAGTTCTGGATGCTATGTTTTAGGAAAGATAGTAATAATAATTGTAATAGTTAGCATTTACATAACACTTTAAGGTTTGCAATGTACTTTACAAATAGCATTTAATTGATCTTGACAATAACTTGAGCATTAGATTCTTTCATTATTCCCATTTTGCAGAGGAAGAAACTGAGGCAGGCAAGCTAAATAACATGCCTAAGTTCATGCATCTACTACTTTTCTGAGGCAGGATTTTCTGAGTCAGATATTTCTGACTCCAGGGCTAATGTTCTTTCCACTGAGAATGACTACAAAGGATCTAAGAGGTCATTTAGTCCAACCTCTCATTTCATAGAGGAAGAATCTAGGGTTCAAGGAGATTACATGATTTGCCCAAGATTACATAGCTACTAACTGTCAAAAGTAGGATTTGAACCCATGGTGTAAGGGCAGCTGGTAAGGCCCTCAAGTCTATGCTATTTAAGTATCAGATGGGAATGTTAAACTTGGAGAAGAAAAAACTTGTGGTAAAGGGAGTGATGGCTATTTTCAAGTATTTGAGAGGATGTCAGATGATAAAGTGATTGGACTTGTTCTACCTTGTACCAGATAGTAGAGCCAGGAGCAATAAGTGGAACTTAGAGAGAAGAACCTTTAAGTTCCAAATAAGGAAAAAATTCTGAACTATTCAAAATTAGAGCTATTCAAAAGTGGAATAGCTGCCTCAGAAAGAGTGGTCACTGAAGGTGTTAAAGCCCAGGCTGAAGAGTCACATGGCATGGGCTAAGGGGAGTCCTTTAGGGGAACAGGTTGGATATGAGGCAGAAATGGCCTCTGAGATCTCTTGCAGCATCTCTCCTATTCTAAGATGCTATGATTCTGAGGCAATCCTTAGATATTTTGATCACTGATTATACAATCAGAGTTGGAAATTTCCTTTGGAAAATTTAACTAGAAGTATCAATAGGAGGTTGTAGAATTCACTGCTGGAGGAAACTGGAAAGAAATCATTTAACACAATCCTGTCATTTTACAGAGAAATATTCAATGACTTTCCCAGGTCACAAAAGCAGTAAAAAACAAAGCCAGAATCCAAACTTTGGTCTTTTAACTCAGAATTTGGTGTTTGATTAAGCTATGAGTCTCTTCCTTCAAATCTCTGCTACCTATCCTATATAATTATGATATTCAAATTTACGTTATTCATAACCATTTGTAAAGGTTCATTTATCTAGTGATTAAACAAAAATTTCTCTCTTTTTTTTTCTTTTCTTCTTCCAACAGCAGAGAAAAGGCCTTTTGATATTCCGATTTGAGCCTCTGGTTTGATAATTAAAGAGGATTTTAAAAAGTCAGATAAGATAATGCTATCTTCTTCATATGTTGTTCAGTTGTGTCTTGTAGAATTCTTGTTGTTCAGCCATTTCAATCATGTTCAATGCTTTGTGATCCCACGTGGGGTTTTCTCCACAAAGATGCTGGAGTGGTTTGCCATTTCCTTCTCCAGATCATTTTACAGATGGGGAAATTGAGGCAAAAAGGGTTAAGTGACATACCCAGACTCACTAGAAAGTATCTGAGGCTGGATTTGAACTCAGGTTCGTGACTCCAGCCCTAGTGCTTTATCCTCTGAGCCATCTAGTTGCTTCTTCTTCAGATGGTGATGAATCCCAAAGTCCCTTCTTCTACAATCCTGTGGTTTCTGATGCAAAGGATAGAGTTCTACTGACTGCCTAGTGATAGGCTCCTAGATTGAGACCTGGAAGAGACTTCAAAAGCCACCTAGTCCATCCCTTTTATTTTTCAGATGAGAAAACTGAGGTCCACAGAAGTCAGATCACTCGTGTAAGATCACACAAATAGTAAGTGGCAGGGCCTGGGATGAATCCAGGCCACCGGACTCCAAAGCTAACTCTTTCCACTGCATTTACTGTTTCTTGGTCAGCCACAAGTTAATTAGTAGATTATCTGGGCCAAGTCAGAGGTCATCCTTCCTTTTCAATGACCTGTTCACTCAAACCATAATAGATTGTACGCATGTGACATTCTCCCCTATAAGATCCTTAAAGACAAGAACTGTGCATTTTGGTTCATATCTATCTTCCCAGTATGTAGCCCAATGGTCTACATAGTAGGCATTAATTCTGTGGTTTAGTCAATGGGAAGGGAACTCCCTCTGTCCATGCAAGTCAGCAAGTTCTTCTACTTAAGCTCATGGAGAGCTAACCTGAGTGGGGCATCAGGGTGCCTCATTAAGAGTTTAAGTAACTAGCAAAAAAAAAGCCAATATATAGGGTGTCAGTATCCAAAGCCAGAGTTTCCTAACTCCAAAACCAACTCTCCATCTACTATTCCAGGTGGCTCAACTATTTCTTACTGAATTGGAAAAGACTAAAAGAAAGACTTTTTGATCAAATCCAAAAAGTAAAACAAGTGCTTCTAGTTCAAACTCTATGTGACACTCTGGTTTGGAGGTGGGTGCCTCCTTTTGTTAGCTGAGCAGTCCACTGTTGAATGGTCTCTTTTTTCTGTTGGTGCTTGAATAGCTCTGGCCCTCACAAGCAATATGTACCAAACACTTGGTTAACTATGTTGATATAAAGAGAGCTCAAAGGAATTTGCAAGAAAACATATGACCTATCCAGCATATGATAGACTGGTCCAATAATCCAAGAACTATTCATAAATGGCAGGTGTTTGTAAAATTTCTAAATCCTTTCATGAAATCTGTGAAAGATCAGGGACTCCTCATCTACTTCCTATAATTTAGTTCTTCATCCAAGCAATGGGAATGCAATATTGGGAACTTTTTAAAATATTTATTGAAAATCAAAGGCCATTTACTTTCTAAGCCCTAAGCCCTGGATCATAGTTTTGCTGGTGAGTTCTGCAATCCTGTACTTTCCTTTTCAACGGATAAGGGAAGTAGTACTAGATATAGCCAAGTGAGCCCTCAGAAAAATGAATGGGAAAATAAAATCCCTTCTCCTTCTTAGGAGCTTCATTCTGTTTTCTGTATCTCCAAGGGCCCTATTCTAAAGTGTCCCAATTGTGTCTGTCCTCCTCCATTATCCATCTTCCACCTTTTCCAAAAGCTCTGCCCCATTCTCTGTCCCACTACCTTTCAGTGTCTTTCTTTATTATAGCTAATCATCACAAATGAACTAAGTGTACTTCAGGATAAAGTAGAGTGAGATTCAGAGTGAGTCTGAAGACCTGTGACTGAGTTTGGGCTGCACTACTTAACTCACTTCTCTTCTCTAAATCTCAATTTCTTTATCTATAAAATGGAACTACTTGTTGCACCTGCCTCTTATAGTTGTTTTAAAGATCAAAGAAGGAACTGCAGGTGAAACCACTGGATAATCCCAAAGTCCAATGTAATATAAATGAATATGAGTTAGGCTCTCTGAGAGGTTACCTAACACCAAATCCCTCTGGGTTTTCTGCCAGAAGTTTCACTGGCTTTGAAATCCAAAAAACAACACAAAGTTTTTCCCCACACACATGTTTGGAGGTGGGAGTGATCTCACATTTCACAATATGTGACTAACAAACACCCAGAGGAACACAGTGTTTTATTTTGGGGTATGCTATAATCTTTCTGTGATCTGAAAAATTTCTATAATTCTACAGCTATACCACACCCTTTCTCTTGGGTCTCTAAACCGGTAGCAAAAAAAATCATTTTGATTTAGAAAGATTTCATAAGATGCTAGACAATAAATTCACTCTTTTAAAGAAAAAAAGTTTCTAATTTGAATCTTATGGTGTTCTGTTCTGGTCACGAATACTGTAGCCCCAAGCCAACAATTATAATGAAGTTTTTCTACATGGCATTAAGTGGTGAATGCATTACTTGGAGCTCTGAGTAATTTTTGGCACCTTAAGACCCCAGTGGGGGGCTTCTGATTTATGTGGCCTTAGGCCAGAAGATGTGAAGAAAGATTTGTTCTCTCACTACAATTACAAGGTTGATAATGACCTTCTCCCTCAGGTCTTACAAAACATTTTGCTTTGCAATTCTCTTATGTGCTTATCATACAATTGTTTGTATTGTATTTATCTGTATTTGAGTAGTCTCTAGACTAGGCTCAAGGACTGTGTTATTTGGATTTTCTTTCTTGCCTAGTACTAGTTGCTGTACTTAAGAATTGTTTCTCCATCTCTCATGTTCATGACTTTGCTCTAGCTAGTCCCAGTCTAAATAAAATACACTTCCTCCTTACCTTCCACAGACAGAATCCCTAATTACCTTCAAGACATAGTCATCTACTATCTTCTTTCCTACCTACCCACCAATTGTTCCCTAACTGCCTTGTACTAATTTGCATTATTCTCTTTGTTTATTCTACATGTGTTATGCAGGTTTATTCTATGTAGCCATGTATGTAACATGGCTTTCTGGTTGGAATGTAAGATTCCTGAGAACAGGGATTGTTTTATTCTTTGTATACAGCAGAAGTTAGTGACACTGGGCCCGGAGACAAGAAACCCTGAATTCAAATACAGTTTCAGTCACTAGGCATGTCACTTAAACTCTGTTTGCCTCAATTTCCTCATCTGTAAAGTGGAGATGATCATAGCACCTACTTCCCCAAGTTGTCAGAATAAAATGAGATAATATTTGTGAAGCATTTAGCACAGTCCTTACTACATCATAACTTCTAATATATAAATTTTAATTAATAGTTGTGTCTTCAATACCTGGCACATAGTAGGTGCTTAATAAAGGTTTGTTGATTAAGAGAGTCAAGCATGTTATTCTTTATTATTTTAGCTGCCAAAAAAAAAAAAAAAACCTTTCGGGTTTTTGTTTCTTGCCTGTGTTTTCAATCATTGATAAATGACTCTAATAAGTGAAATGTTTACCAATTCAGTTCTTGGTCTCAAATAACAGAAACACAATACCACACATTATTGCTAGTTACTAAACTTTTTATTCATTAACAATGTGCTGCTCCAACAAGGTATCAGATACTATACCTGGAGCTCAGGCAAAAACTTAACACTCCCCCAATTTCAGGCAATATCAAAATAGCCAAAAGAGCAGTGCCTTGGACACCAGACCTGAAAAAGAACCTAATGCCTGTTCCTTATGTTAGATATCTTCTAGATGTACCTTAAACTCTGCCATCTTGGAAATATAGCTTATTATGCTTGTTATGTGAGAGTTGAGTTCAGTTTCCAGATACTCAAGACTCTCAGTCCAGACTCCACCTCCTCCTCACCACTAACAGATCCTTGTTATTCAGAAACAAAACAACAATGATATCCTCCATTCTCACAGACCCTAGAAAATAAAAGTCCAACGACCAAATGGTAACTATAGCTAGCAAAGGCATATTACTTGCTTCCCTAGATACAGTCACCATCTTTCCAGTACTCTCATACTATTCTAACTCAATCCTACTAATTCCCTGCCTGTTTTTGCTCTTTTCTCCTCCATTATAACTCTCAGAACTTTGGCTATACCATGAATAAATCTGTTTCCATCCTAGACCTCTTCTCACACTATTTCCTTCTTATTGTGCTCCTAGAAATCTGTGTAGATGTCCAACCTCCTTATTAATAGTTGATCCTTTCTCAAGAGCCCTTACACATGAGGAAGAAATGGCAAACTTCTTACTCTCCACAACTTCCAGACTTGCCTTCTGTATTACTCTGCAACCTCTCATCTTAAAGATTCATTCCATCCATGTATCATCTGGTCCAGATCCCTCTTTCTGTGTTCCCAACTCGTTCTATCTCCTTTTCCCAAGAGTTCAGTAGCCAACTCACAGTCACATGAAAAATCTAATGTACTCCCTGATGGTGTCTCAAATATCCTGACCTCCCAAATAATCAGCCTCCTCAATCATCATGACTTTTGGTCTCACTTTACCTCAACTCCCCACAGGGAAAGTCATAATTTAAATTCACCATTGTTCATAACTACTTCTTATATATTAAAAAAAACTTTGAAAAATCCTTTTCATAATCTCATGTTCTTCCATCTCCCCTTCTGCTTCATTTCTCCTAAATCTATTCTTCATCTCCATGGCAACTTCTAATTCCTCTCTTTTCTCCCAGACCATCATCACTATTACTCTGACCTCACTTTTCTCTCTTCACAGTATTTGCCCTATAATTGACCCTGATTCATCTTTACATTAAACTCCAAACCTGATTTCTTTGCCCCTTTGAAATTTTAATATTCACACTCTGTCTGTCCTTCACCCAGATCATCTGCCACTCTCAGCCCTCTCTGTTCATACTCCTAAGCTTCTGGGTGCTTGGGGCAGTAATTATAACACCTTACTCAGAGAATCTACTACAAATTCATGTGACCTGTTCTCCCTGAGCAAAACTTTCATTTTTTTTCATTAGCTACTTTATTCTCCTCAACATGTTCTTCTCTTCCTCTTCTCAAGTCCCTCATCACCACCCTCACCCCTCTCTATCTCAACAGATGTCCTCGCCTCCTGCTTTCCCAAGAAAATTGAGATCATGCATTATGAGTTCTTTTTTCTCTTTTCTCTTACTGTATCCCTTAAACCTCGGCTCTAATCTTCACCCATTTTTTTCCTCCTTTAGTCCCATCTTTGAGGAAAAGGTAGCTCTCATTCTCGCCAGCTCAGTCCTTCTGCTTGTGCCCTCAATTTATTCCCTACCCCTAGTCCCACTATCTCTTGCAGGAGCTTGCCCCATTAATCATTCCTTTTTGTGTCATCTTCAATCTTTATCTATCCACTGACTCTTTTCCTGCTCCCTATAAATCTGTTCAGGTCTATGTAATCCTTTAAAAACCTTCACTCACCCAAGACAAACTCTCCTACTATTATCTCAAATCTTTTTTTGTTACTGCAAAACTCCTAGAAAGAGTCTTCTCTTTTCACTGCCTCTCCTTCCTCCACCCACTCACTTAGCAACCACTTGCAATCTGGATTCTGGTACCACCCTTTCACTGAAACTGCTCTCTCAAAGATTAACTGATGATCCATTAAAAAGGCAACACAATATAGTGAAAATAGCACTGCAGATTCTTAAATCAGAGGATCTGGGTTCAAGTCCTGACTGTTATTTACTACCTCTGTGATGACAGACAAATCAGTTAACCTCCCTAACCCCCAGTTTCTTGCATTAAAAAAACAAAAGTTAGATTAGGACATCCCCTCCACTTCTAAACCTATGAGACTTTGACTCTATCATCACTTAATCATTCAATCTCACAGTCTTTTCATAGTCTTCATCTTTCTTTATGACCCACCTGTGATGCAGTTGCTGAACCACTATCAGTATTATCTGAAAGATCACGGAATGCAGAAGAACTCTTAGGACTGAAGAAAGGTAAATAATGCCCTCATTTTCAAAAATGATAGACCTATGAGCTTGATTACAAGTCCTGGGAACATTCTAGAGAGATGCATGCTAAATATCTCAAAAGGGAAGTGGTAATTGCAAAGAGCCAGCAAGGCTTATCAAGGGCAGCCCATGCCATATTAACTTCATTTCCTTTGTTTGGCAAAAAAAAAAAAAAAAAAAAAAAAGACTAAATTAGCAAATGAGGGAAAGTGATGAAGACCTAATCTAAATTTTTGTAAAACTTTTGTTATGCTCCATTTTCATGGGGAAAAAAAAAGATGGAAAGATGTGAATGAAATAATATAATTAGATGGATTTAAAACTGATCAGATAGTTGAACTCAGAGACTAATGAATCCATGCTTGACTCTGTGCTGTTTAAAATGTCTTCCTAAACTGAATGGATGCCCATCAATTGGAGAGTGGCTGAATAAATTATGGTATATGAATGTTATGGAATATTATTGTTCTGTAAAAAACGACCAGCAGGACGATTTCAGAGAGGCCTGGAGAGACTTGCATGAACTGATGCTGAGCGAAATGAGCAGAACCAGGAGATCATTGTACATGACAACAACAATACTATATGATGATCAATTCTGATGTACATGGCTCTCTTCAACAATGAGATGTTTCAAACCAGTTCCAGTTGTTCAGTGATGAAGAAAGCCATATACACCCAGGGAAAGGCCTGTGGGATCTGAGTGTGGACTACAACATAGCATATTCATGCTCTCTGTAGATGTTTACTTGTATTTTGTTTTCCTTCTCAGGTTTTTTTTTTCTTGTAGATCCAATTTTTTTGTACAGCAAGATAACTGTATAAATATGTTTACATATATTCGATTTGTCATATATTTTAACATAATTAGCATGTATTAGACTGCCTGACATCTAGGGGAAGGGGTAGGGAAGGAAAGTGGGGGGAAGGAGAGAAAAATTTGGAACAGAAAGCTTTGCAAGGGTCAATGTTGAAAAATTACCCTTGCATATGTTTTGCAAATAAAAAGCTTTAAAAAATAAAATAAAATGTCTTCCTAATAACTTGAATGAAGGCATAGATAATATGTTTATCAGATATGCAGATGACGCATAGTTAGGATGGACAACTAGCACACTGAACTAGATAAAGCTATGATCCAAGAAGATTTTGACAGGCTAGGACACTGGGCTGAATCTAATAAAATGAAACCAATAGGGATAAATGTAAAATCTTGCTCTTGAATACAAAGAATCAGCTGGACCATTGTATTGCCCCAGCAGATAGGGTTGTGTTCTACTGTTGCCGTACTTCCCCCAGTATACCATAGGCTCCTAACTGACAGGAACTTTTTCCTTTCAGTTTTTCGTTTCAGTACCAAGGAAAGTGTTTTGTGCAAAGGAAATTGAGAATAAATGTTGAATTATCAAGCAGAATGAAAGAAGCAAAAATGGAAGCATCTTTAATATTCAATTGATACATGCATTTTCTAATTTTGATCTTCAACACTCCAGTCTAACCCTAAAGAACACTAACCTGGATTCACACCTTGCCACTGATGCTTACTTCCATGTGATACTGAGCAAGTCACTTAACTTCTCTAAGCTTCCGTTTGCTTATTTATAAAATGGAGAAGTGGGCCAACTGGCCTCTGAAGTCCCCTCCATTTACCAGTTTCTATGATCCCCCACCATTCTACAACCTGAACACTTACTTCACCCTTTTCAGCCAAACTGGGCTCCTCCCTGTCTCCCATATCCACTGCACTCATCCCTCTGCTTATTTTGCATCAACTTCCTAATCTCCTTTCCACTTAACTGAATCCTTCTCATCCTTCAACAACCAGCTCCTCCCTAGACCACAGTGCTCTATCAACCCCCTCTTCAGAGAGAACTCCCAGTACTTATTATGTATCCAAGTCAAAGCCACTGCCCACCTAGGAAGACAGAGCCTTTTCCTTCCCTTGATCATTGTACTTCATAGAATCTTAGATAGAGGAGACACCCCAGAAATGGCGACTGATTAATCTTATTAATCCTTGACTCCTTTTTCATTTTAAGCTGGCTTAACCCTGACATTCCCACTATTGCTGGCAGTCAGTATCCTTTCTGAGAATGCAAACCCATTTTAATATCAGTCTCAGCAAAACAGAATTAGGAAGGTAACACCTCTGGAGAAAAAGAGAGTCTCAAGATGCATTCCAAACAGAAATAATTTTTGGATTATCAAATGTTTGGGCTTATCTATACCCCTGCTCTACTCTGAGCCAGTCACAACAGTGATTAAAAACAACTTGTAATGGAATGAGGCTCTGTCCCCTGGGACATTAGCAATAAGGTGTATTTTATGGCATACCAAGAAATAGTAATAACAATATTAGCTCAATAAACATTTGATATGCTAATAATAGCTTGCATTTATATGTAATATTTTATACTATATTCTGAAAAGTGCTTTAAAATCCATTTAGAGCCTAGGAGCAAGGGAAAAACTGTGGCATTCTCCTCATTTCACAAAGGAGGAAACTGAGGAGGTGTGATAGGACAGGTGAAAACATGTAGAGCGTTCCTATGTGACTGAGGATAAGTAGAGTGGACTGGGAATCAGGAATCCTGGGTTTGGATTCATGTTCTTCTTCCTGGCTGTACAATTACTTCTCAACAAGCCTCAGTTTCCTCACCTATAAAATAGAAATAACATTTCATAGGAGTGTTGTGAGGAAAGTACATTGTAAGCCTTAAAGCATTATACAAAGGGCAGGTCCATTTTTCTTATTCTTTGTCTAAGGTCTTACAGGAAGTGGGGAGCCAGAATTTAAGATTAGGGCTCCCAGTGCAGTGGTTTTTCTTCTATCCTATTATGTGCTATAGTTAGCTTTAGAGATTTGTCCACTGTAGCTAAATTTTTTGCATCATTGGACCAAAACCCTATTTTAGAAATGAGCAAGCCCTGGGTTCCTCCACTATCTGCTCATAGATCTTCTAATAATGCTTTTATTTCTCTTCTATCTGAAGTTCAGTTAGTTTCAGGAGTCTTAAAGATGTGTCCTTTGGAATCTAAAAAAAAAAAAAAAAAAGCCCTTAATCACATTCCAGTCATTCAGTCAAAGAGAAAAAAGGGACCTTGTTCTACCATCCATGCACTCCCAGAGGTATGAAGAGAGTTTGAGAATCAGACTCTAAATACCTGAATTTGTACCTTGGTTCTACTATTTATTAGCTGTGTGACCACAAAAAATTACTTAACATCTCTAAGCCTTAGATTCCTTATTAGTGAAATTGGGATATTATTATTATATTATTAATATTAATATATTATATTATATTACATTATATTATATTATTATTACTATTATAATTACTAACTTATTATCTATCCAAATGAAAGACACAGCCTGCCTAGGAAGACAGAGCCTTTTCCTTCACTTGATCAGTGCAGTTCATAGAGTTGTATATAAAGGAGACACCCCAGAAGCGGCTACTGATTAATCTTATTAATCCTTGACTCCTTTTTCAGTTTAAGCTGGCTTGCCCCTGACATCCCCACTATTGCTGGCAGTCAGTATCCTTTCTGAGAATGCAAACCCATTTTAATATCAGTCTCAGCAAAACAGAATTAGGAAGGTAACATCTGTGGAGAAAAAGTTGTTGTGAGGAAATCAGTTGGATTACAGTATGTAAAGTGTTTTGTAAACTTTAAGAAACTATATAAATTCAAGCCGCTCCAGAAGCTGTTATTGTTATTAGTATTTTCCTGAAGTCCAAAAAGACCTTTGGTATCCCTAAGATTGTTAGAAAGCAGGAAAGTTCATTTAATTTGAAATGATGGTGGAATTGCAAAATTGCTCTCTCTGGTAGATTTTGTGAACAAGTGCCTGATTTTTCCGCCCAGTGCAAAGGCAATCTTAGGATAAGGAGTTGTAGGAAAAAGTTGCAACTTTTAGGCATTAGTCAATTCTGGATGAGAATTAAAGTAGCACCCTATTAAAAAGTGTCTTAGTCCCAAGTAGCCCCATAAATATCTTCCTCCCATTCCTCCCCTATCCTGAATTACAAAGACTAAGTATATGGAGAAATCTCAACAACCCAATTGAACATTAAATACCTGGTTAATATCTTCTATGTACAAGGACTTGGACCAGAGTATAAAGTTATACAAAGTGTGACTCTTACCCTCAAGGAACTATAGTAAAGAAGTTAACACACAACTCCACTGCCAAACTGAATGTGGTAAGTGCATCTCCCACTGCATCCAAGGCCATCACCGACTGTCTTGATCTATGTCTTACTGCTGACCCGTTGATTCTAGAGGAGTGAGGTTGATGATTTTGCACAACTCTTTCTCAGATCCAAATCATTTGCAAGTCAAAATATCATCCTCCTAATGTCATTGGTCTTCTTGAAGAATAAAAGTCTAACAACAATCTGGAAAGTACATAGGATAAGACTGAAATGCTGTGAGAAGAACCATATTCTGTCTTCACCTACTTGACATATGTATATTAAGTACCTGCCTTGTGCAGGGTCCTGTACAGGGCCCAAGGAGAGATGCAAAAGTAAATAAGATAGGGCAACTGCCCTCACCAAGGAGCTTAGAGGGTCTGACAGAAATTAACAGTCCTGAATCTCCAGCAGCACTAAGGGTAAAAGCTTAACAAATACATGATTTGCATTTTCCAGTGTGAAGGACGGAGCATTCATTACTATGCTTATCACATATTAATAATTACCAACAGAATTAATGGTGGAAATTCCCCAACTACCCTTCAACTCCCTCCCCTTTGAGAAAATAGAATCAATAAATAAAGAATCAATACATAAAAAAGATCACTATAAGCAGTAATGATAGCTTCAGAGAAAACAGGAGGGATATAGTTAGATCTATTTGAAAATATTCTGTTTTCATAGTGAGCAGACCAAGTGTAGACCATCTGGAGGAGAGAATGTTGCAAAGGGATGTGTTGCATGGATAATGAGAACAACAGGTGGTTGAGATATGGCAGAGGAACTGGGTCACCTGGCTCAGTGGGCGAAACAAACAGGAAACAATTGGGGGAAAAGCAGGACTGGGGAGCTGAACATCCACTGATGATGGGGTGGACTCTCACTTGAATCCTTATTGGACTCTCTACAGAAAGAGGGTCCTTAATCATTCTCAATAAGTGAAAAGAATAAGCAGAGAAAGAAAGGGAAAAGGAAAGAATTGAATGCATGTCTTAAATCTGCCTATGAGGGTAGTTCAGACAAGATGACTGCCTTTAAACACTTGGAAAATCCATTGCATCAGAGGGACTCCTATATGTTTGTATAATCAAAGACAGGACTAGTGGTAGAAAGATAGCTGCCCAGGCCATGACCCAGTGGAAGATCTTTTTTTTTTATACTGCATGTATTTTAATTCCACTTTCCATGCCATAGATGTATTTATGTTCTGAAAAGTCAAGTTGAGTCAAGTCTCACACATTGGAGTGAAGGTCCAAATGTCTACTAGACAATGATGCACAAAGTAAAGCAATTTTCAAACCTTGCCTGCAGTGTGTAAATGCTTTACTTCAGCTCTGTGAGTAAGGTTGCAGAAATGGACAAATGCCAGGAGATTCACTCTGTATCTGTGGGAGACAAAATGTCTAGATAGAAATAAAAAAACTCATTTACTCATCTGAACACCTCCAAATGATCTAAAGGGCTGTCATTGCATGGGTACCAATAACCCTTGTGCTAAATTATTCAGCTTTCATTTACATAATTGAATAATCTGTATTAGAATCAACATAAAAATTTCTAGTATGCTGTCTCTGTAACTTCCATAGGTCTTAAAGGTTTACTGCAAATGTGAACACAGAGTATAATTTTGCCATTTTTTCATTAGGTCTGATGTTGTAATACAATATAATCAGATAGCAAAAATATCTATTTTTTTTTTCTTTTTGTAGTCCACAAGCCAGGACAGAATTTCTGGGTTCATCCAAATAAATTTCAATTGTGGGGAATTTTAATAAAAGCTCTCTCTTGAGTTTGTGCTCCTACCCAAGATTTCCCTTGGGAATGATGGAATTTGTCCACACAAAAAAAGGAACAATAGTAACGATAACAATTGACATTTATAAAGTGCTTTAACTTTCATAACGTGCTTCACTCAGCTCTTATACAAGCACTCTAGTTAGTGGCACAAGACAAGCTTTGTGTTTTCAGACAAAAATTATCAAATATGAAAAATTTGTACTGTAGTTCACAAATAGTCAAAGCAACTGTCTTCTCTCTGGTGAGCTCCTGCCTCTCTAAGGGAGTACAATAGACTGATTATAGTCATCTGGGGTGATGCTACAAGGGAAAAGGTCTGAAGTGTGGCTAGTAAGTGAAGCAGCCTGCCCTTATGAGGAGTGCCCTTTTCCTCACATTGAAACATATAAGACTACCCTAAAGTTGAGGTTCTCCTATAGGCAAATAAGCACTTACAGTCGGTTTTTAAAAATGGATTCTCTTTTCTCCAGGATTACACACAGTCCACAACCCTCATAGTATTCATAAAGGTCAGAGTATGGACTTGTTCCTCCACACCATGATTCTGTTTTATGTACTATCTCCTTCTTAGGCCAGGAAGTCCCCATGTTCAAGAGCCTTGGTCCTAGAATTCCTCTGCTAGTAGCGAGCCGGTCCTTCTTCACTCCACCTACTACTAGTGCACTGCTACTGGCTACCATTTATTTTAACTCTTAGGTTGGCCCAGGGATTTCTTGCCATTTGACCATTTTTTTCCTATCCACTGGGGTCCCGAGACTCTTCAGTACATAGAGCCATGGAGTCTTCTCTCCAGGGAACCAGTGTGTCTGTATTATACATTGACCAATTTCTCTTTGGCCACTTCAGCTGTAGATGTCTACATCTCTTTAATTCTTCCCTTTTAAAGGCCTACTCCAAGATTGTAGCTCAGGTGCTCTGAAACTGCTAGTGAATCATCATCCTTACAATGTAAGGACGCTATATAAGTAGCTGAGCTACTTAAGTCTTGCAAATTAATAACTAGGACATGTGGATGATGCAGTAGATAAGAGTTCAGGATCTTGAATCCGGAAGACTCATCTTCCTGAGTTAAAATCTGATCTCAGACATTTATTAGCCATGTAAACCTGAGCAAGTCCCTTAACCATATTTGCCTCAGTTTCCAAATTGGAAAATAAAATGGCAAACCACTTGATATCTTTGCCCCCAACCAAAAAAAAATGGTAACATGAAGAGTCGGACATAACTAAAATGACTGAACAACAACCACAACATTGTAAGGTTTGCAAAGTGCTTTATACACATTATCTTGGATCTCACAACAGCTGCATGAGGCAACTACTATTACTATAATCATCATTAAAAATTCCATTTTACAGAAGAGGTAACTGGGGCTCAGGGAGGTTATGTGACTTGCCCAGAATCACACAACTAGTAAGGTACGCTTTGAAACTAGTCTTTCTGCTTCCAAGTCCTGCTCCCTATTCATAATGCAATGCCCCTTTCTTACCTCTGCCTTTCAGAATTCCAGGATTCTTTCAAAATTCAGTTTAAGTACCAACTTCTATATGAGGCCTTCTCTAATTCCTTGGCTGTTACTGCTCTCCTTCCTAAAACTATTAAGTATTATATGTGTATGTTATTTTATACATATACATATATACTACATATCTACATATCTCCCCATTAGAATATAAGCTTCTTGAGAACAGGAACTATTTTGTGTCTTTGTGTCCCCCACACTTAACACAGTGTCCAAGATGTACCAAGTTCTTAATAACAACCAACAGACAAGTATTTAATAAGTACTTAATATGTTTCAGGCAGTGTGGTAAATATTAGGGATACAAAGAAAAAGCAGAATTGGTCCCTGCCTTCAAGAAGCTTACATTCTAGTGGGGAAGACAAAGTGTATGTAAATGGGTACATATATGCTATATGCAGTGTATGGAAGGAGACTGTCAAGGGAAAGGCATTTGTGACATTAAACTGGAAAAAATCATTACAGAATCAGAGTCTCAAAACTAGAAGGGATTCTAAAAGTCATCTGTGATAAGAAATGATGAGCTTGATGATCTTAGAAAAACATGGATAGACTTGCATGAAATAATGAAGAATTAAATGGGCAGAACCAAGAGAAAGTTATGTACAGGAACAGCAATATTGTTTTAAGAGCAGCTGTTGAGTGTCTAAATCATTTTGACTATTATAAAATGCCCAAATTAACTAGAAAGAACATATGAAGGAAGATACTATCTGCATCCAGAGAAAGAACTGACAAATACAAATACGTATAAAATATGTGTGTGTGATGGTAACCCTCTTTAGAGTGGGGGAGAAAGGGGGAAAAAGAAAGTTATATAACTTTATTATATATTTAAGAAGAATAGCAAGTTGTACACAATAGATTTGAGTTTCATGTGAAGTCATCTTTATTGTATAATATGGAAATGCTTGAATTTGAATTGAATCTATGAATTAAAAATAAAATAAAGATTTTAAAAATAATAATAATAATAATCATAATTTGAAAAAGAAGAAAGTCATCCAGGCTTACCAGTACCTGAACAGGATTCTACCTTAACAATATTTCTGACAAGTAGCAGCTCATCCTTCACTTGTGGATCTCAAGTAAAAGGTTCTTGGTAATTGATTTGACTAGAAAGAATAGGGAAATTGATTCAGACCTTCCTTTAGCCTTGTTAATAAGGAGTTGACCATTCACCTCCTTGGAACGTACTCTATTCTCCTTTCTGCCACTGACTCTCTTTGGTCATTTGACATCAGAAAACTCTAGGGAGAGACAAAATGTGTAGGAAAGAGAGTACTAGAGTCAGGAGACCTGGGATCTTGTCAAATCCCCTGTCTTCTCTAGGTCTTCAGTTTCCTCACTTTTAAAATGAGGCAGGGATGGGGGATTTGGGAGAGGGAGCCTGAGTCAGAATTATGGCTTAACCCCGTGTGTAACCTTGGTCAAGTAAGTCACATAAATTCTCTGAGATTCAGCTTCCTCACCTGCAGAATGACAAGATTAGACTGAATGGTTCTCAAGTCCCTTCTAGCCCCAAATAGATGAATTTCTAAGTTCCCTTCTGGGAATGACACTCTGTGGTTCAATGTCTTGGTTTTGTTGGCTCCTATTTAGAGTCACAGCCGATAAGTAGAGTCTGTTGAGCCTTCTTTGCATTCACCTTGTCTCTTGAAATGAAAAGACTCTTCCAAGGAAGACAGGAAATGTGAGTGCATTTCTGAATGGGCTTGTCCTCTACAGGATGCACAAATCAACCTTCCAAACCTCCCAATGTTCAATTATTAGCCCGTGGTTAGTGCGCAGGCTTAAAACATGATGAAAAGAAATACAAAGAGAGTAGGACCTGCTGCTGTTCAAATCTGTCATAATTCACACAATTGTGGAGAAAATAAATATAAATAGATCAATCCACCTGTCTTCTTTCAACCTTTTCTTTGCTCACTTTGGGGACGAATTCTTGGAAGCTTATCAAACTTGGGATTTTAAGCGTATTTCTGATCTCTCTGTTTTAAAGGCTTTGGGAATTAACCTCCAGGACTCAGGATGTACACAGCTGCTCATTATCACTACAGAGGCCCTGGTGGATTATCCATCCTTCTTTGCTCTCCATTTTCAGAAGCTGTGTTTGATATATGTCCTATAGGGCCCTTAGTGGGATAACAAAGGCCTTATAATCCATTCTGCATTGAGGCCCTGAGCAAATAATAATTATAAAGGCTAACATCATTTAGCAATCCCCCTTCCCCCCCAAAAAATATTATTACCACATCTGAGGAAGGAGCTTACGATAATGACATCCAAAGGACTCTGCAAAGCATCAGAGAGAGGATGACAGAGTCAGATCTCTGACAGAGATTAGCATGGGGCACTAGGGAGGGAACACAGGGCTTCCTGATTAGAGAGCAAGAAGAGAGTTACAATTTTGTCCATGAACTTGTTTCCAAGAGATTTTTGCCAATTCTCTTGTCTGAGGAAGAATATTGAAAAAATAGCACCAAGCAGAGCCAGACTGGGAGAGAATCTAAGAATCAGGCCATCCACAGTATAATGAATAGGGTGGTAGATAAGTAGTCAAAAAGGTTAGATTTCTATCCTTGCCCCCAACACTTTCCAGATGTGTGACTCTGGGCTAATCATTTCATCTTGTTTTGTTTTGTTTTTTTGTTGTTGGTTTTTTTTTTTTTTTGCTTTTTTTCTGAGGCAATTGGGGTTAAGTGACTTGCCCAGGGTCACGCAGCTAGGGAATGTTAAGTGTCTGAGACCAGATTATCACTTCATCTTGGTAAGCCTCCATTTTCTCATCTGTAAAATGGGGATAGTAATAGCACTTAACTCAGAGGATGGTTGCAAGCACCAAATTTGCTAACACATATTTGTCTGTGTGTATACATATGTGTGTACATACGTGTATATATATATATAGAGAGAGAGATATCTGCGAAAACATTTGGATTAGAAAACCTTGACACACTATATAAAAGTCATTAACAACTGAAACTTTAAGATACATCTCATCCAAACCCTTTAATTTTATTGATGAATAAAGTGAGACCTCAAAGAGATGGAGGAATTTGTGCGAAGCTAATCAGCTTTAAACAGTCCTTACTCTCAAGGCTGGGATAAAATAGCACAAATACAGGCAAGTATGTCATAGAGCCATATAAAGAGATTTTGTAGGGGCCGAACACTAGCATTGTAGGGCAAGGGTGGTCACACAGTAAAACTAAATAACAGAGTTAGAATTTGAACCCAGAACTTCTTCCATAACGCCAGGATTTTTCAAAACTTGCACTTGGCAAGAAATAGATCCCATAATCTATTTCTATTTCCCTAGAGCCAAAGCATGCTCTGTGAGGAGACAAGATTTGGATGACATAGCAGAAGGGAAAGTTTTCCCATGGCTGTCAGCCATAAGCAGTGTGCTGTGGTAGGTGGTGGCTAGGTATGAGACCTGGCTTGGACCCCCAGGTGTGTGACTATCTCGCTACATGACTTTGGGTAAGACACTCTCTTTCTCTGGATTTCAATTTCTGCTTCTACAAGATGCAGAAGTTAGGACAGATGATCTCTAAAATCCCTTGTAACTCTAGCAAACTGTGAATCAGTGAACAAGTGTGTAATAATAACTGCCAACAACTACAAAGGACATATTCTAGATAAAGCCACTCCTGTGATCATGCTAACACCAACTCTTGGTATTGAAGAAGAATACTACCACAACTTTGTTAATAACCAAAAAAAAAAAAAAAAACCAAAAAAACCAAAAAAACCAAAAAACCAAAAAAAAAAAAAAAACCCAGATCGTTTTTAACCAAGTCATAGGTATAGTAGATAATACAGCGACACAGAGTTGAGAAAAATGGGGTTCAAATCCTGCCTCTGACACTTATTAGTTATGTGGCCACAGACAAATTACTTCATCTCTCTCATATCTCCTTTCTTCATCTGCAAAAAGGCAACAGGATATTTAGTACTAGTACTAAATGCTGCTGTGAGTCTCAAATGGGACAACAGACGAAAAGTGCTTTATAAGCCCAAATGCAATATTCAAATGTTGTCATTCGTCATTCTTAAGGAAACTCATCCTACACCTTTCCTATAAAGGGGGTATGGTGTGTTGCTCCCAAAATCATTACTGCTTTTCTGTTTCCTCTAGTCTGATTCTAAGAAGAGTCTTAGGATGTCCTTGAGAAAAAGCAGCGGATGAGTTGTTTAGTTGTCACCCTGACCTATAAAGAGTCTTTTAAAAGAGTGAAGAGAGTGGGAAGTGAATGCATATGGAAGTGCTGCCCCAGGCACAAAGCCTCTGCTTGGTAAGGCATTAATGATTTGGATAATTGAGTTCTGAGGAAGGGTTAACAAATAAACATTTATTAAGTGGTTATGCTATATAGAATACCATGTTCAATGCTGGGGAAAATACTGTTACAATAAAACATAATTCCTGCTTTCATACAGCTTACGGTCTGTATATTATGATGATGGAATAACTAATGCAAATTCATATACTATCCAGTATTATAAGATGAATGCATCAGAAAGCTATAAAATAAAGTGCTTTGTGAGGAAGACAGGAAGATCTGAGAGAGAAAAAGAAAATATATTTTTACCAAACATTCGTGCTGCAGCCCAATCCCTTTAAAAATCCAATGTAACATAAATATACAAAATTACTGAGAATTCACTAGGCTTTTAGCCTACGCCATTCCCTATTCTGTACAATTTGTGCAAGGCTCATTCCTAAGGAAACGTGAGGTCTCCTTAGGAGGATTTGACTCATCATTCCTACATTCACTGGTTAACAAGCCCTTACTTGTGTCTCAGGTACAATGTTAATTATGATGTGAGTTATGGTTATTTTATTAATTTTATTAATCAGATGCAGTACCTGTCCCACACTACCCTTAATAATTACCAAAGGGATAATCAAAGACTAGTTAAGAACTATCACATCATATTAAAGCACCAAGTCCTTTCAGCCATGGCTAACCACCTGCCAGAAACAGCTCCAAAGCTCCCATGCAATTGACTGGCAGGTGTTAAGAATATTTCTGGATGTTCTGTATAACTTAACCTAGCAGAGTGGCCAGAGTAATGAGTTTGAAATCAAGAAGGCCTGGTTCCGAAAGCAGCTTTTAATGCTTACTTATTCTGTTGCCATAAACAAATCATTAAACCTTTAAGTACTTCAAGCAACTCCTTAAGATTTGCCTGTGAAGTCACAGATAGGTTATAAAGAAAGGGAGATTTCCCAGTCCTAAGATGAAAGTAAGAGTTGTTCCTGTAATTACTATTATTAGCTCAAATGAGACTATGTCCATAAATCTCTTTGCAAATATGAAAGTACTACATAAATGTCAGGTATGTTGATAATTATTTCTGAGAGCTATATGATAAGCTTCCCCAAACTGCATAACTTTCTGTTTGGAGATTGGGACATTTCCCTTCTTGTTAGCATGATGTTTGAGTCACATAAAAAGACAGCCTCAGGGCTCCTTCACCAAAAAGCTACATGACCTATACAGAGATTATCAACTCAATCAATTAATCAATCAATCCATGAACAAGAACTTAAGTGCCTGCTACATGCCAGACATTGTGTTACACTTTGGAATATAAAGACAAAAATAAAACAATCTCTGCTTTGAAGGAGCTTATAGTCTTCCTGGAAGAGGTAGCAAGGTTCTGCAGATTAAGTTTAAAAAGATCCCCTAAGAATTGGAGTCTGAATGCTCACCAAGCAAGTTCTTTTCTATTTTCTCTCTAGCCAGAGCTCCCAACCCTTTGGTGACATTCTAAGTGGGCTGAGACTCCATCCTGTTTCCTCAGTTTTTACCCTAAAGGGTGGAAACACCCAGGCTCCAGAAGGGAGTAATGGGGACAGCAATGGATAGAGCACCAGCCCTGAAGTCAGGAGGACCTGAGTTCAAATTTTGGCCTCAGACACTTAACACGTCCTAGCTGTGTGACTCTGGGCAAGTCACTTAACCCCAATTGCCTCAGGGGAAAAAAGACATAAAGTTGGGGATCATTATATGAGATTTCAGAAAAAGGACTTCTAAGGAGATCCTCAAGATCCCTTGAAAGTATTGCCTATGACTAAAAAAGATGCCAAAGATTTTCAACAAAACTGAAAAGTTCAAACAGCAATCCAGATGTATAGTTTGTGAATTTATTAAGTACCTGTTGTGTGCAGAATACTGAGCAAGGTGTGCCTGAAGATAAATGGAAGTTAGATAAACCACAATCTCTGTCCTTTTGGAATAATTCATAAGTCAGACACTCATTTTGGGACTTGGAGTTACCCTTAAGATTAAGTACTAAGAGCACCAATAGCAAACTGTTGCTTTCATTTGACACTTCTATCTTACCCATCATCTCATCTGATTCTTACAATATCCCTAGGAGAGCTAAGTAAAAATTGTTTATTATTATTATTATTATCCCCATTATTGTTTTTATTTCCCTTTTGCAAATTGGAAGTCTAAGAATCAAGATCAGTATGAAAATGAAACTACCCTCAGTTCCCTTGCCATTTTCCTTTGGGAGGGGGGAGAGGTTGGGGGTGAAGTAAAACCTGTATTTTACCCATGTAGATAATTCCCAATATGGAGACTTTTTCCACCAAAACACTTGTTTGCAACTATCAGTCTCAGAATTATCTGGACCACGGGAGGTTAATTGGTTTGTAGATGGTCATAGACCTACTATCTCTCTGAGGCAGGTGTTCTTGAGTCCAGGATCACCCGTCCCCAATATGCCAGGCTGCATTTCTTCCCTTAACTTTTAACCCAGTGAAAATATCAGGGGCCATTGCTCCTAAGGATAACCAAAAAATCCACAACAGCACTTGAACCAGCCTAGAATATGAAAGTCTGCTTTCCATAAATTTGGAATGTGTCCAAGGGTGCCGGGAGCTAAAATTACTGCTTTTCCTTATCTGCAAACAAACACACGTTCCCCTACCTGGCTTCAGATACCTGCTCTTATTGGTAAGTGAGTGGCAACATGGAGAATGACAAAATAAACTTTTCCTTGAGTGCTTTATGAGATTTGACAGATTGAATAAAGTGGGCCTTACAAGATAACACACACTATCATTGCGAAGGAGGACCTCTGGTACAGATTACTAGCTAGCCACAGTGCAACACTCAGACAAAGAGAGCAATTTAGTGTTCCAACAGTCATTGCAAATGGGGAGGGAGGCATCCAACCCCGGCTACTTCAAATAAGCCTCTTTAAACATCAAACAGACCAATTGTCCCAATAAGAAAATGGCTACTCTTGACTCTAAACACTTAACAAAATAGCAGGGGTGACTTTTCTCAATATCTCCTGAAAACCTATAATGCTGCAGGTGTCAGTCAACATGTGCAGGAACCTGCAGGCACCCCTCAGTTGCAGTAATGCATCCCTGGGCTAATCTTCCTCAGACCACCTCCTATTTCCATCTCTTCAAAAACTGAAGACTAAAAGTATATTCACAATTCAAGTTTATGGAACACAGAAGGAAGAGAAGTCGCCTCACAATACCACGGCAAGTCATTTGAGTGAAATAGTTCTGTCTTCAGAATTTTAATGTGCCTTGCAAAAATGATGGATTAGTCATCTAATCCATCATCTAAGGAAATGGGAAACGGATACTCTAGGAAACTTGCTTGTATTGTATTTACATGGTATACATCAGCCTGAGGTTTATGTCATATTTCTGGTTAAATTGCCCTATTCTACACCATTGGCTGAGACCCATACTACACATATCCTTACCATATGTCTCTACTTCATTAACATCATTCTTATTCTTCATAAAAAAATCTCAATCTGCCATCAGCAGGTCATATATAGAATTGGGTTTTCATCAGTAGGGAGAAGTTGCACTGAGTCATTCACTTTATCATGTTTGGTACTCATTGCCAGAAAACTGATTAAATTAGGAGATTGATCTTTGATCAGTGTTAGGAATTAATGGGTGATTAGGTTAGGGAGTCAGTCAATAGTTTCAGCTGAAGCCTCATCTGAGACCAAGGTTAAAGCTTAGTTCATCGTGACTCTTTCCAGCAATGATTGATGCCATTTCCAATGATCTTGTGATGAAAAGAGTCATCTAGACCCAGAGAGAGGACTGTGGGAACTGACAGTGGATCACAATATAGCATTTTCACTCATTTTTGTTCTTGTTTGCTTGCATTTTGTGTTCTTACTCATTTTCTTTCCTTTTTGATATGGTTTTTCTTGTGCAACAAGAGAATTGTATAAATATGTTTACACGTATTGGATTTAGCATATATTTTAACATGTATAACATATATAGGATTTCTTGTCATCTAGGGGAGGGGGGAAGGAGGGGAAAATCTGAAACACCAAAGCTATGCAAGGGTCAATGTTGAAAAATTATCCGTGCATATGTTTTGAAAATAAAATCTTAAAAAAAATGTTTAGTTCATGATGCAGGTTAAGACATAGGACATAGCCAAAACTAGATGATAAATTGGTGGCTAGGGAAAAAGTCAGTCTCATTGGTCTATGTATGACCTTCACCATCTAATAAAATGAAATCATAGAATTATATGACTTTCCAGCTGGAAGGAACCTAAAAGAACTAATCCTATTTCCTCCTATTGTCTAGTGGAAGCCACCTTAGAATTAAAATAGTGGGCAGTTCACCGGGTAGGCCATGGAAAACTGGATGAAACAGAGCCTAGGAGAAAGAGTTGTTACTCTGGACAAAAGTGCAGAGTCCAAAGTGATTTGATAGCCTCAAACTGTTACAGCTACTGGAGCCTCTATTCCAGTTGGGAATTTTTAAAGACAAAAAGCAAAATGAGCTATGAAAATAAAATTGCAATCTATCTTGCATAAAATAGGGAACTGTTTTCAAGAGGACAATCTGTATAATAGAAATTATCATCAAGAAATGGCTACTCCATAAAATATATTTGAAAGCAAAAGGGGATATTTTCAAAGTCAGTGTCCCCTGGAGACTATTTCCTTCCCCTTCCTGTCCCTTAACTTGTATTTACTTGGTAAATTACCTTGCACTTACTTTGTGCATATATAGATATAGATAGAGGTATTTAGATATATCTTCTTATATGTGTTCATGTTTTTTTCCCCCAGTAGAATATAAACTTCCTGAGGCCACAGATTATTTCATTTTCATACTTCTAGCCTCTAGAAAGTACCTTACTGTTGATTAGGTACCTAACATATACTTGTTGAGGGATTAATAGAATGCCACACACCTCTCCCTTTACTTAGCTTCTTTTCAGTGTGAAATATGTCATTTGGAGTAAAATAGCATCCTTGAGTCTAAGCTGTTGGAAAGAAGTAGGTATCTGGCATCAGGGTGACTTCACAAAACTTGTACTTACAATTCAATTCAACAAACCCTTATTAAAACACCTACTATGTGCAAGCACCAAGTTAGGGTGCTAAGGGTACCAAGATGAAAATTCCTACACAGTCCCCTCCCCCAAACAGTTTATATAGTTCAAAAGGAAAAACAGTTTGTGGTTTTGTTTTGATGAAATAAAGCAGAATAGATCGACCTTCCAAGACAGGTCACTTTAGCCTTTCCTTTTCCCATGTAACTTAGTTTCCTGTTGTTCTTTCTCATGCAGTCTAAAGAAGCCCTTAGGCCTGTGAAGAAATTTCCAAAGAAGCATCTCTCTACTTGGTACTATTATGAATTTAGGTGCAATAGCAGGAAAGATTTTCTAACAATTAAAATTGTCTGCCTCACATACAATTTTCACTTTTTTGCTTGTTTGCTTTTTCTTTCTCATGATTTTTTCCCCTTTTGTTCTGATTTTTCTTTTACAACATGACTAAAATGATTGTACATATATAATCTAGATCAGATTGCTTGCTGAATTGGGAAGGTAGGGAAAGAAAAAAGTTTGGAATGCAAAATCTTACAAAAGTGGGTGTTACATGTGCAAGAATGTTTGTGGCAGCCCTTTTTGTAGTGGCTAGAAACTGGAAACTGAATGGATGCCCTTCAATTGGAGAGTGGCTGAATAAATTATGGTATATGAATGTTATGGAATATTATTGTTCTATAAGAAACAACCAGCAGGATGATTTCAGAGAGGCCTGGAGGGACTTGCATGGACTGATGCTGAGTGAAATGAGCAGAACCAGGAGATCATTATACACAGCAACAACAATACTATATGATGATCAATTCTGGTGAACATGGCTCTCTTCAACAATGAGATGTCTCAAACCACTTCCAATTGTTCACTGAAGAAAGCCATATACACCCAGAGAGAGGGATGTGAAATGTGGACCACAACATAACATTTTCATGCTCTCGATTGATGTTTGCTTTCATTGTGTTTCCTTTATCTGATTTTTCTTTCTTGTAGATACGATTTTTCTTGCACAACAATGGTAAGTGTGGAAATATGTATCCATATATTCGATTTGTCAAGTAGTTTAACATAATTAACATGTAGTGGATATCCTGTCATCTAGGGGAGGAGTGGGGAGTAGGGGGGAAAATTTGTAACAGAAAGCTTTGTAAGGGTTAATGTTGAAGAATTATCCATACATATGTTTTGCAAATAAAAAAAAAAAGAGTGAATGTTGAGAACTATCTATGTATGTGTTTTAAAAATAAAAAGCTTTTAAAAAAATGGATGTTAAAAATTATCTTTATATGTAATTGGAAAAGTAAAATACTATTAAGTAAAAATAAATAAACAAATAAAACTGCCTGAAAGTAGAAAGGTTAGACTGTTGTTGTGGTTTGTCCATTATTTTCAAAGAGAACAAATGACATCATGGGTGATGACTTAGTGAGGTAATTACACAAAGTCATTAGCCTCTCTTTCTTTTCCAGTCATCAAAGTCCATTGGTGAGACCAAAGCCAAGATAACTGACCATGGCCAGGGATGCAGTGGATAATCTTGGAATCTTCCATATCTGACCAAGCTCTAAGCACTCCTTGGCACTTGTTTAAGCTGTTCTCATCTGCCTACCAGGGCAAGTTTTCACATTCTTGGGGATAGATATGCCCCTAACTTTCCAACAGGTTTAAAGCCTTTTGGTTACCTTCCACCTGGCTTAGCCCATCTGCCGAGATGTTTTACCAGGATGTGGCTGCTGTACATACTACAGCCTCTTGGACCACAGGTGAGAGACCAAAGGTGGATGAGCAGCCCTGAAAGGGGCTCAGCTTCCCTCAGGGGTGCTACTCTTCCCTGAACACTTTGTACACCCCTGGGAGTTAAATTAGAGGGTCACTAAAGTCCCTTCCAACCAATCAATCAGCAAGCATCTGTTAAACACTTGCTATGGACCAGGAATTGTGCTAAGCTCTGGGGATATGAATATAAAAGTCAAACTATCTCTTGTCTTCTGGTTTACATTCTATGTGTGCAACAATATGCATTTAAGGTGTCCTAAAAGTCTTAGGGCAGCTTTAAGCTTTAGTAAAACAGATTATCCTCTTGAAAAACAGGTCCCTACTTATAAAAGACAGATTGAAATAGGAAATCTACTGTTTTATTTTTGGGGGGGCTCATTTTGCTTTTGATTTGTTTTTTTTTTGTTTGTTTTTATTCCTATTTTTATATATAGGGTGTCTCAAAAGTCTTAGGAACAAACTGTGCTAAATTGTGTGGTGGTCAGCTATGATGGGCTTAGCTCTTTTTGTCAGGGGGTGATTCAGGGCAATTCCAGTGGACTTGTGATGGAGAGAAGCATCTGCGTCTGGGGAGGGGACTGTGGGAGCTGCATGTGAATCACACCATAGTGTTTTCACCGTTTTTGGTGTTTGTTTGCTTGGGGGTTTTTTCTTTTTCATTTTTCCCCCTCATGATCTGGTTTTTCTTGTGCAACATTATGAATGTGGAGGTAAGTTTGGGGGAGTTGCACGTGTTTGGCCTATATTGTATTGCCCGCTGTTCAGGGGAAGGGGGAGTTGTGGAGAGAAGTTTGCAGCACCCAGTTTTGCAGGGGTGGATGTTGGGGGCCATCTTTGCATGTATTTTGAAAAGTGAAAGGCTGTTGTTGTAGGGGAAGAAAAGTCTTAGTGCAGCTTTAAGCTTTAGTAGTTTTATGACTTTTGGGACACCCTATATACCTTTTATGTGTGAGTGTATGTATATGTATGTGTATGTATGTATGAAAACACAAGGCACACAAAGAAATTTGCAAGGTCATCTTAGAGAGAAAAGGAGAATCAGGAAAAAAAACATATATGCTTATATATTTAGACAAAGTGTCACTTAGGTTGAGTCTGGAAGGAAATTAGAGGTTCTAAGATACAGAAAAAAGGAAGGAGGACATATCAGGACAAAGGGGCAGCCCTTGTGTCATGGAGTTGGGACATAAAGCCTCATGCATGAGGAGTGGGGAGAAGACTATTTTTGTTGGGCTATAGAGAATCCCAACCATGAGATGTTATAAATCACTCTGTAACCTAAAGCAAGCTATTTTCCACCTCTGAATCTCACTCTTCTCTGCTATAATATTGAAGACTGGACCAGGCAAGTTCTAAATTTCTTCTCAGCTTAATATCCAATGGTTCCATGATCTATGAACTCTATACAATGAGAGGGCCTGGATTAGATAAGCTGGAGGTCCCTTCCCACCTTCTGTGACTTTTCTTGGAAGCATGATTAATTGACAAACTGTATCAGTGACTAAATCCAGACTAAATATTTAGAATAATAAAATCTCCACAAAGCCTAATTTTATGTCTTTGCGTTTGCAGGTGACTTAAAA
This sequence comes from Myrmecobius fasciatus, assembly GCA_023553655.1. Lineage (NCBI taxonomy): Eukaryota > Metazoa > Chordata > Mammalia > Dasyuromorphia > Myrmecobiidae > Myrmecobius > Myrmecobius fasciatus. Next base: position 551,357 of record JAJPUD010000531.1, on the reverse strand, counting down.
TCCAAATCATTCCTAACGATCTTTTGTCATTGTCATGCCTGGGAACATAAATCAGCCACAGTTTCATAGGAACTTGGTGTCATAGTTTTGGAATAAGAAGGGGCCTAAGATGCCATCAAATAGAAGCCCTTGGTCTTGTAAATGAGGAAACTGAGGTACAAAGACTTTAAGTGTTTCACCCAGAGTCATGCAGTTAGAAGGTGCCTAAGGTATTTAATGACATTTAAAAATTGGGAACATTTATATGGTACAGCTAGGTGGTACAATGAATAGAATGCTAGGCCTGGAGTCAAGGGAGACCTACATTCAAATTTGGCCTCAGACACTTAATTAGCTGAGTGACCCTAGGCATGTCACTTAACTTTGCCTTAGTTTCCTCATCTGTAAAAAGAACTGAAGAAGAAAATTACCCAGATGGAATCATGAAGAGTCAGACATGACCAAAACTACTAAAAAAACAACAAAACACACATATGTAGATACATATAATGCTTATCGTGTGCCAGGCTCTGGGCTAAATACTTCACAAATATTTCATTTAATCTTCAATTAGTATCTCATTGGAGCCTCACAACAATCCAGGGAAGTACATATTATTATTATTATCTCTATCTTGCCTTGAGGAAAGTAGTAAATGACTTGCCCAAAGAAGGACAAATGGTTAATAAGGGTCTGAAACCTGATTTTATCTAAGGTCTTGCTCCAGGCCCAGTGTTCTCTACACTGTGCCATCCCACTGCCTCAGGGCACTATGCTGCTTTTCAATTTTTTATACATTAGTAAGTTTCTGGAGCTTCTAGGCTTTATCTTTTTAAATCTTTTTTTTTTTTTTTCAGGATAGCAAAAAAAAAAAAATAACAAAAGGATCTGCACCTTGAACTCCTATCATTTCCACAGACAGTTCAAAGCTTCCCATTCTGAAATACAATATACTATATTGTCCATGTCTAAGGACACTGGGATCTGGAGCACACAAGAATCTAGTGAGGGTCCAGAAAATACAATTGAAACTCTTATGACCAGAGAATAACCAGGTTAGCAGCCCCTGGCTCTCCCCCTCCTCTCTGAGCTAATTCATCTGTCTCTGCTCAGAACACGTTTTTAATCCCATCCCATCCTTAAAGTGCTTCCTCAGCAGCCTTCTGGGGCCTTGAAATTCATTGTTTTGGTTCATGGAACAAGCTGCTGGCGTCCAGCAATTGAAATTGCTCTTTTCAATGCAACACCAGGCTCTTTAGGAAGAACCTTATTGTATCTTCTTCGTGTAGTTTGAGGACTTTCCCAGGAGGAATTTCAGATGGTGAAAGGAGATGAGAATAATCAAAATCCATTGTTTCCGTAAGCCATGATTTATGTTTTCCAGAGGATATCAGCATTGCCTGAACTGAACAATCCATTGCAAAGTATCCTGCTGTCTCAGGGCTATTACAAAATCCCAGAAATGCAGGGCCCTGCCTCCAAGGAAGCTTGAGAAAAGCCAGGCTATTCACACTGGAAGGTGGGGGTTGAGATAGTAAGAAAACAAATTTAATTCAATAAGCACTTATTAATCACCTACTATATGTGAAGTGCTATGCTAGGTCCTGAGAATATAAAACAAATGAAACCAAAGCAAAATAATTAATCCATGGTCTCAAGGAGCTGATATATTCTACTAGAAGTATCTGGTATATACCCAGAGAAGTAAGAACAAAAAATCTGAGGGAAGGAAAGCATATTAACAACGCTAAGCTTCATGCCTTTGTAAAAGGCTGTCCTGTATGTCCAGCACAGAGGCTGGAGAGAGAATGATGAGTTGGGTAAACGCAAATTGGACTGAAGTACCAACTTTGCTGTTTCCAGAAACAGAGAGAGTGTAGCAGGCTGCAGCAGATTAGGAATCAGGAGAGCTGGCCATAGTTGGAAATCTATCATGGCTCATGTGACTTTGAGCAAGTGGGGCCTTAGTTCCTCAGATGGAAAACAGGGATAATATCTGACTTTGCTGAAAACAGATAAATGATGGAGTTAGAAGAGAGTCCAATTCCTTTTTTTTTTCCAGATAAGGAAACTAAAGACTGGGCTACATGGCCCCTAAAGTCCTAAATTTATGATCCTAGGAAAAATAGAAGAGAAGCTCAGCGTGAAGCTGTTCAAATAAAGGCCATCATCATCTAGACTTCTCTCCTGCTTCTGTGGCTTGCTTTGGGTCACAAAATGAGTTAGATATATTTTAACATGTATAACATATATTGGATTGCTTGCCATCTAGGGCAGGGATGAGGGGAAGAAGGGGAAAATCTGGAACACAAGACTATGCAAAGGTCACTGTTGAAAAATTATCCATGCATATATTTTGAAAATTAAAAAAAAAAAACAAAAAAAACATAAGTTAGTAAAAGAATTAGGACTATTCACCAAGGTTCCTAATAACTTAATAGGGGCTCATTCTACCATAATCATGGGTTTTTAACTTGAGGTCCATGGCTAGATCTTAGAAGAAGTCTGTGAACTTGAAAGGAAAAATATTTTGGTAACTGTTGTTGTTCAGCCAATTTTCCATTGTGTCTTACTCTTTATGACCCCATTTGGGGTTTTCTTGGCAAAGATACCGTCTACTCCCACTCCAGCCCATTTTACAGATGAGGAAACTGAGGCAAACAGGATTAAGTGACTTGCCCAGAGTCACACAGCTAGGAAGTGTCTGACGCCAGATGTGAACTGAGAAGAGTCTTCCTGATTCCAGATCCAGCACTCTATCCTTTGCTCCACCTAACTGCTTCTTTGATAACTCTATTTCAATGGAATTGACTTCCTTTGTAACCCTATGTATTTTATTTTATTAATTTAGTAATATTATTCTGAGAAAAGTTCGCTGAACTTTCCCAGACTTCCAGAGGGATCCATGACTCACAAAAAGGGAAAAGGATTTATACCAACAAGGAAGTCCCTGGACTCAAATACTCAAACCATCTGGCAATCTTGGAGACAGAATTCCAGGGCAGCTGTTGATGTCAGCTTCCCATCAGGGAAGCCCTGGGAAGCTAAGGTGCCATGACTAGAGCCCAGGGAAGACTTGGAACTTGGTGGGACATGCTATATAGGAACTGACCTAAGCTGTGAACCTAATACCTTTCCCCACCCTAGAAACAGAAGTGGGATGGGGGAGGAGATTATGCTTCCATGTATTGGGAAAAAGGGGAGTTTTAAAATTTTTTTTCTTATTATACCTTTGAAGTAACCTATTCCTTTGTGTGTGTGTGTGTGAGAGAGAGAGAGAGAGAGAGAGAGAGAGAGAGAGAGAGAGAGAAGGAGGGAAGGAGGAAGGGGGGAAGGAAAAAAGAGAGAAGGAAGGAAAGAAAGGGAAGGAAAAGGAAATGAGGAGTTTAAATTAGATGGCCTCTAAGGTCCCCTCCACTCATAAATCTCTGATTCCATAAAAGGTGGGATATGTCAAGGTAAAGAAAAAGAGGGGAAAAGAAAGGATGTTATCATTTACTTCTCCTATTTATATCCCTATACTTTTAGTTTTATCAGTGTCACATAGTGCAGAACTGTAAGTAGACCCAGGTCTGAGTCCTTGGCTGAGTCCTATTTGAGCTTCTGCATTCCAGAATCTCCCTATGAAAAAAGCTGAAGTTGCACCAGATGATCCCTAAGATGCCTTCCAGTTTCTGTGATCCAGGGCTTCAATGGGCATTTATCTAGTGATCTACTGCAATGTATTTCCCTACTTGCACTGGGCAGTGCACTATGGGACAGAGAATCACTATCTGGGTGCCAAGGGGCCTTGTAACTCTGGGTCTCTGCTTAGCCTGATATGTGGAGTATTATCTCACCCCTGTGAAGAACAGAGCAAGAGAAAAGCCCAGATTTCTTAACATTCAGTTTGGCTTTTGCCATGAAACCCTGTTTTATATTCCCAACCTATGATTGAATTGTGCATTCTTTAAGACAAAAAACTTTTACTCCAAGGGGGAAAGTGTGCCCTCAGACCACCAGATTGATCTAAAGAACAAGATCATTAAGTATTTAAATGGAGACAAATGTATCTCCTTCGCTGTGTCATCCAATAACCTTTCAGCCAACAGCCAGCCTTAATTCTTGGTAACTACAAAGAAAATCATTAGTTCTATCAAAGTCATTAATGAAGCCATAAATCATTAGGAAAATAATTCTCTCTGAATTGAATTACTCCTTTCAATTATTCGTTTTTCCTGTGTCATCTGCCCTCATACTCTCTTTTTCACCAACCCTATCATGTCAGCAGGCATCATGGTGATAAAACACAAATCAAACTTGAGTTCATCTAGGGAGGAAGCCAGCAAAGTTTGGAAAAAAGATTTGGTGACTGAGATAACTTAAAACAAAGATAGCAAATGTAAAACAATTACTAGGGAGTAGGCTAGGAGATATTCTTTCATTTCCTTCCCCCAACTCTCATCCACCTCCATGTACATTTATAAAAGACTTCTCTCTGAAGGTTAATTTCAGCCTGCTCTCCCCTATGCTTAGGGAAAATCGAATCAAGAATGATCTTGTTATTAGTGATTATACCACTGGGACCAAGGGGAAACAAGGAGAAGAGAAGATGGGACCCTTAAAAGATTTACTTTCCTGAGTAGTATTCAAAAACATATCCACACACTGAATTATTAAGTGGCTAGATCTCATCAATCAATTAAAAGATATAGATATGATGTGATGCCATAGTCAGGCAAGATTTATCCTGGCTAATGTTCCCACTGATGGATTATCATTAATGTTTTCACATCTCTCTTTGCTCTCTGCTTCTTAAAAACAGGAAATGGATACATGTTTCAGAAATGACTTATGAAATAAAATATGACCTCTCCATCTCCCTCCTCCTAATCCCCACATCCCTCATAGGACAGTGTATGTTTGAGACTTAAGAAAATAAAACTACTAAAGATGCATAATCAGGAACTTTAGCGGTTTTCAGAAAAACACAAATCCAAAAATATGTTCTGCAACACTAAACCTACTAAAGGTTGAATTGGGGTTCCCCATGAACTGCATTCAGTTACTGAAGTTTCTAGGGGCCTCTCATATTTGTTGTTCAGTGGCTTTTTAGTTGTATCTGACTCTGGAGTTTTCTTGGCAAAATGGAAGTGATTTGCTATTTCCTTCTCCAGCTCTTTTTTTTTCCCCCAGATAAAGAAACTGAAGTAAATAAGGTTAAGTGAATTGCCCAGTGTCACACAGCTAGTAAAAGAGTGAAACCAGATTTGAACTCAAGAAAATGAGCTTCCTGACTCCAGATCTGACACTCTATCCACTATGGCATCACCTAGCAACCATACATCTCTATAGAGTGGTTTCATATAAAAGGCAAATTTGTGAAGAATATCCTCAAAGGGCAACATTTCTATAGAGGCTCTATTGTATTTTAAAAATGAGAAAAAGCTGTTAGTACAAAGAACCTGTATGATTAGTATTTTCAGACCATTCATTTTATAAATAAAAGAAGACCTCAGTTTCCTTATCTGTAAAATGAGAGGAACCAACTAGATCACCTCCAAGGTACTTTCCAAACTCTAAGTCAATGATCCTGTACACTAAGCCTGAGAGAGAAGTATCTTGTACAAAGTGACACAGTGGCAGAGTTGAGAGATGATGAGATTATTAAATCAATTTCAGGTAATAGCAGGATTTTATCTCTATAAAAAATAAGGGGGGAAATGGGCCTTTAATGATTTATCAAACCATTCATGAATTCTCAAACCTAACCCCTTTCTGGTTGAGCTACCTAACAAATCTTTATCTATGGCAATTTTTCTTCCTCCTAATGAGCTCGTCATCAATAATTCAATGACACTCATCATGTATTCTAGTTGTATCATCTATAGTTTGGTTTTACTTATTAAGAACTAGAAAAAAAACATTTGTGAAGAATTCAGTTTTATTTTTTTCGTTCCTTTACAGTTTGCTAAGTTAATTGTGTTGTTCAGTCTTTATAAGTTGCATACAGCCTATATCCAGTCTCAGAAGACCAGGTTTATATTTAGGGTCTATCTTGTACCTTATGTAAAACACAGAAAATGAGGAATAATAAACAGAAGTGGATGCTCTCTGAAAGGATTTTACCCTAAATCTCTTTGTTCTTTATCTGCCCTTGTCTCTTCCCTTTTCCTTTCAATGTTCCTACTCTTGATTCTTTCCATCTACCTATCTGTTGAGCTAAATTGATTTCTTCTTCCTTTCTTTTTCAATCCTATTAATTCCCCCTTCTAATTTCTTAACATACATAAGATCACAAAGTATGAGAAATGGACCTTTGGGATCATCTAAATCCAATCCTTCCATTTTACAGAAAGAGAAACTGAGACCCAAAGAAATTACGTGACAGCAGCCTAGCAGACCTAGAACCCACGTTTCCAGTACTTCTCACCTAACATACCAGGCTTCACTGAAATCCCACACTATTATGATACAAGTTGAAATGACAGCAGGAGCTGAAATTTAGATTTAGAAATAACCTAGATTGGAAGAATTCAGATTGATAGTAATTATCTGCTAACTTTTATTTAAATTATTCATGCCCATCTGTGCTGTACTAGGTAGCTGTTGGTCATATTGAACCAAGTTTTCATTTCAAAGAGTGATCACTGGGGTGGGCTTCCTTTTCTGTCCCCTACTGTTATTTTCCAAGAATGAGATGATTTGAAAACAAGTCTTGAGTTCTAGTCCTAGCTCTGACTCATTCTGTCTTTGTGGCTCATGTTAATTATTTCTTTTCTTGGCTTCAATTTCTACCATCACCCTTTGGGAGAAAGCTAATGGTTAATTAGCAAATGTTGGCAATGCTTAGTGCTGAAGCATTAGTGATTGTAACCATGGTGTGAGTTCTTATCCCAAAGTAGAGGTGGCTTAATCATAACTTGAGTCTCATTGGAGGGAAGAAAAAAAGTGAGTTTGGTAGTTCTATTGTGAATTCAGAGAGTATTTTAAATATTATTTAATAGCATCTCCATATTTCCCCTGATCTTTGCTGGTCTTTCTTATATGACTCCTGTGGAACTTTCTTAGCAGTGGCTTTGAGCAGTTGGTAAGATGTCATTTCTGCCCTGAGTTATGGCAGAGAGGAAGGACCTTCTCCTGAGATATTGAATGAGACTTAGCTTCCTTGAGGGAAAACAACTTCAGGACTTCAGTGGGTCTCCACCATTCTGTGAAAGGGGAACGATTTCAAGCTCTCACTCACCTGAGAACTCACCCTTTTCATAGCATATACTACAAGCCATTCCATTCTGCTGCTTCTCATGCAGATGCCTTACTTTTAATATCACACTCACCTGAAACTGTGATTTCAGTGTTATCCGATGATCCCTTAATTAATTAAAACAATAAAATCCAAGGTCATCTCCTTTCCCCTCAGGCAGATTGGAAGCAAATCTGCTAGCCCCTCCTTGAAATACTTATTTCACTTTCAAAAATTCCAGCTCAGTGTTAGTGGGTGGAGTAGGACTCTCTGAATTTATGCTTGCCTAGGTTTCTGTACAGCCACCAAGACAGACCACATGGTCTGTTCAAACACAACAGTGTTTGATTTTAATTATGAATCAATTACCAGCATCTTTTTTTAAGCTTTCTCACTCTCATGGGAAAGCTTGTTGGACTTGACTTTCATAGACAGAATTGGAGGGGACTTTGAAGGTCATCCAGTTCCACCCTAACTAAACAGCAGTATTTTCTACAATGTCCCCAAATAAGTAGTTTTCCAGTGTGGGTTTTAATATCTCCAGGCATAAGGAACTTATTACCTCTTTAGGCATCTCATTCCACTTTTAGACAGCTTTACGAATAGCTTTGTGCCAGCCTCCACCCATTGTTCTTCTGGAGCCAAGCCAAACAAGTCTAATCTCTCCACAAAAAATTTCAAAAGATTTGCTTTTCTATTTTCTACTGTGAACCTTTTTGGTTTTCATCTTGGATCTACCCTTCTCTGAAAGCTCCATAAGTGTCTACATAATTGGCTCAGGGGCCTACTATGAGGCCAAGATTTCAGTCTCAGTTCTCAAAGAGACCTACTAAGAGAAACTCTGTTCTCACTTCCAAATGCCATTAGCCACAAGGGCTTCTTGGGCAAGAGAATGGAGCTGGTTCAAAATAACCCACCTTTACCGCTGCACTGAGATCTTCCAAACTTGCTATACATACTGCTGATGAATCAAATGTTTTCCAGCCCAGACCTCTCTCCTCTAACTTGATCTTCATCCTTGTTGACTTCTCCATAGCATTTGACACTGCATTAGTCTTGTTCCTGTCTGGATTTTCAGGGCATCAATCTTTTGTCATTCTCCCCTTCCCTGGATCATCCCTACACCACATTTCTCAAACATTAAGTGTACCAACAAGACTCTGTCCTAGTCCCTCTTCTCTGCCCTCTCTCCCTTGGTGACCTAATAACTCTCATGGGTTTAATAAGCAGAAATGCAGATAACACCCACCTCTAGGCTATCTGTGCTCAATTCCAACACCTTCACCATCAACAATCTATTAGATATTTTGAATTGAATTCCCATAGTTATCTCAAACTCAGCATATACAAAACAGAACATATTATCTTTTCCTAAAACCCATACTTCTAAAAACAAAACAAAGCAAAACAAAAACTTCTTCATTTCTTTTGAGGGCACAGTCATCCTTAAAGTTACATTGGCTTGCAGCCTCAACATTGCTCTTTGATTACTCATTCTCCATTACCCAATCTATTCAATCAGTTGCCAAATCTTGTCACTTCTACCTCCACAACATCCTTCACATCTGTCCCCATCACTCTCATTATAGTCAAAACCCTATGTCAGATCCTCATTATCCCTCATGCTGATTATTGCAACAACTTCCTAATTGATCTCTTTTCCTAAGTATTTCTTCTCTCCAATTCATTCTCCACCCAACTGCCAAGGTAATTTTTCTAAAGCCCAGGTCTGACTATGTCTTTCTTCTTACTTGGATAGATTACAGCAGCTTTCTATGACCTCTGGGGTCACATAGAAGATCCTCAGATTGAGAATGAAAGCCTTTAACAACCTGATCCCAGTTTTAATATACGTCACTCACCTTTACACACTCTACCTTCCACCCAAACCAGCCATTTTGTTATTCTTCATAGATGATATGCCATCTCCCATCTCCATGTCTTTGTAGCAAATATACCCTGTGCCTAAAATTAAGTCTCATTAGCGATGCTTTTCAGAATACTTAGTTTCCTTCAAAAACCATCTCAAGCAACTCTTTCCACAGCAAGTCTTTCTTGGACGCTCTCCTCACTCTCTCCTCCTCTTCCCCCCAAAATTATCTTGTATTTAGCTTACATGTATGTATGTATATGTATGTGTATACATGCACATAGACATATATATATATGCCTTTCTTGAACACTCCCCTTACTGCTCTCCCCATCTTCCCCCCAAAATTATCTTGTATTTAGGTTATAATTTTGTATATGCATATATACACATACATATTCATAGGTATGCACACATATATTGTATATGTGCATTTTTTTATGTGTATGTGTTGTCTACCCTGATAAAATGGAAACTGCTTGACAACAGGAACTTTTGGTCTTTGTAAGCTGGCACCTAGCACACTGTAAGAACTTAATAATAAATAGATCACAGGTCATAGAAATGGTATGGTATATAGATCATAGAGTTAGAGCTGTAGGAGATCTTAGAACTCATCTCATTTTTCAAATGAGGAATATGAATTCTGGAGGGATTCAATGACTTATTCTAAGTTACACAGCTAGTAAGTATAGCATTCACACTCACACTCTCTCCAAATTCCCCACATCTCTTCCACTACCGTGCTGTTTACTGCTTGGTTGGTACTCAGAGAGGACTTAGTGGACGCTCTAAAATCTCACTTTTCTAATCTACAAAACGATACTAATTCCTCATACTAGCTGCCTCATAGAATTGTATTCCATGCTTTTTTGCCTTAAACACTGTAGATATCAGAACTAAATCTTGTCTCCCCAAGTAGATTCTAAGTTCTTATTTGTCAACAATTCTTATTTGTCTAATACTTCTTTGTATCCTGCACAGGTTGGGTTCAAAATCAAAAGTCAAATAATTAACTGATATATTTATTATAATAAAACTTTGTCTAAAAGTCCTTCCTGTGGCATGAACCCCAAAGTAGCACGGATTTATGGCCAAGCTCCAATATACTCGTTTTCTCTGTCCCCCTTAATGGCCCGGTCTTTCTTAAGAAGGGATAATGATTTTCCTTCCTGGTTCACTGCCTAGCATTCCTAGATTGGAAAGACAGAAATTAGTACAGACAAAGGTATCTTAATGGGATTTGATGTGTCCCCTTTCCTTACCCGTGCAGCAATGTGTGTGAATAGATGCTCCAACCTCCCTCCTTCTTTTAGTATTCCACACGCTTTGGTCCCTACTCACCCCAATCCTTCAAATCTTTGAATTGGATGCTTTTCATCCTTAATATTATTGCTTACATCCTTGCTGAGCTATTGTGGCATTTGCTGTTCTTCTGAGGCTTAAGTTTTACGAGGATGAATGCAAATGACAAGATCTGATATTTAGAACAGCAGACTCACAGTAGCAGTGATGTGGCTTTGTGAAGGAAGGGGGAAGGGAAAAGGAATAAAGAAGGAGTGAAAGGGAGGGCTGGTTATTATTCTCAGAGAGCTGAGAATAATAATGCCCTATTTTAGAAAGTTGCCCCGGGCTTATTTTTTATCTATTTTACCCCAAATCTTTCTTGTTGCATTACTCTTAGGGGCATGTCGTGGGATGCTGTGATAATTCTGTGTCTCTGGGGTTAAAAAGAAGGCCACAAGTCCATCCAGTACACTCTTTGAAACTAAAATGGCATAGAAGGCATCTGTCTGTTCTTTTTCTAAAAGTCAGTTTAAGTCCCCAAACTTCCGTCCCAAATCTGGCAATATATTACTGCAGTCCCACTTTCCCACACATGTTGTTATATTATCTCCTGCTGAAAACTAGGTAATGCTGTTCTTAAAGAATGATTTTGAACTTAATAGCTGTGTGACCCTGAACAAGTCACTTAGCACCAATTGCCTAGCCAGGAAAAAAAGAAAAGATTTTGAAATCTAAGCTTAGAATTTTCACAGATTGTCCTCATAAAATGTCAGAGCTGAAAGAGAGCATCTAACTAAACTCTCTCATTTTACAGATGAAGATACTGAAGCCCAGAAAGAAGGAAATATCTTCCCAATGCCAGACTGTTAATCACTAACAGAGCAAGAACTAGCAGTCCAGAGCTCCTTCCATTATTCCTCTTTGGCTCTTACTTATTCTTCAATAGGGACAGCTACCTTTCTATCCCACCCCACGCCCAATCCACAACTAACCTCCACATCTCCTTTTTAGAATGTACACAGTAAATGTCTCTACTGTGGGCTTTCCTCCCCCTTCCCTCCATTCTGAATTGAGCTCAGAAAAAGTCTCTGAAAAATGAATTATGCATTGAAAACCAAGGCAAAGCAATCACTGGCAATAAATAATTCTAAGTTACAGATACATTAGTTAGCTGTACAATCCATTTACAGGCCAAATGCTGTCTTATTAATAAAATTTTTAAAACAAAGTTGGGAGGGAAGGGGTCCAAAACAGAGCCAAAATGATATGAATTTGCTCATGGCCAATTTGATTTCAATGAGCAAGGAAGTTTGGAAAACCAGTCTCATTTTTTTTTTTTAAATCCAATCTTAATTCACGAAGAACCTGAATTAAGGAAATTCCATTTTGTTCAATCTAAGTACATAAAGGGACTAAAACTTAGAAAAATATTTTGGTAGATTCCTAAGAGGACTCATTCTAATGAGAATTAGCAGTTATTTGTATATAAGTGCCTACTTCTAAGAGTGGTTTGAAGATAGATTATTCTCTCAACAATTTTAAATGATTTGAAACACTACAACTGCCACTTCCATGCTTAAAATCTTGCTTATTCTATTAATTTGCATTGCTTTTTAAGAATGGCATTGAGCAATAAAAGGAAAGATCCCTGGAAAGGGCATCAGGAGCCAGGGTTCTAATCCTTCTTCAGCCACTATTTATCTGGGTGACATTGGCCTGATGACATTGCTTTGGAGATATCGGACAGGTCATTTTATCTCTTCCTTTGGCCTTTATTTTCTCCTTCTGTAAAATGGTGGGACTATCCTTACTAGCTGATTTCTAACATGTCTCTGGGCTCCAACATCCTTGGAGTCCAAGAAAGAATATGCTTAACTTCAGCACACTTTAGCTCAATTGCTGCCCTTAATAAGCATGAATTCTAATTTAGTGGCCCTCCCACAAATGTAGTTTAATAGTTTGGTCCTTTACTTCATTGAAGCTAAGCTATTTCAAGCTAGAGGCAAGCTGGCAAAGTGGAAACAGCATGGCAAATCAGGAGAAGCTTGGGTCTTGAAGTCACAAGACCTGAGTTCAAATCCTGACTTTGTCTCATACTAGTTACATGATTATGGGTAAATGATTTCAAACTCTCTGAGTCTCAGTTTCTACATCTGTAAGATGGAAAAGATAAACATTAGCTCTACTTACCTCATGGGGCTATTTCAAAAGTAAAGCTTGAAGCTATTTCAAACTGTAAAATGGAAATGTGAGTTCTGTGGGCCTTGAATTCCACCTCGGCAATAATTATTAACTCCCATTTGTATAATACTTTCAGGTCTGCAAAGTACTTTACATATTGTATACATTATCTCCTTCAAGGCTCCCAACAAGTATGTGAGATAAATGTCATTTGATTTCAATTTTGCAGTTACTTTACAGACTGGGACATAACAGATAAAGAACTAGCCTCAGAATCAGAAAGATCGGTACCTCTGATGCATAATGACTGTGTGATTCTGGACAAGACAGTTAACTTCTGGGTGTCCTCAGACATCTCCCTAAGACTTAATTTCAGAGCAGTTGTAGCTCTATATTGGTAGAAGGCATTTCCTCCTAAAAAAAAGTTCCCAATACAAATGAAATCACAAATTTTATCCCATTTTAAGTTGAAGAAACTGAAGGTCAGAAAAATTAAGAGGTTTGCCCATGTTGTTATTTGTTGCTATTAAATGCCTAAAGCAAGCTTTGAACTCAGACCTTCCTGCCTCCACATCCAGCACTCATTGCATCCAAATGTATCTCTAAGGCTTCCTTAAGCAATGTGGACATTAAAGTGAGTGCTACCTGACCACTTGGGCTGGTGGCTCTTACCTGGAGACAAGGACAGGTCAGAAGGTTATTTTCTGAAGTAGTCCCTGCCTTCTGGGGAAATGCTTGTGTTCTGCTTCAGGATGGAAATTATGTTCTAGGGGAGGAGGGCAGACTCTCCCAAGCCCACCCTAGGAACTTCAGGAAGGACACTTAACAAAGCCCTCCGTTGCTGATGTCCACGAGATTGCTTATTGGCTAAAGTGCAGTGGAACCCACTTGTATCTTCTCCTTTCCTTCAAATTAAGAATTCATTTGGCCAGAGGCGAATCTTGATTTATCATTACACAGAAATCATCGGCCTTCCTAATGCACTAGACTGCAAAAGAGCTCTTGCACACACACACAACCTAATAACTCAGTGCTTTCTATCAGGGGAGCACTGCTCGAGCAAGCAGCATGTAAAGTGAACATTTTTTTCCTTAAGTGAAATACATGCTAGGCTTACCCAAGCTCTTCTTTGCATTTTAATGCTTTAAAAAGCTACAGCATTCTCTCTGGGTCAATTTTCTTCCAGCAAAATATTAAAATTAGGTTTTGAAAGCTTGCCATCATGGTCTAAAGCCCCAGACCAGGCCATCGGAACTGGAGCTTTGCGTCATCTCTGCCTAAATATTTTAAAAGGCTCAGGTAGCTAAAATTTTCAGGAAGTATGAAGGAACGGGAAAGGCTACTGGGAGAAATGTCTGACGGTTCATATATTAAATAACAGAACTACCTGGCCATTTTAATTCTGTTCTCAGAGGTATACTGTGGCCAGCTATAAATGGTTTGGAGAGAGCTGATTGTTAAACTTTCAATTCTACCTTGGAAATTGGGCAAACACCACAAACCAGGCCTTGATTTATTGTTTTGTTGGTTGTCTAAAATGAAAAAAAAAGTGATGGAGATTAAACTTAAAAGTATGTTGCTTTCCCTCTGTTTTTTTCAGAGGCTGAGTTGTTAAATATTTACCAGCAACTCCTGTCCTTTAGCCATCACACTAGTCCTTTGATCATCTTTCTTTCTCTCTTACCTGTCCATTTAAAAACTTCCTGGGGGCCTATATCCCAAAGAGATCTTAAAGGAGGAAAAGGGACCCACATGTGCAAGAATGTTTGTGGTAGCCCTTTTTGTAGTGGCTAGAAACTGGAAACTGAAGGGATGCCCATCAATTGGAGAATGGCTGAATAAGTTATGGTATGTGAATGTTATGGAATATTATTGTTCTGTGAGAAACGACCAACAGGATGATTTCAGAGAGGCCTGGAGAGACTTGCATGAACTGATGCTGAGTGAAATGAGCACAACCAGGAGATCATTATACATATACATATAGTCTAGACTATATGATGATCAATTCTGAAAGACGTGGCTTTTTTCAACAATGAAATGTCTCAAACCAGTTTCAATTGTTCAGTGATGAAGAAAGCCATCTACACCCAGAGAGAGGCCTGTGGGAACTAAGTGTGAACCACAATATAGCATTTTAATGCTTTCTGTGGATGTTTCCTTGCATTTTGTTTTCCTTCTTAGGTTTTTTTTCCCTCTTTCTAATTCTGATGTTTCTTGTGCTGAAAGATAACTATAGATATGTATACATACATTGGATTTATCATATATTTTTACATATTTAACATGTACTAGACTACCTGCCATCTAGGGGAGGGGGTGGGGGGAAGGATGGAAAAATTTGGAACAGAAAGTTTTGCAAAGGTCAGTGTTGAAAAATTATTCATATGTTCTGTAAATAAAAAGCTTTAATAAAAAAATAAAATAATAAAACCTTCCTGGCCCATTTCATTCTTCTTGAAGGAAGGAATAAATGAATGAATGAATGAAATTTTGACTCAAATCCCACCTTAAATACATACAAGCTGTGTGATTATGGGTAAGGTAATGTGCAAAAACAGACAGTTTTAAATATGCATCAATGAGAGGAATATATACCATGGATAATCCAGAAATGTTTTGTATTAGGGGTTTAGTAAATAGTTGTCAAATGAAATGAATGAATGAATGCTTTGGAGACAGAGGTTTTCTTTTTTTATGACTTCTTAATTATGTTCAGTATTGGGTTGAATATTTATACATGCTTATGCAAATATATGTATATATGAATACATATATATATACACAGAGAGAGGCAGGGAGAGGGAGAAGAGGGAAAGGGAGATGGAGAGAGAGAGAGGAAAAGAAAGGGGGAAGAGAGAAAGAGAGAGAGGAAGAGAGAGAGGGATGAAGGGAAGGTGGGAGAAAGGGGGGGACAGGAAAGCAAGGAGAGAGGAAGAGAGAGAGAGAGAGAGAGAGAGAGAGAGAGAG
>JAJPUD010000531.1:503140-535748 GCA_023553655.1 Myrmecobius fasciatus | reverse complement strand
TCCAGAGCTGCTGGATTAACTTGTCCCAACATTAGGGTCTCTGCTTCTATTGGTTGGCTTTTCTCTGATGCTCTATGTGATTAGTTTGCTGGGGGTCTTGTGAGCATTTATCTGGGCTGCATGTGAGAGGATTTTAAATCACTTATTGTGCCTGTATAGAGAGAATTGAAGGATTTGGATACCTCTCCCAGGAGTGTTTTTCGTATATGAAGGAAGCTGAAAGTATGATTGTCTGTGTAGTTGGGGAAAGTGGGTGGAGATTTGATAGACAGCTACCCTTCCAATCTGGGCAACTTGGATTCAAATTTTGTCCCTGATAACACTGGCTGTAATCTTGGACAACTTGCTTACTTAACCTGGGAATGCCCAAGACTATTGTTCATTCTGCTTTCAAAGAACACCACTGACATCACAGGGTAATATCTTGACATACCTGTTGTGACGATTAAAAAACATTTAAGAGACAAGGTTTCTGGGGAACTTAACCAATTTGTTAATAAGGCCAGCACATTATTAATAAAAGGATGATCATTTAGCAGTCTCTCTTAGACCAAAGGAAATCATGGAGGTAGACTCAGAGTTTATATGTTCTTTTGGAAGAGGAGTGGTAATCAACTCTGATTGATTAACATAATGGGAGGGGCATGTTAAAATGAGGGGCTGAGAGTGACTTCATGTCACTCTTGGTCAGAAAAACTCTCTATACCAGACCACTCCCAGCCTTGGGCCATCGATTCAGAGAACACACGTCCCATCTAAGCTAGGCTGGGTCTTGAACAAGAAAGTTAGCCCAATCTCCTCATTATCAGCAATGTCCTTCAAGAGACTGAACTTTTAAAAATCAGGACTTTGAAAGAAGGAGAGAACTCTGAATTTCCCCAAGTTATTGGTCATCAATAAGCATTCTCCCACTGTGAATTGGATTTAAATGAAGCAGAGCTGCAAAAGTCCTCTTCCAGAGTCATCAAAGGTCCAGCCACCTCATGACTGTTGGAACAAATTATTCTTATCTGCTCATTCTGTGTGGGTGGGATGGGGAGGGGAGGGAACAAAGGCTTCATGTGCTGGTGGGACGAAGGGGGAAGACAACTCCTAACTGACCAATGGATCTGAAGCCTGTCCTTTACCCTTAATCTGGCCTGGCCTGTCTGTCCAGATGGTTTTACCAGGGTATGAGACATGACGCACTCAGAGAAAACTAGCGCCTCTGCTGTAAGCATTTACTGAGCCCTTTTCAGGGCTGCTCGCCCATTTTTGGTACCCATAAATAGCATGTGCAGTGGCCACTCCCCAGAAAAAATTATCCAAAGCTATTCTCTAAGACCAGAGGGTTTGCAAACTACTGCCTGAGGATCAAATCCACCCAAGGCTTGTTTTGGTATGGCCCTAGAATATATATATTTTTATTATGTTATATTAGAATATATATTCTCATATAAACTTCTATATTTTTAAATACATAAAAACTTTATTGTAAAATGTAAAACAATTTGTCTCTACCTAGTGGTGTCTCTCCCCAAGAAGTTGACTTAATCCACCAGCCTTAGATTGTCAATTTCTGCTCTAAAGTTGCAAGTTACAGAGGAGTTTTTTTTATTTATATTGATAGGAAGAAATTCTTTATTAGGCATTCCCTACATTGATAAAATCACATTTTAAACAAAAAGAGAAAAAAAATGTGGATATGTGTGTGTTTGTAGCTGAAGGTGGCTGACAGTAGTACACTATATTCAGCTTGAAATAGTGGTTTTTTTTCTACTTTCCCAGTCAACAAGCATGTATTAAGTGCCTACTGTGTGTCTAGTACTATACTAGATTTTAGAATAAAATTTAAAAAATGAAAATAAAACAATCCATGCTATCAAAGAGCTTAAATTCTATCAAAAGAGATAATATATACATGCATAAATCTATTCAGAATAAATATGTACAAAAAATGTGAGAAGTGTAGAAATTTCTTACCCTAGTTTTAGGTGGATGATGAGTTTCAGATATTTATTTTGTACAGGAGGAGGGAATTAATAGGGTTGAGTCCATTTGTGTTTGCAGGGAATTGCAGGCTTTCATCCTATTGAGAGAGATGGAAAGATCAGAAGGTTGATTATGAAAAAGCATAACTCATGCAAGCAAATTTTCAGGGCAGTGTTTTTGTGAAGAATAAGAGATTTTATTTCTCTGCCTAAGGGTAATCTCAATAAGTTCTGTTAATAACACTAATAGAGGGTAGAGTTGGAGGAAAATTATGTGACTCCCATAATTTTCTACTTACTGCATTTTTATGCAACCAAATATAAATAAATCACATTAATTTTTTATTGAATTGAATTTTTTATTGAAATGATAATACTTTAATTATTTGATAACGGATTGTGGACCTTGAAAGTGAAAGATTCAATACATACTGCCAGATGACAACAATAACATTATTCATAAATTTCAAGTATATAAAAATAGACCCAAATAGAAAATTTTTATATCTACATGGAAAGCCATTCTCTAGTTAAGATATGCCGCTGGCACAATAATGTCAAGAACAATTTATACAAAACCTGCTTTTTTGGGGTTTTTTTAAAGGGCCTGTTACTGTTCTGCCTAGCCCTGAACCCATTAACATCTTTGCTGAATAAAACTATATACGGCTCCTGGTCAAGAGGACATCATACCAAAATGTCATATTAATCACTTGATGCACATGGATGACATCAAGTTGTCTCCACCAAAATAAGTATCAAACATATTTCAACTCACAGAAGCTTATGATATATAATTATCATTTGAATTCACTATATACAAATTATTAAAGTATAACAAGAAATAAAAAAGACTAAAGTCTCCAAGCTTGTATCCAGGTGTCAGATTGAACCAGTGGATGAAGATAATACTTACAAATACTTTGATAAATTAAATATATCAAGCATGTAATTAGCATTTCTGTTTATGTTTAAATGTAAATGTAGGCTATTTGTGATAAATCATTAAATGACATTATGGGGTTGAAATATAATGGGGAAAAAACATCAAGAACAATTAAGATTTATACAACATCAGTCTTAACATACATTTTTACATTCTAAAATGGATGACAAGAGACTTAGAAAGCATCCAAATAAACATTCTCCTAATATTAATGAAACAGAGCTAATTGTCTCATGGAAACTATAGAAAGATTTCTTTGTCAAAAAGGAGAAAGAAAAATGCTAAATGTTATTAGAGGACAAGACAAATAGTTAAAATTTTAGAGAAATACTTTTGGAAAAATTTAAGCTCATTTCACAAAGAAATAATAATGCCTAAAGGAGTGTGTGTGTATGCATGTGCATTATCAAAAGTGGTTTATTTGTGGGCAGAGCTCAAGATATGGTTAAGATCCGAGAGTAGAATCAAAAAGGGTTCACATGAACCAACAATATATTGACAAAGAAGCATCCAAAAACAAACAAAAAAACATGACTGAGTCATGCAGATTTGTTAATAGAAACTAAAGAGTTTTGGTTACTGCTTCAAGATTGACACTAGAGATCACAGAAAAGGTGATCATCTTAAGGACCATAGACTTATTGAACACTGTAGTTTATGAAAGGAAATAGTGGCAACTTTGTGATACAACAGCAAAAAAATTAGCATCTCCTGATTATCTTGATAGATGCAATAAAATAGTTAGCATTATGAACTAAAAACCTATCAATTATAGAGTAATAGACGGCAAGTCCTTATACTATAAACCACAAAATATACATTAGAATTTAACAAATAAACTCTTCTGGAATTGGAGCATCATTATATACAGATCTATTACCCACTATTTTCTAGATCCTTAAATATTTAAGAACATTAACTTCAATAAATCTCAACCTTTATTGAATATGCATAATCTCCAAACTACATGGAATAAAAAACTTACAAAATATAGAGACCTAGCAGAAAAAAATTTAAATTACATGAGATGAAGATAAAGTATATGTCATCTCTGTGGTCCTGTTGACTACTAGACTTGTCCCAAAGTGCTTTCAGTGAGTCTATGGAAGATGAGCTTACGTGAACTGCAATTACAAAAAAGCAATCATTTTGCCTACCTCCATAGTAGTCTGCAGAATGAATTAAATGTAAAATTAATAATAGCAGGATAGTTCTAGGATTTTTTTCTACCACATTTCTTTAAAAAAAAAAGATGAGAAGTTAATAATAAGAATAACTTTTCATCCTGCCAAAAAAAACCTTACAGGTAAAATTCCATAAAATTCCAAAACTCCTTGGGCTCCAATTTGCTTCTTGTAACAGAATTTCATTCAAACAATAATATTAAAAGAAATCACATTTTTGTTCTGTAGTAATGAGAACTAGCACAAAGCTGGTATTCTGACTCTCTATGATGATCAAGACCAATGTTGAAATGAAGAAGGTATTCGAAATCCAATAAAAGAAGGAGATAAACACCAGTCGTGTATTTTCAAAGATCTGTAGGTAGGGGAGGAAGAATGTATGATTATAACAAAACAGAACATTAGTTTAGTTAGTCATTGAACAATTTAGGTCTAAGATGTTTGAGATGGAACAAAGTTAAAAGAATTGAAAGGGGATTTCTAGACAAGCTATAGAACTTAATGTGGCCCCAAGCAAATCTTTAAAATCTAAACTAGAGAGGTTTCATATCAGCCATTGCAGAGGGAGTTTCCTCATTGGGAACTTTCTACATTTTGAAATCACAAATCTAGATCAAAAGGGGATTTGGGGAAACAGTAATATTACTATTTAATGTTAGTTCCAAAAAACAGAAAGGAACTCAGGTTTTTCTGAGCATTTTTCCTCCTTCCTACCTAAATAATTTAACATTAGATATTAAATAATCTAATATTTTCCATAAAATGACATGAAATGGGACGTTAAGCACAAAACAGCTAGTAAGCCACTTGGTTAAAATATTGCATAAAGGGAATTAAGTTCAATAAATCTCAGAAGATAAACTAGAACCAGATTATGAAAATTTTTAAATGTAAAATTGTTGGGGGAAGGGGAGAATATTTTTTTTTATCTTAAAGGCAAGAAGGAGCCACGGAGCTTCTTTAACAGTGAAGAGTCATGGTCATGATTTAGTAATATCAATTTGGCAGCTGTGTGGAGGATAGATTGGAGAGGTATGAAACCAATTAATCTAATTAGGAGGTGATTGAAATAGTGCAGATGAAAGGTGATGATGGCCTGAACTTGATAATGGTTGTATGAATCAAAAAGGGGACATGTCAACATATAGAGACAACAAGAATCATCAGGACTTGACTACTGATATGTTGAATGAGGGACAGTAAAAAGCTAGGGATAAATTCAATGAATGAATCTCAATGAATGAAAGGATAGTAATGCCCTCAACAGAAATACAGAAGTTAGGAAGAGACATTGTCTTGTCTCTTGAGGGAAGATTGGAGTTAATGTGATAATTTTGGACATAGTGAGTCTGAGAAGCCTTTGGGGAACTCCAGTTGGAAATATTCAACTAACATTTGGCAGTTACTTGAGTTCAGCAAAGAAACTCTATAGCTAGTTATAAAAATTTGTATTAGCTACATAGAGGTGATGAATTCATGAGAGTTGATTAGGTCACTGAGAGAAAAAGTAGAGAGAAAAAAAAGACAGCCTAGGAAGGGGACCCACAATTAGGGTACCAGGATAAGAATGATAAGCCAGCAAAGAAAACTGAGCAAGAACTACCAGACAAGAAAGACCCAGAAAGGAGAGACTATCCAGAAGGAGAGGCTTGTCAACATTGTCAAATACTGCAGAAAAAAAAGAACCAGAACTGAATGAAAAAAGAAAGACCATTTAATTTTTAAGTGATTAAGTGACTTGCCCAGGGTCACACAACTAGGGAATGTTAAGTGCCTGAGACCAGATTTGAACTCTGGTCTATCCTGACTTCAGGGCTGGTGCTCTAACCACTGTACCACATAGCTGCCCCAAGACTATTAAATTTAAAAGAGGTTATCACTAACCTTGGGGAAGATAGTTTCAGATGAGTGTTGAGATCAGAATCCAGGCTGCAAAGGCTATAAAATGAGTAGGAGCAGACAAAATGGAGATGAATGAAATTGGCTTTTTCTAGGAATGTGTCTCTGAAAAATTACCTCTCAAACTGATCTTAAATGATTTCTAAGGTGTTTTATAGATCTAAATTCTATGTATTCTCCACTCACACAGAACTCTTCTCTGCTACAGTATTGATCAGTTTTGCTTCATTCAATCAACTAGAATAGAAACTCCTTAAGGACAGGAACCATGCCTTGTTTTTTTTCCTCTCCTAATGCCTAACATAAATTCTTAAAGTACTGGAGATTTAATACATATGTGTTAAATGAGTTAATTTTGAACAGAAAAATAAACTCAATTTGTTTATTGGCAAGCAATAGATACAATGAAGAGTAATACTCATCAAACCTTATTGAGCAGTTCTTAAGGCTGCTCCCTGCCAGCAAATGAGAAACATTGGGAAAGCTATTTTTAACTATTTCAGGCTCCTTACTTTAACAGTAAAAGGCAGGGAGTTGAATAACTTTGGTAAATTACTGCTCTAGCAAGTCAAGTTGTCTAGAAGAAATAAGATAGCTGTCAAAAGAGGCAGTTCAACGATCAGGAGATTCTGACTCATATTCAGATGTTACAACAAAATGTACACGCTGGCTGGAGGTTTTGCATCATCATCACCTCACTTATGTTTCATAGAATCCTGAGCTTCCTTCACAGTATGATTAAAGTTTTACTTCCATTTCCTGGTTCCCCAACTATTAATGCTTTTCACTTTCTGAAATCACTACATATTTTTTTCCTGTTTGCATTTAATATATTCTTATTTGTGTATGTGTTCTGCTTTCCCCTTCCTCTCCATTTCCTCCTTTTCCCCAGCCCCATAGTAGAATGTCAGTTTCTTAAGATTGAGGTCTGTTTCATTTTTATCTTAGACCAGAGTTGGCACTCCTTAAATACTTGTTGGATTGAATTAATTTGAGTTAAAGCTCTCTCTACCACAGTTAAATAAGAAAGCTAGTGTCTGTAATGCTTATCTTCCCTCTCCCTCAGCTCTCCTATCAAATCAGTTACCAAGACTTGTCAATTTCATCTCTATAACACCTGTCATTTTTATCCTTTCCTCTCTGTTTCCATTAGCACCACCTTCATCCAGACCCCATATTGTTCCCTGCCCCAACAACCGCAATCACCTCCTAATAGGTCTTCATTCCCCCAGTCCTGTGCCCCTTCCATGCATGCTTCATATCACTGCCATGGCCCTTATGCATATGTAGCAGATTCTTTGGATCTTCTCTCCAAAATCTCCATTTACATTGGCAAGTTGTGTTCTCAGAAGATGGATGCTTCTCTAAGGGAGAAGGGAGTATTTCTAATATTATAGCTCATAACTCCCACTGGTGTGGTTCTCCTAATGATAATGATAATAAGTTGATATCAATTAGTCAACTAAGCTTTATTAGCTTTTAGAAGGGAGGTCTACTAAGATAGTGCCATAAGAATTTGGAACAATAGAGTGCCTCCTCTCTCACCCTAAAGTCAGTAACACATTCTCCCACCAGAATTCAGAGGAAATTAGAGTAAATTTGGCAAAGTGGGTAAAATCATAGCTCCTGGTCCCTTTGCTGGATTTCTCAAAATATTTCCCTTAGATAAGAAATAGGTATTTTGGGGGCTCCTTACAGATTTGTACATATATAATTTGTACAACTCCTATTACAGACACTGCTGACAATCCCTGCTATCTCAAGGGATGCTAAGGATACCAATGAGAAGTCCAGATCCTCCAGCCCTTCAAAGTTCAAAAGGTGACATAATAGTTTAGGGGGCCAGGGAGAAACCAGGTGCTTTCACTACCAAGTTATTTCTTCTCAGGGACTGTCTGGTATTTTTTCTTTTTCCAGCCTGACAGACACAATTCAGAGATGGCTTATTATTTTATGGAAGACTCCAGAGGACATGGTAAACTCTCCTCAGCCAAAAAAAAAAAAAAATACACCTCCTGTGGAGTATCACTCCATTTTGTCCAATGACTTTCAAAGACCTCACGTATAGTCTAATGCCCTTGATTAATTATTGATTTATTCAATAGAGGTGTTCTTGCCAGTTTAAGTGGGATGGGATGATTGATTAATTCAATAGCGATATCTAAGCCTTGTTTCCATCTAGCTCATTCCTCTGATTGATTGATTCAATCCAGAAATCCAGGTGACCTCTACCATTATACACAAGTTTGGTCATGTTTCTCTTCTACTCGAGAATATTTAGTAAATCAAAATATGCTGATCTTTATAATAAATCATTATAGTTTTAGCACTGAATGAAACTTTGAAGGTCATCTACTTCCATTCCATTATTTTCAAAGGTTTTCATGCTAGACATTCAAGGCCCTCTACGATTTGAATTCACTCTACAGTTCAACCCAATTGTATTTAGTATACTCCATATACTCTATGTTTCAGTCAGATTAGACTACTCTCAGTCCCCCAATATACTTCACATTGTTCGGCCTCCATGTCTTTACTCAAACTATGCCTAGGATATCTCCCTTTCCCTTTTTCATTTATTGGAATACCTATCTTTAAAACCCCATCTTCTCCATAAAGCCTCTCTAAAATTCCTCTTCAGGCAATCAATAACAACCTCCCACCTTGGACTCTTCCAACCCCACACTTAAGTTGTTTGTTGTGACCTCTCTAATGCATTTATCACATAATATTGTATATTATAATTATCTGCATTTGTATCATATCAAGAGAATGGGTATTTACTAAATTTTTGTATAAATAATAAATGGATTAATGATTAAGTGATATAGGCCCCTAAATAGAGATGATCCAAAATAGGACAGTATATAAAACACAAGGTAACTACAGTAAGAATTTATTTCAACAACCCTTCATAGTCCAGTATCTGTTCCAAACTGCCAAGACCTAGTACTGTAGAGTTAAAGTTTTTCTTTCAGAGAACCTTCTTGTGGGTTGTGAATAGAACTTTTACATCAATTCATGCTCACTGAGATTAGCCCCTGCCCATTTGATTTCCCTCTCCCCAACAATATTCTGCCCCCATTTCCTTTAATCATCTTTCATTTTATTTACTGTAAGTATGGTCCTCTTTGGGTCAGGAGTCTAGCTACCATGGCTCACATTTATAAGGGGCTTTAAAACATGAAAAGCATGAGGGGCAGTGGATAGAGCACCTGTCCTGGAGTCAGGAGGACCTGAATTGAAATCTACATTCAGATATTTAACACTTCCTCCTGTGCGACTCTGGGAAAGTCATTTATCCCCAACTGCCTTGCCAAAAAAAGAAAAGAAAAGAAAAGCACTTTGCACATATCCCATTTGTCCACAACAACTCTGTAACATATGGACCGTTCAACCACAGTTAACAGATGAGGGGACCAAGGCTCAGGAAGGTTAAGTGATTTGGCCAGAGATGTGCACCTAGAAAGTATCTGAGGCAAGACTCCCTTGCTACCCCACAATGGGTAGTTACCAAGTGATTCACTCCTAAACTCTTGAATTTTGGAAGTGAAATTATTTAGAATTAGAAAACAACAGTGACCTCTAGCAAAGGAAGACAGTTTAAGGCAAATCTAGCTTTGCTACTTTGTAATAAAGTCACTTGAATAAAAATATCAGTTACTTTCTTTCTTTAGAACAATCAATAACCAAGCCAGCACTGTTCTTAAAATGGAATCTCTCTCTCTGTCTCTGTGGGTGTGTGTCTCTCTCTCTGTCTCTCTCTGTCTCTCTCTTTCTCTCTCTCTTTTTCTCTCTCTTTCTCTCTGTCTGTCTCTCTCTGTATCTGTCTGTCTCTCCTCCCCTTTTCCCTTCCCCCCTCTCCTTCCCTCTCTTCCTTCTCCTCTCTTTCTTTCTTTCTGTCTCTGTCTCTGTCTTTGTCTCTCTCCTTTACCCCTTTTTCCCTTCCTCCTCCCTCTCTGCGAATTCTTTCTCATCTTTCTCTCTCCCTCCCCCTCCACTTTGTCCCCCCTTTCTTCCCAGCCCCAAATTTTCTGCAGCAAGATTTTCAGATCTTTGACATTCAAAATGACAAGTCTTCCTTTAACAGGAAAGTCAGCCCATTCCAGGGTCTCTCTCGAACCTTAATTATTTCAGAGCTCAGTTGCCAGTTGTACTGTTGGCTCAGAAATTGCATTTTATGTTCCATTGGCAAAAGTATTTTTGATCCCCAAGTCGTTATCAAGTGCTAGCTACTCATTGCTATAAATCAGATTGTCAATACCTGCTGACTTCCTTGGAATAGGGATACACCACACACAGATAACATTGAAGTTGTTCAAAAAACTAATTTACAAGATACTCTAAGCAACTGATCTGATTATAAGACATTGATTATTATAAGTATTTCAGCCATGATTCACTGGTGTTTTCCCACCCAGTATCACCTCAGAGTCTAAAACTGGTCATTTGGTAGAAGGATAAAATTCTGATTTCACATTTGACAAAGTACTGGATTGCTAATACACCACATTCCATCTTCTATTTCCATTTCTTTATATTGCTTGTCCCAACATACCTGGAATGTCCTCCCTCATCACTTCCACCTCTTAGAATCTTCTGTTTCCTTACAGCTCAGCTCAAATACTACTTTCTCTACATCTTTCCTAATCCTTCTCAGATGTTAATACCCTCATTATCAAAATTACCCTGCATTTACTGTATTTGTTTTATATAATTTTTTCTGTGTACCATATTGTCTATCACAATAGAAGGTAAGTTTCATAAGATGATGATGTTTCCATTTTCATCTTTATATTCCATATTTCATCTTTATATAAACTGATTATTTGGGAGTAGAGATTTTAGGTTCTAATTCCACTTTTGACAGTTATTTTATGACACTAGACGAATCACTTGGGTCTCTTTCCTTATCTGTACAGCATGTCCCTTCCAGCTTAAGGACTATGATGTATTCTTGCCACGTCAGTGCTCTAAACCTCTTAGCATCTGAAGAGTAAAAGTAGAGTCCTTCTATATATGCTGGGTTTTCCCTTCCTTGGGTCCAGCCTTCCTTTTCCATTCCAGAACTTTGCCTTTGATTTTCAGTCCCTTGTCAACAGAAAAAAAAATCGCCCTATAAACTTCAGAAAATTATAAATTAATTTCTGTAGCAGAAACACTTCTTGCCTCCAGAAATCAAAGCACAGCATCCTCTGTGCCTAGGGACCATATGTCTGGGAGAACAGCCATTTGTAATTAAGAGTCCCCCAAGTAGCAGGCAATTACAGCTGGTCCACTTTATATACACATATATGCACACAACAATAAAATATTGTGCAACCAACAATATTATAGTGTGATGCATAATGCACTGGTAATTAACCTTATGAACTGACTTTTTGAACAACCCATGTCTACATGGGAAAAGAATCAAAACGCCTTAATAAAGGACAAGAGCATCCCTGGAAATCAAGGTCAGAATGGAATCCAAAAGATAATAGATTGGTCATTTTGCTTAAATCCCTGAATTCAATAAAAGCAGACCTGATTTGTCCCAAAGAGATAAGGAAAGGTTTGAGTGCAATAGATACAATCCTAAAATGTCAGCCTGTAATAATTATCTATTCTAACCTTTTAATTTTATAGACAGGAAGACTGAAAACCAGAGAGGTAAGAGAAATGCCAGAAGTAAAATATCCAGTAAGTGGAAGAGCTGATTCTCAAATCCAGTTCTCTTGAGTTTTAGTCAAAGTTTTCTCCACAATTCTAATCCCTAAGGTCCCTGATAGCTTATGAATTTATTGCTCAAAGATTCTGGGTGGTTTTAAATAGTAAAAGAAACTCCCAGTCTTTTTCAGTCAAAAATTGTGTTGTGTTGGAGAGGATTGGGAAAACTGGGACACTAATGATCCAAGCATGCTGGAGAGCAATTTGGAACTATGCCCAAAGGGCTATCAAACTGTGCCAGCAGTGTTTATATTGGGTCTGTATCCCCAAGAGATCATAAAAAAGGGAAAAGGATACACATGTGCAAAAATGTTTGTAACAGCCATTTTTGTAGTAGCAAGGAACTGAAAACTGAGTGCACGCCCATCAGTTGGGTAATGGCTGAATAAGTTATGATATATGAATGTTATGGGTTATTGTTCTATAAGAAACAATCAGCAGGATGATTTCAGAAAGTCCTGGAGAGACTGATGAATTGAAATGAAGTGAGTAGAACCAAGAGAACATTGTTCACAGCAACAGCAAGGTTATGTGGTGATTAACTATGATGAACATGGCTCTTTTCAAAAATGAGGTATTTCAGGTCAATTCTAATAGACTTGTGATGGAGAGTACTCAGAAAGAGCTCTGTCAGGACTGAGTGTGGATCACAACATAGTATTTTCAACTTTTTGTTGTTGTTTGCTTGCTTTTCTTTCTTTCTCATTTTTCCCTTTTTGATCTGATTTTTCTTGTGCAGCATAAATATGTAAATATATATGGGAAAATTGCACGTTTAACTTATATTGGATTATTCTCTGTCTGGGGAAGGGAAGGAGAAAAATTTGGAGCACAATGTTTTTCAAGGGTGAATGTTAAAAACTATCTTTGCATGTGTTTTGAAAATAAAAAGCTATTATTTAAAAAAAAGATTGTGTTGTAATGAAATAGCCAGCAGCCTGTTCTTTATATAGGTCTCTGACTCTGTTTACATGTCTGTCCCTTTCTGTCTTTCTTTGTCTCTTCCCTCAGCCTCTCAATTTCTTTACATTCTTCTTTGAGTCAAATCTGTCTTAGGAAGACTGAATTGATAACAACACTAGTCTGCCAGAGTATTTCCCCCTCTTATTACTATGATAGATGCTCTGAATCTAGGTTACTTTCAATCAGACAACACTTTAGATGTCTTTGCTTTTCCAGAGATGATCTTCCTTCACAGCCAGATACTATTTTAGGCCTGTTGTATGATGCATGAAAATTGGTTCTTGCAAGGGCCTTTGGGGGCTACTGCATACTTGAGATAGAACATTTATGGGGAAAATACTTCTGAGCAGATTCACTCTCTCCCTGCAGGGGGAATAATATTTTCATAGCCGGAACTTCTTAGTTCAGTAACCTGCTTTAGTGGCTTTAAAAGTTGAGGTGCTATTCAAGAGACAAAAAAAGAAACCTTATCAGTAAAGTGTCTTAGAGATATCTGGTACCATTGCTGGATGTTTCCATTTGTATAAAACAATGACTGAATTCATTCACAGAGAAGCCTGGGAGACAAGGAACCTATATTAGTCCAAGAAAAAAAAATCCTTTTGAACCAAGGTGATAATGTTGGCTATTATTAAAAGGATGTAGAGAAACTGGGAAGAAAGTAGTAGAGTTAGAAAATACATCCGATGGATTTGTCTAGCCTCAATAAAACATTGCTGAATGGGGATGGATGTGGAGTAGAAGTAGCAAACATTCTCTGAAGCATATAGAAGTTCACAGGCGCAGGATACTAAATCATGTCTACAGAGATCAAAAGGACATAGACAAATTATAGAAAGACAATTTAGAAAAGGAAGAACTTGGATTTCAGAGGTATTCATCTTTTTCTTTTTTTCTTCTTGCTGAGGCAATTGAAGTAAGTGACTTGCCCAGGGTCCCACAGCTAGGTAGTATTAAGTGTCAGAGGCCAGATTTGAACTCGGGTCCTCCTGACTTCAGGGCTGGTGCTCTATCCACTGCACCATCTAGCTGCCCTTTTTCATTTTCAGAGAACCAGTGACATCATGGGTGATGTCTTGATTCACATGTAAACAAGGCAGAGTTGCACAAAGTCATCAGCCCCACTCTCTCTTCCAGAGTCCGGTGGCAGTCTGTGATACAGTGGATGACGGCCAAAGTGGCACCTTCAACATCTGACTAAGCTCTAAGCTTTCCACAATGCCCGCTTCAGTCACCTTGATGGATGTTAGAACAAATGTTCTCATCTACCCATTCCGTTGGGGGTTGTTTTCACTTGCTTGGGACAGACATCCTCCTCACTCACTAACAGTGATTAGCAGGACTGCAAAGCACTTGGCAATCCCTCATATCAGGGGTGCTAACCTTCTACCCATCCAGTATCAGGGTATTAAACACTAGAATATGATACCATCCACCAACAGAAAGTAGGAATTTCTACTTATCTGTACAATCTTGCTCAGATCATAGCCTGGTTAAATTTCTTTTTCAAGAAAAAAAAATGGAGCTTACCCAATTAATCCACAAGTATTATAAAATGTTATTTATGTACCAGACACTATGTTAGGTCTCAGAGATACAAAATCAAAGAATTAAAGGTTTTCCCTTAAGGAGCTTCTATATTGTTGTGGAAGTATCTACCTGTGCATATAGAAGTATATGCAGAACTAAACAAAATAAACATGAGGTAATTTGGGAGGGAGGGAGCTAATAGTTGAGGTCAATAAAAGTTTTTTATAGAGGGTAATATGTGAATAGACTCTTGGAAGAAGTAAATTATTCTATGAAGCAGAGAAAAAAAGAGATTGAATTGCAAGTGCAAAGATATGAAGATAAGAAATGGGAGTGCTGTGTGTGAGAAACAGAGAAGGCAAGATTTTAGGATGTGGGAAGGGATATAATGTATAATGAGAGTAGAGTGTAGGATGGGATGAATTGTGGAAGATCTTAAAAGCCAGAGTGTTTATATTTTATCCTAGAGGTAAGAGGAAGCCCCTGGAGTTTATCAAGCAGGGGAACGATATGGTCAGACCTACACTTTAGGAAAATCACTTTGGTGGCTATATACGTAGGTAGAATGAAGGTAAAGAGAAACTTAAGATAAGCAAACCAATTAGAATACTACTGCAACAGTCAAAGAGAGAGGTGATGAGGGCCAGAACTAAGATGGTGTCTGGTGAGAAAGAGACAGATGCAAGACATATTCTAAGAGGTAGAAATGATGAGATCTAGCAATTGTTTAGACATGAGGGATGAAGAAGAGTGAGAAGTGCAAGGCAATTCCAAGGTTACAAAACTGGGAAACCAGAAGGATATTAGTATCCTTAACAGAAACAGAAAAGTTTGGTAGAGGAGTGGGTATGAGGAGAGATAATGAGTTCTGTTCTAGAAAAGCTAAATTTGAGAAGTATAGGGAATGGCACCAGGAGGCAAAGAAGAGGCAAGAAAACCCCAGGGAGAACAATAGATCATAGCAGTCCCCCAATCAAGAACAGACAATGTCAGAGCTCTAACCAGAAATGTTGATGCTTCCCAATACTCCCAGCACAGACAAACCTGGAGGAAGAGGAAGTTAGGAGCAGAAACCCAGGATGGTGATGGCAAGACAAAAAAAAAAGTGCTTGACTACTCCATCCAGGACTCTATTATATTGGGATTTTGTTAATTTCAAAATAAATAAATAAATGTATATGTGTGTGTGTGTGTGTGTGTATACCATTGGAGAAGAAAAGGCAAACCACTCCAGTATCTTTGCCAAGAAAACCCCATGGATAGTATGGTCCATGTGGTCACAGAGAGTCAGACATAACTAAAGTGAATAAATGTGTGTGTGTGTGTGTCTGTGTCTGTGTGTCTGTGTGTGTGTGTGTGTGTGTGTGGAGAGAGAGAGAAAGTGAGAGGGAGAGAGAGAGATGTCTATGAGATACTCAATTTGAAACATTCTACAGGTAATTAGTAATGTGGGACTGGAATTCAGAGAAGAGATGGAGGGGAGAAGTTCTGGGGTATGTATTAAATTCAGCTGCATAGAATTAAAATTTAAATCCAAGGGAATGGATCAGGTTGCCAAGAAGGTATAGATAGAGAAGAGAAAAGGGTTCAGGGTGGAACCTGGGAGTTTGCTTACAGTTAAGGGGTGTGACATGGATGATGATCCAATAAAGAAGACTGAGGAGTGATCAAAACAAGTAGGAGAACTAAGAAATAAGTGCCATGAAAAGCCAGAGAGTATGCAAGAGAAGAGGACAGTCAATAGCTTCAGCTGCTGTAGAGAAGTCAAGAAAGATGAGAATGGAGAAAAGACCCTAATATGTAGCAATTAAAAGGCTCTTGATAACTGTGGAGAGTGTGTTTTCAGCATGTCTTCATGATCACAAGTTTGGTTGTAAAGAATTGAAAAATGAGTGGAAGAAAGGTAATGGAGACAAGAGAGTAGAGTGTAAATGGCTTTTGGCTGAGGGAAAAGAGAAATATGGAAATTAGTTTGAGAGGATTGTAGGATCTAATGAGAGTATTTTTAATGATGGGAGAGATGGGCATGTTTGAAGGAAGCAGGAAAGGACCAAGCAGATAGGAAAAGACTCAAGATTAGAAAGGGAATGATTGATGGGCAATCTACTAGAGAAGACAGGATGTGATGAGATCAAAGGCACATGAAAAGGGGTTGACATTGGCAAGGAAAAGGGCTATCTCATTATCAGAGACTGGATAAAAGGAAGAAAGAGTGGGGGATGGTGTCAAGGGGTTGTGAGATGAAGAGAAGGGGAAAAGAGGGATCGCACAGTGAATGGCCTCAATTTTTGAATGGCAACAGCTTCTGTGAGTGATTGGAATGAGGAATCAATTAGGAAAGATTAAACGGATTGCCTTACTTTCATGAGGACCCAGCTGAGATCAGATAACGTAAGTTTATAGAAGACCCAGTCGTCTCAGTTTGCCTGACTCTCTCCAGCTCTATTAATAGTGCTTGAGTAGTATCAGAGGAGGTATATGGTGGAAATAACCAACCAGAGGTAATAGGATAAGGAGACAAGTGATTCAAGAATTTTACAGTGTGGAGTTTGAATAATTGCCTATCCTGTTAAGGTTGGAAAAGGAAGAAAGAAAGTAGTCAGTAAAGCAGTATTGGCCTGAGAAAATAATGAAGAGTGGTGCTATTAGAGATCATGAGAAAGGCAACTAGTATTGGTATAAAATTGATATAAATTGAATGAGTATAAAAGGTGTGTGTGTATGCATATATACATATATATGTATGTATGAATGTATCCCCACCCATATATTGGGGATAATAATATCCCCCTCTACCTCAAAGGATTGTTGTGAAGAAAGTGTGTTGAAAATCCCAAAGTTCTACATAAAAAGGAGCTTTTATGATGTTCAAAAATAAGATGTCCTTCCCTGATCTGGCAGAATTCTAGTTAATCTATGTAAAACAAAATTATTGGACCAGATAATTTCTCCAGGTTCCTTTAACTCTGTGATTTGATGTTCACAAGTACACCAAGTGAGAATGAGGGGTGTATGGGTGTTCAGGGAAGACTCATATCTCTGGTGTAAGTTCTGCTGAGCCCTTTTCAGAGCTACTCATCCCTTTTGGTATCCACCTGATTCACCCAACTCTTACCTAGGGCTCCCAGAAGCTACAGCATGCACAGTGGCCATACTCTAGTCAACTCTTTTGCCAGATGAGCCAAACCAGGCTGTGGGTGCAAACAGGTGAAGAACTTCCCCTGGTGCAATGGGAGGATGAGAACAATTTGTTCCAACATCCATGAAAGTGGCTGAAGCAAGCACTGTGGAGGGCTTAGAGCTTGGTTAGATATTAAAGATGCTGAGGTCATCCACTGCATCCTATCACCAGTCACTTTAACTATCACTGGACTCTGATGACTGAGAATGAAGCCAACTACTTCCTACACCTCAGCCTCACTTAAATACAATTTATGCATGAATCCAAAGACATCATCCACACCATTTTTACCACTTTTACCTACCTCAAAGTCCTGTAACAATAGGCAACTGATGAAGTAGCAGGTGCAGACACACTGAGAGCTGTACCCAGGCAGCTCAGGCCACAGGGTCATCTTCTAACTGGACTGAAGCAGCATTGGGATTCAGCAGCCCCTGGGTGTCTGAAAAGCCATTTTTAAGGATGAAGCTGCTCACTTCCTGGCATGAGGAACGGATAGCAAAGGTGCCCTAAAAGTTGTTTGCTTCCCCCAACCCTGGCCTGCTTACTGCAGCAGACAGGGATCGTGCCCTGTGATTGAAATACAAAAAAATGTAAAAATTATTGAGAAGATTTTTCACTCACCATTGATACATGAATGTACACGTGCTTATGGGCAACACAAAATCCGATAGACTGAGAGATGAACACCTCTAGTTGTGAGACAGCTCAGTAAGCATCACATCTAGTTCTGAGTGAAACAAGACTGACAAGGGAAAGCAATCTTTCCCTTTTTATGTTTTTCTGGAGAAGTCACAATGATGGGGAGCACCGTGAAGCTGGTGAAGGTTTCCCAATCAATACTAATCTAGTCAACAAGCTTGACTCCTCAAAGGAATGAATGAAAGGCTCATACAATGTTATTGCCCCTTGCAGGAAAGCTCCACACCATCATCATTAGTAGGAATGATGTCATGAAGTCAAAGGAAAATTTTATGAAGCCTGGAGACCTCATCATCACTGTGCCCAAAGAGGTCAAGCTTATAATTCTGGGTGATTTTAATGCCAGAATAGGCACAGACTACCAGACATGACAGAAAGTCTTCGAGAGAAACGAAGTCAGAAATAGTAACAGTTTCTTATTAATGAAGACTTGTGTGTCTCATGACTTTCTCATCATCTTCCATTTACCTAAATGCAATAAAATTTCATGGATGCACCCTCTCAGCTAGCACTGACATTTCATAGACTATGTGATTGTAAGGAGAAGAGACAGACAGGATGTGAGAGTGAAGAAGGCAGTGCTTGGTACAGTGTTAGACCAGTCATAGACTTAGCCTTTCCAAGGTAAACATTCACATTCAACAAAAGCAGGGGCCCCAAGGCAAGATGACTGCCAGAGGACTTTATGTCAACAGATTAGAGTGCTTCTCCATACATGAACATTTCGTGGCTAACTTAAAGGGTAAATCATGCAATAAACGGTTGGCAACAGTGGAGCAGAAAAAAGGAGACAGCTTTCAGAGATCAGGTATATTGCATTTATTTTGGGACAGAACACTCACAAACATCAACATTGGTTTGACAAAAATGTCTTATTGTTGTTGTTTGACCTTTCTTCTTGAAGAATCAGGGAGATGCTGCCATGACATGCAAGTTAATTGGATTTAAGTGTCCAGCAGGATAGTCTGTGTCTGTCTCTAAGAAGGTGGCCTTTAATTCCATCCAAAGTAAAATGCAAGTGAAGCTTGTAGAGGATGAAGGCAGATGAAATTCAGTTTTACTTTGATAGTAATAATTCAAAACTCTTATGTGTTGCCCTGAAGGCTATCTATGGACCAAAGACCATACCAAAGACTGATAGAGTCACATTGATCAGTGTCCTGAAGAAATGGACTACTGCCATAGCATACTCAACAGACCATCATCAATCAGAGCTGAAGCCATCGATCATATAGCTCTGGTTGAAGTCAATTTCCCCTAACCAATTTCCAACTGAAAAAATTTTGAATGCTATTAGGCTCCTCTTGTGTGGCAAAGAGCCTGGTGATGCTTCTATTCCAACTGAGATTTATAAAGCAGAGGGCTCCACTACTCACAAAAAGTGGCTGAAATTTTCTGCGTTATATGGAAAGAGGACTTTGTCCCCCAGGAGTTCAAGGATCCATCTCTATAAAGGAAAGAGCAATAGATTGTCTCGTGACAATCCCAGAGATAGGAGGTCCTCTCTCTTTGTCACTGCTGGCAAGATTCTTGCCAGAATCCTCCTTAATAAACTGACCCTTCACCCAGACGAGGATCATCTATGCAGAAAGCAGTGTAGCTTCAGAAAGACTGAGGGATGCCCAACAACTCCAGGAGAAATGCTAGGAGCAGAACAGATGTCTTGCACAATGTTCATCTATCTAACAAAAACCTTTGATGCCATCACTCATGAGAACTTATTTCCAATTTGGCCACCCAGAAGGGTTCATCCTTCGTGTATAACAAGATAAATGACAGCAAACTTGCACAGGTCCTAGATAATGGATGATGCTCTAAAGAAATCCTAATCCTTGATGGAATGAAGCAGGACTGTGAACTTGCTCCCATGCTTGATGTTTTCAGATGCCTTCTATTAGGATGAAAATAGATCATGGTCTGCTACTAGCACACTGAAGGTTTTAAGTTGGAAAGCTTACAAGTCAAGACTAACGTGGAGGGAGAGCTGGTGGATGACTTTTTGTTCTTAGATGATTGCACACTCAATGCAGCCTCTGAAGCTTAGATACAGCAGAGTGTCAACTGGACTCTACTACTTGTGCTAATTTTGGTCTGACAATTAACACCAAGAAAACAGAGGTTCTCCATCAGTCAGCGTTGTACCATACGTGTGTGGTGTCTGTTATAGCAAAAGGAGAATTCTGTTTGCTTGCCTTGACAGTTTGCTTTACAGGGATGTACACATAGATGAGGAGGTTGGCATACACATTGCCAAAGTTAGCTCAGTGTTTGGGAGATACCACAGGAAAGTATGGAGAGAGGAGGTATTAGCTGCCAATCAGAGTAAAGGTCTACAGAGCCTCTGTACTGATTGTTAATGTATGCCTGTTAAACCTGAACACTCTACCAGCACTATGCTGGAAATCGAATCGTGTCTGTTTGAATTGTCTTAGGAAGATTCAAGAAAAAAAAAAGGTTCTGGATACTCAGATTCTTCCTCAAACTGAACTGCCAACTCAGACTCTACTGCAAAGAATGCAAGTCTGATGGTCTGGCCATTTTGTTCAAATGCCAAATGTACATTTGCCTAAAGGGTACACAAGGCAAATGCTCCCCCAAAGGTCAGAAGAAGCAGTACAAAACACTCCCAAAGTCTCTCTGGGAACTTTGTAATCAATTATGAGACGTGAGAGACACTGACTAAGGACTGCCCAGCATGGTGCACCCACATTGAAGAAGGCATTGTGCTCTATGAGCAAAGCAGAATTGCAGTCGGTCAAAAGAAACCTGAGACAGGCATATGGTCATTTTAACTATGGTGCAGTCTTGTGAACTTGTATTGGTCTGATCAGTGATACTCAGACATACTGTACCTTATCCCAACAGAGTAATGCCATTTTGATCCTCTTTGAGCACAAAGGGCAACCACCAATCAACTGAGAGTGTAGAGGGATGATTTAACCAGGTCTATTATATTTTAAAAGCTACAAATTAAACATTTTGACTCTGTCTTGAAAGGATCCTACTATTGTAAAATATTTAACCAGGCTACAGAAAATCATAGTCAGAGGAAAATAGAATTCTTTTCCACCCAAGTGGCAAGAAATAATTTTACTATTGTACTTCCGAATGGTTGTATGGTTCATCAATATGTCTTAATGCTTTGTGTCATGAAATCAATCGCAGACCAATTGAAAACAACCAATACCTATAGAGTAGAGGAATAGGCATCAATCAACGCAGGTAATTAGTGTGGGTCCATCTACTCTGAGATTTAATTGGGAATTGCTATACATTCTGAGTCTGACCTTGTTACTTTAAATGAAAACATGGAAACAAACTCAAAACACTTCTCTGTGTCTTCGTTTTCTATTAGATGTAAATTAGCATCAGACTAGGAGCAAGCTGTTATTCTGGAACTGACTCTTGCCATTAGCTTCCTGAGTGACAGTGAGTAAATCACCTTCCCTCTCAGAGTCTTAGTTGAGAAGACTGAACTGAATGACCTTTGTTTCTCTATATTCTATATTTTAGTTCTTTCCAGATCTGACATTCTCAGTTCTCAAGACCCTCTCTAAAGGTATGGAGATCTACATTCAGCATAACTACTTAATGCCCACTTCACCCTTGGAATTATGGTGTTTTATGCTCCAGAGAAGGATGTATTTCAAAGACTTGGAGTGGAATTGTATAATCTTAGAACTGGAATAGTAGATGCACTTCATTCATTTTCTTTTAAAAACAGAGAGAATCAAGTCCATCCCCCCACTGTGCAGATGGAAAGATGGAAAAAGGCCAAGAGAAAGAGAAATGGGTTTGCCTAAGGTTATACACACTAGTTAAAATATGAGAGGCTAAGACAGTTATTTATTAGTTGTGCTGAAGAGCATAGGTAGTGACCAGAGAGAGAAAGAAATAATAAAATAAATTCAGTCCTAGATTAAAAAGGAAAAGGGGGACCCACAATATTAAGGTAACACTATTACATGGCTATATAGCTCCCAGTATCATCTTAATCTTCCTGGAAATCTTAGCAGAGGTTGTCAGCTTAAGCTGAAAATTCCCTTTTCCAGCATCTGCTGTGAAGAGAGTGAAGGTTGCTATGGAAACAGCATCTGGCCTATTCACTTGAGTTTTACAGGCAAGGAAACAAATAATAAAAATAAGGCAAAACTCAAAGAGTGATACCTTTCTTTGCTTTCATCAAAATGAGTATGTATGTTAGGGGGAGGGTAGAGGAGTAAAGGGTGGAAAAGGAAAAGAAGCTTCAAGAAAAAAAAATAATCCCCAAACAGTATGAACTATTTAGTTACTTATTTATGGTTGTTGAGCGTCCATCACATTTGACTTGTTTTCCACTGTTTTCCTGCCAAAAATAACATAAAGCATTTGGCAGTGGGATGCATGGAATCGTGTTAAACAACACAAATATGTGTGTACACGCCAGCTCCAGTATTGGAATAAATTCCTTTGGAACCGTATGGTCAGGGTCAGAGGTATACTGGAATTTTTCTGGTCCCTGAAGTAAGCCTGAGTCTGAGTAGAGTGTAGCAGAGAAGGAGTGCTCTCTTTTATAATAATAATAATAGCTAACATTTATGTATCTTGGCCATGATAAGCACTTTGCATTTGATTCTCACAATAACTCTGGGAAGTAGATATCATTATCTGTATTTTACAGATAAGGAAACTGAGGCAAACAGGGGTTCAACAGGTTGTCCAGGATCACGCAGCTAGAATATTTCTGAGCCTGGATTTGATCTTTGGATTGATTCCTTACTCCAAACCTGGTATTCTGTCCATTGAAATATAGCTTTACCTCCCTTTGTCATTGTCATAATAGTGTCTTAGAATTCTGTCAGCAATAGGGAGAAAACACAACAGGATAGAGTAGAAAGTCATTTAACTGATGTACTTCTGAATAACCCCAGGTCCTAGGTTTGAGCCAGTGCAGGTATTTATCAGATATACAACTGTAAATAATAACTTTGTCTTTTTAGACTTCATTTGCCCCATATATAAAATGTTGAAGTCAGACTAAAATAGAATAATCACACCCAGTATAGTGCCCAACAGTTTATAAAGCACTTTCTCTACAACATTCAAGAATTATGATCCCCATTGGTTGGACAGGATACAGCCTGTCATAGTGGATAAAGTGCCAAGCTCAGAATGAAGAAGAACTAGGTCTCAAGTCCACCTCTAATCATGAGTCCTTGGACAAGCAACTTTAATTATAATAACTATTTCCAAGCAGCTCAAAACAAGTCTCTGAGAGTGTGAGTTACCCTACAAATGTTAAGCCTAACAACAAAAATGGAAAAGAAATGTTACTGAATGATGATAGGGTTTGACACAGAAGAGAGAAGAGATTGCACCTCCACCCCTTCTTTGCAAAGGTAGGATACTAGAATTGTGGAACATGGGCTCTACTGTCAGACTCAGTTCATTCTGATTAGTTTTGTTGAACAGTGTGGGTTTTTTTTTTTTATTTTTTTATTCTTTGTTACAAACAAGGGTGTGCCTGTCAGATTGGCTAAAATGACAGGAAATGATGATGATAACTGTTGGAGGGGATGTGGGAAAACTGGGACACTGATGCATTGTTGGTGGAACTGTGAACGGATCCAACCATTCTGGAGAGCAATTTGGAGCTATGCTCAAAAAGTTATCCAACTATGCATGCCCTTTGACCCAGCGGTGTTTCTACTGGGCCTATATCCCAAAGAGATTTTGAAGGAGGGAAAGGGACCCTCATGTGCAAAAATGTTTGTGGCAGCCCTTTTTGTAGTGGCAAGAAACTGGAAATTGAAAATATGCCCATCAATTGGAGAATGGCTGAATAAATTATGGTATATGAATGTTATGGAATATTATTGTTCTGTAAGAAACGACCAACAGGAGGATTTCAGAGAGGCCTGGAGAGACTTGCATGAACTGATGCTGAGTGAAATCAGCAGAACCAGGAGAACATTATACACAGCAACAAGACTATACGATGATCAATTTTGATGGACATGGTTCTCTTCAGCATTGATGTGATTCAAACCAGTTGTTCAGCGATGAAGATAGTCATATACATCCAGAGAGAGGCCTGTGGGAACTGAGAGTGAACCACAACACAGCATTTTAACGCTTTCTGTGAATATTTCCATGCATTTTGTTTTCCTTCTTAGGTTTTTTCTTCTTCTCTTTCTAGATCTGATGTTTCTTGTGCAGTAAGATAATTGTATAGATATGTATACATGTATTGTATTTGTCATATAATTTATCCTATTTAGCATGTATTGGATTACCTGTCATCTAGGGGTGGGGGGTGGGGGGAAGGAGGGGAAAAGCTTGGGAAAAAAAAGTTTTTGCAAAGGTCAATGTTGAAAGGTCACTCATGTGTTTTGTAAATAAAAAGCTTTATTAAAAAAAAAAAACAAGGGCGTGCTAGTTAATATTCAACAAGCAGCTCTCCAGAAAAAAAAAAGGTATGGCATAACTTTTAAGTTTAATCTCCATTATTAACATTTTTTAAGTCTATATGATGATGCAAGAGCAAGAGATACAAAGAGAAATTCCATTCAAAATAACTATCAATAGTATAAAATATTTGGGAATATATCTGCCAAGGGAAAGTCCGGATCTATATGAGCAAAACTACAAAACACTCTCCACACAAATAAAGTCAGATCTAAACAACTGGAAAAACATCAAGTGCTCTTGGATAGGTCGAGCGAATATAATAAAGATGGCAATACTACCTAAACTAATCTATTTATTTAGTGCTATACCAATCAAACTCCCAAGAGATTATTTAACTGACCTAGAAAAAATAACAACAAAATTCATCTGGAAAAACAAAAGGTCAAGAATTTCAAGGGAATTAATGAAAAAAAATGCAAATGAGGGTGGCCTAGCTGTACCAGATCTAAAACTATATTACAAAGCAGTGGTCACCAAAACCATTTGGTACTGGATAAGAAATAGAGTAGTGGATCAGTGGAATAGGTTAGGTTCACAGGACAAAATACTCAATGACAATAGTAATCTAGTATTTGATAAACACAAAGACCCCAGTTTTTGGGATAAAAACTCACTATTTGACAAAAACTGCTGGGATGAGTGGAAACTAGTATGGAAGAAATTAGGCATTGACCTACACCTAACACCATATACCAAGATAAGGTCAAAATGGATTCATGATCTAGGCATAAAGAATATTATAAACAAATTAGAACAATGTAGGATGGTTTACCTCTCAGACCTGTGGAGGGGGAAGGAATTTGTGACCAAAGAAGAACTAGAGGTCATCATTAATCACAAAATAGATAAGTTTGACTATATCAAGTTAAAAAGTTTTTGTACAAACAAAGTGAATGCAGACAAGATTAGAAGGGTAGCAGTAAACTGGGAAAATATTTTTACATTCAAAGGTTCTGATAAAGGTCTCATCTCTAAAATATATAGAGAATTGACTCAAATATATAAGAATTCAAGCCATTCTCCAATTGATAAATGGTCAAAAGATATGAACAGACAATTTTCACATGATGAAATTGAAACTATTTCTGGTCACATGAAAAGGTGCTCCAAATCACTATTGATCAGGAAAATGCAAATTAAGAGAACTCTGAGGTACCACTACACACCTGGTCAGATTGGCTAAAATGACAGGAAATGATAATGATAGCTGTTGGAGGGGATGTGGGAAAACTGGGACACTGATACATTGTTGGTGGAACTGTGAACGGATCCAACCATTCTGGAGAGCAATTTGGAGCTATGCTCAAAAAGTTATCAAACAGTGCATACCCTTTGACCCAGCAGTGTTTCTGCTGGGCCTATATCCCAAAGAGATCTTAAAGGAAGGAAAGGGCCCCACATGTGCAAGAATGTTTGTGGCAGCCCTTTTTGTAGTGGCTAGAAACTGGAAACTGAATGGATGCCCATCAATTGGAGAATGGCTGAATAAATTATGGCATATGAATGTTATGGAATATTATTGTTCTGTAAGAAATGACCAACAGGAGGATTTCAGAGAGGCCTGGAGAGACTTGCATGAACTGATGCTGAGTGAAATCAGCAGAACCAGAACATTATACACAGCAACAAGACTGTACGATGATCAATTCTGATGGACATGGCTCTCTTCAACAATGATGTGATTCAAACCAGTTCCTATTGTTCAGCGATGAAGATAGTCATATACATCCAGAGAGAGGCCTGTGGGAACTGAGTGTGAACCACAACACAGCATTTTAACGCTTTCTGTGAATATTTCCATGCATTCTGTTTTCCTTCTTAGGTTGTTTTTTCCTTCTTCTCTTTCTAGATCTGATGTTTCTTGTGCAGTAAGATAACTGTATAGATATGTATA
Organism: Myrmecobius fasciatus; assembly: GCA_023553655.1. Lineage (NCBI taxonomy): Eukaryota > Metazoa > Chordata > Mammalia > Dasyuromorphia > Myrmecobiidae > Myrmecobius > Myrmecobius fasciatus. Next base: position 509,320 of record JAJPUD010000531.1, on the reverse strand, counting down.
CATGTATTGTACTTGTCATATAATTTATCCTACCTAGCATGTATTAGATTACCTGTCATCTAGGGGTGGGGGGCAGGGCGAGGGAAAGGAAAAGCTTGGGGAAAAAAAGTTTTTGTAAAGGTCAATGTAGAAAAATCACTCATATGTTTTGTAAATAAAAAGCTTTATTAAAAAAAAAAGTAAAAAAAAAGTCTATATGATGAACCAAATAATCATTCAAGCTCTGATTTGTAGCATTTCTGAGATATAAATAAATGCTCACCCTAAAAATTCAACCATAGGGGAACATGAAAGCTGTCTCCAGCACACCCCTGAGTACAAGGAATGATTCTGTGTGGAGGGAAGGGGAGATGGCTATATTTAGAAGTGAAGATAATGTGAAAATAGAGAATCAATTTTAAAAATTTAAGAATATAGGCTACATATCTGCATTTCCTCATGGGGAGTTGTTAATACTGGTGGGATCACACACCCAGAACAAAATAACAAATAAAAAAAAAAACACCTTTTAGATGAGTTATGTGAAATGCCTAATATCATACAGAAAATTAATAGCACAGTCCAAGTCCAGACTGTTCCCACAACATCACACTACATCTCCATCAACAACAAATACTTTCTCAGCTTATTGTGTTCCCAGAACTGCACTATAGCAACCTTTCCTATGTGGAACTCACACTAAATTTTAGGAGACGAAATTCCCACCCATGAAATAGAGAATGGCATAAGAAAATCTAGGACAAAGGGTTAGTTAGTACATCTTTAATCATGAGGCAGTAATTATTTAGGAAAGGAAAAAATTATTGAAAAGCAGCTAGATATAGTGACTAGAAAACAAGTTTGGGGGTGAGGAAGTTCTGGATTCAGGTCCTACCTCTGACACAGACTGGCTGCATGACTCTGGACAATTTACTAAATCTATCAGTAGCCCCAAGCAGTTTCTCTAAGTTTCAGAGCAATGACTAATATGCACTGTTGGAGGGGCTTTCCTCACCAAGGACTTCGCTAAACCAAACAAGTTAAACATCCAGACCAAAAAAATGAAAAAAAATTATGAGAGGCCCAATAATCAGTAGTCAGGGAAACCTATGTGGATGGAAGTATCTGAAGTAGCTCTAAAGGCACTAATATTATTAATATTGATATTAACATTAATAAGAATATTAATATCTCTTAGTTCAGATTTGATGTTAGGACAAAGTGAGGTACTCACAAGTCATTGAACAACAACAACAGCAACAAAAAGGAGGTTGACTATTTCCTAAGGAGCAAGACTAGGCAACAGAGATATAATGACATTTAGTTTATCTGGAGGTGTGCCCCACCCCCTCCCCAATCCATCCCCATGTGGAAACTTTCTGCTCACCAGGGAAGGTATAACTATTCTTAGGCACTTGCCAATGGAAATATCTCGACTGGAAGGACTTTTATGCCTTTTGGTGACAGGAAGCTGAATCAAGGAAGCCAGAATCAATTAGGTCCCAGGAAGGCTTGATTTTTCTTTTAGAAAAAGCTAATTCCTGCCAAAGAAGGCATCAGAATCTACCCCAATGTCGGGAGTGAGAAATAGGGTGTTAGAAGCTGCCTCAAGAGAAGCATGGATCAGTCAGGAAGAGGACAGCTTGGTCTCCATATAGGGAAAGCTCCTCCCCAAAGATCAGGGGAAATGGGGGAGTCTGAGCTTCCCTCATTGTATGTGGGAGGAAAGAAATTGTTTTGTGGAAATTCTGTTATATATTGGTCTTATCACACAGGTGCCAGAACTCGGGCCTCATACTATGAATAGTCCATATATATATAGATGAAATCACAGAGAGAAGGAGTTCAAGAGAGGGAAACAAGAAGGAAGGAAGAATATAAACCTTTATTAAGTGGTTACTATGTTCCAGCCACAAAGGGAGAAAAGTACAGGGCCAGAGATGAGCTCATTGGGATGAGCGAGAGGGTGCATTGGGAGAACAGTCAGAGAGACAGTGATGGAGAACAGGTAAGAGGGCTGCATCACAGGCAAGAGGGCTGATACTTATGAGAAAGAAGCAGAAGGGATAGCAGTGGAGAGCAGACTGGTTTGGTTTGAAATGGATAAGAAGAGAAATGCAGATATCTGGAAATATGGATGGAAGTCAGATTCTACAGGGACCTAGAGATTAGACTCAGGAGTTTATACATTCATTTGGTAGGCAATGGGGAGCCACTGAAGATTTTTTTTTAATTAAAGCTTCTTATTTGCAAAACATATGCATGGGTAATTTTTCAACATTGACCCTTGCAAAGCTTTCTGTTAAAAATTTTTACCTCCTTCCCCCCACCCTCTCCCCTAGATGTCAGGAAGTCTAATACATGTTAATTATGTTAAAATACTTGACAAATTGAATATGTGTATACATATTTATACAGCTATCTTGCTGTACAAAAGAAATCAGATGTACAAGAAAAAAAAAAAACCTGAGAAGGAAAACAAAATGCAAGCAAACATCAATAGAGAGCATGAAAATGCTATGTTGTGGTCCACCCTCAGATGCCACAGGCCTCTCTCTGGGTGTATATGGCTTTCTTTATCACTGAACAACTGGAACTGGTTTGAAACATCTCATTGTTGAAGAGAATCCTGTCCATAAGAACTGATCATTGTATAATTTTGTTGCTGTGTATAATGATCTCCTGGTTCTGCTCATTTCACTCAGCATCAGTTCATGCAAGTCTCTCCAGGCCTCTCTGAAATCGTCCTGCTGGTCGTTTCTTACAGAGCAATAATATACCATAACATTCATATACCATAATTTATTCTGCCACTCTCCAATTGATGGGCATCCCTTCAGTTTCCAGTTTCTAGCCACTACAAAAAGGGCTGCCACAAACATTCTTGCACATGTGGGGCCCTTTCCTTCTTTTATGATTTCTTTGGGATATAGGCCCAGTAGAAACACTGCTGGGTCAAAGGGTATGCACAGTTTGACAACTTTTTGAGCATAGCTCCAAATTGCTCTCCAGAATGGTTGGATCCGTTCACAGTTCCACCAACAATGTATTAGTGTTCCAGTTTTCCCACATCCCCTACAACATTCATCGTTATCTTTTCCTGTCATTTTAGCCAATCTGACAGGGGTGTAGTGGTACCTCAGAGTTGTCTTCATTTGCATTTCTCTGATCAAGAGTGATTTGGAGCACCTTTTCATATGATTATAAATAGTTTTAATTTCATCATCTGAGAATTGTCTGTTCACATCCTTTGACCATTTATCAATTGGAGACTGGCTTGAATTCTTATAAATATGAGTCAATTCTCTATATATTTTAGAAATGAGGCCTTTATCAGAACCCTTAAATGTAAAGATGATTTCCCAATTTATTGCTTCCCTCCTAATCTTGTTTGTACAAAAACTTTTTAACTTAATATAATCAAAATTATCTATCTGGTGTTCAATTAAGAGTTCTAGATCTCCTTTGGACATAAATTTATTCCATCTCCTGAGGTTTGAGAGGTAAACTATCCTACGTTCCTCTAATTTGCTTAAAATATCACTCTTTATGTTTAAATCATGAACCCATTTAGATCTGATCTTGGTATGTGGTGTTAGGTGTGGGTCAAGCCCTAATTTCTTCCACACTAGTTTCCAATTTTCCCAGCAGTTTTTGTCAAATAGTGAGTACTTATCGCAAAAGCTGGAGTCTTTGGGTTTATCAAACATTAGATTGCTATAGTTATTGCCTAGTTTATCCTGTGATCCTATTCTATTCCACTGATCACCTTCTCTATTTCTTAGCCAGTACCAAATGGTTTTGACGACTACTACTTTATAATATAGTTTTAGATCTGGTACAGCAAAGCCACCTTCATCAGCATATTTTTTTCATTAATTCCCTTGAAATTCTTGACCTTTTGTTCTTCCAGATGAACTGTGCTACTATTTTTTCTAGATCTGTAAAAATAATTTCTTGGGGGGTTGATTGATATGGCACTAACTAAGGAAATTAGTTTGGGTAGTATTGTCATTTTTATTATATTCGCTTGACCTACCCATGAGCACTTGATATTTTTCCAACTGATTAGGTCTGACTTTATTTGTGTGGAAAGTGTTGTGTAGTTTAGTTAGTATAGTTCCTGACTTTCCCCTGGCAGATAGATTCCCAAATATTTTATGCTATCAACAGTTATTTTGAATGGGATTTCTTTTTGTATCTCTTGCTGCTGAACTTTATTGGTAATATATAAAAATGCTGATGATTTATGTGGATTTATTTTGTATCCTACAACTTTGCTAAAGTTGTGAATTGTTTCTAGTAAATTTTTAGTTGAGTCTCTAGGGTTCTCTAAGTATATCATCATATCATCTGCAAAGAATGATAATTTGGTTTCCTCATTACCTACTCTAATTCCTTTACACTGAAGACTTTTGAGAAGAAAAGCGACTTTATCATAAAGTGTATTGGGAAGACTACATGAAAGATAGATAATTATATCTAAATACAATTACTTTTTTTATTAAAAAAAAAAAACCAGCAGCCTAATCACAACCATGTTGCTATATTAAATATGGAATTAAACTGTTTGATGTATAGTGCAGCTTTTCTCAGAGTCCTGGAGTGAGTGTTTCATAAAAGATTGATTGTTTCCTTTTATGAGACCATTGTGGCTAATTATTCCAAGTGTTATATTATAGATGATAAAGGAGGAAGAAGCTTATTAAGCAAATAACACAATCCTATTTACTCTCTGACCTGGGCATTGATTAGGAGGAATCCGTGCCATTGTTAATATGAAGATTCTTTGAGAAGAGACCAAAGCAGACTTTTGTTTTATGTGATCTTACATAATAAGTCACTTCATTTTGCTAAATCTCAGTTTCCCAGTATGTAAAATGTGACAGATCATCTCTAAGGTTTTTTCTAATTTTTAAATTCTAGGTGATATCTAAGTTATATATAAACTGACCTTCAGCACATGTCTACACCTAAAATGTAGATTTTGTTATTCAACTTTCATCTACAAGTCTTTGCAGACCAGCTACTACAGACAAATGGATATTGTGAGTGAAACAAGAGAAATTTCTGTTATGTTCTGGATGATGATTTAACTGGGGAGGGAACCAGAACTAACATGAAAGTTAAAGACCCCAAGAAGTTAATCAGCACCTAATAGATAATATTGCATAGATTTTTGATTCCTTTCAGTATAGAAGGGAAATGTATAGGCAGGATTGGTAGGAGGCTTCACAGAATGAGAGGAATATTGAGGATTTTGTTACATTTCATCCCAACAACTGATTTTCACCTACAAATTATTAAGTAATCTTTAGGAAAGGGAATTGTCAAATTGTTGTTCAGTCGTTTTTTAGTTTGTGGCTGACTCTTAGTGACTGCATTTAGAGTTTTCTTGGCAAAGATACTGAAGTGGTTTGCCATTTCCTTTTCTAATTTATTTTACAGGTGAGTAAACTGAGGCAAACAGGATTAAGAGACTTGCCCAGAGTCACACAACTAATAAGAATCTGAGGCTAGACTTGAATTTAGCAAGATAAATCTTCCTGAATCCTTTAGCAGTCTGGTGTAGCCTGCCAACTCCTTCTTAAAATAATGCTTTTGAAATGCCTAAAATGAACTAGAATTACAAAGGTTAGTAAATATAAAGATGTAATTTTTTCAGCACGGTAAGGAGAGAAGCAGAGGCGGGATAGCCACATGTTGCATATTATAGAAGAGATTTCAATTCAAATAAAAATTGGACTAGATGATCTTTAGGGTCCCTTTCAGCTGGGAGACCCTGTGATTCAGTGTCTATAATTTTTAACTTTCCCATACATCAGAGTGGCCCAGAATAAGCTTCTAACAGAAATCAGGAAAGTGTCTGTCCAAGGCTGAGGGAAAACAGAGGTTTTCTAGGTAAGAAGGAGAAACAAAGCCTCCCACCTTGAGAATTCTACTGAGGTCAGTTCCCTTGCCCTCTCTAAACAACACTCAAGGAACAACCAAACCCTGAAATTCTCACTCTGTGAAGTTCCATTTGGGGATGTGCTAGAATTTTTCAGCAGATATTTGTCAACACTAATTTCCAAGATGAAGCTGACTGGAATTTGAAAAATGGAGGTTTCCTCCTTACTTTCCAAAACTGTTTTAAAGATATAGATAAATAGAAAGATAGATAGATAGATAGATAGATAGATAGATAGATAGATAGATAGA